>OX637549.1:18233541-18636418 GCA_951800025.1 Oligia strigilis | reverse complement strand
CTATATTTATGAACTGGAGTGAAATCTCGTAACTCCTTTTAGGTACTTATTACGGTATCAACAAGTGCGTTTTTCCACCGCAGGACACCGTTTTCCGTCACCAAGCCGTCAACGAGAACGATATGATGGCGCCGAAATTAGCGAACACCGCACGTCCGTCACCCGAGCGCTGTTATCCCGGCCGCCGAAGTTTCGACTACTTTGCCGCGACCGCTAGAAGAACTCGGTCCGAGATTATGACGGGCCAATGTGCCGGCAATACAAAACACGTTTCATCTTATTCACACACTGCTGTCGCAACAGCTTTGACCGCTCGACTTTTGTTTTGTCTATCATAAGAGTAAGTTCCAATACACTGAACCGCATAGTTCGGTCGTGGTGGGCACACGATCGCCGTCACCGAGACGTCACCAGTGACGTGTGGTGGCAAAATGCCCTTAGCAATACAGTAAGTAGGAATTTATCTATAAAAAACAAAAGAAAAACGGACTCCACTGAAAATATATAATAGGCAGGATCAAAATCACGGATATGGAATCAAAAAAAATCAAAAAAATAAAATCGTATATAATTGAATTTAGCTACATTTTCCACAATAATATGTTTTTCGTCACAACGCAATCCCTATTATTGTATTTCATACATGAAATCCCCTTCTAGCACTTTTGTAAATATTATATACAAAATATCACAGATTTATCTGTGATATTTTGTATATAATATTTACTACTTACTACTTATAAGTACGATAACTACCTTACTATAATATAAAAAGTCACTCAAACGAAATTGACAAGAGTTCAATACAATTTATAGGTACAGTCGATAAAATAGTAAGGCACGTAGGTTACAAATAAACATCTTGGGAAGCATAATGGCAGGCATAATAAACAAATAAACGTGAGACCTAGGCTCCGAATAATGAGATAAAAACTAGTTCATATTTCATCATTCATCATTTCACATAAATCCCCGAAGCACTTCCACTTCGACAGGTTCTGTGCTTCTCGCATCCAACGTGTTCCTGCGGCCTTCACAAGGTAGTCGGAACACCTTGTTGGAGGCTTTGCAACGCTACGTCTTCCGGTACGCAGTCGCCACTCCAGAACCTTTCGGCCCCATCGGCCATCTGTTCTGCGAGCAATGTGCCCTGCCCACTGCCACTTAAGTTTGGCAATTCTTCGGGCTATGTCCGTTATATTAGTTCTCCTGCAGAATCCTCATTCCTGATTCGATCACGCAGGGAAACTCCCAGCATAGCCCTCTCCATTGCCCTTTGGGTGACTGTTAGCCTTCTTATAAGGCCCAGTAGCTTGCATGTCAGAAATAAAGAACTTATTATTATTATTTATAGCCGTCTCCATTGCACTTTGGCTGACTTTTAGTCTTCTTATAAGGCCCAGTTCATATTTAGAACGACAGAAAAAGAGTAGAGGTTCATCTTGGAGAACTGCCAGAGCGCGTCATGATGTAAAAGAAGTAGCATGGTTTATAGAAATAATTATGATACCTGTATTAATACAAAGTACGCCTAAGAGCTGTACAAAAGAGTTGTTAAATAAGCTGCTTGGTTTCTTTATCTCTTTTGCCGCATAATCAGCCTATAATGTTCCTACTGCTGGGACACAGGCTTCCTCTCTTCACTGTAATCTACCACGCGGGCCCAGTGCGGGTTGGTAGATGTCTCAAGTCTTCGAATTTTTGGTTCTGGAGAAAATCTGCACGTTGTGACAGTTTTTCACTCCTGTTGCAACAAATCTTCATAATCAGCCTATAATGTTCCCATTGCTGGGACACAGGCCTCCTCTCTGTGAGAGGGAGTGGGCCGTAATTCACCACGCGGGCCCAGTGCGGTTTGGTAGATTTTTGGTTCTAAGACATGCCGGTTTCCTCACGATGATTTCTTCACCATTTTAAGAGCAGTGATGATGAAATTATTTATGCAAAGTAAAGCGCCTGCCTGGGTTCGAACCCTCAACTTACAACTTGTCAGTCGGGGCCGTTACCACTGTGCCACCACTATACAACGACTTCGTTCGACACCAACGTCTTTTGCTGGCTGTACATCAAATAAACTTCTAACAATGCTTCTAATGGTCTGACATGGCTGAACTTTCTTAGATGAGTAATGACGTGTTTGATTGGTGTTTATGCTATGATTATGCATAATGGACACCTTTACATGATAATAGGCAAACCATAAAACCGACAGGACACACACACACTGCGACTATTAAGCCTGGTTCACACGGTGCGATTTAATTGCCTGTGGCATACCATAGGTTGAAGCATCAATAAAGTCGGTTCAGCTATTTTATCTCTGACAGCAGCGACCTAACGGCGACCTTAGTATGACGAGAATAAAGATCACAATGGTTTTGACAGAGTTGTCGGTGGCAGCAACAAAACAGCAACCTTATTAGAATGAGAATATAGATCACTGCGATTTTGCGAGTGATGCAAAATCAGAGGTAATAAAATAGCTGTCGAAGGACGTAGAAGTTGCACTGTTTATCAAACCTAACCAAAAAAAAAAAATCTTTTTACGTTTTTTTCAATTTGCTAATCAGTATTAAGTTGTACGTTGATTAAAATATGATTCGCGACCGTACATACATACGTATTAGACATATGTATTTACAGAATTATAATTATTAGAATCCGATGTTAATGTTTTACCAATAACCCAAAAAAAAAAAAAAAGCTGTTCCCTACATTAATGTTCGTATAACTTGTCAAAACGTAGGGAACAGCTGATTTTTATTCGCGGTTTCCGGTTTGGTCCCATAGTAAAAGTTGTTCATAATGATGAGTACAATGACCTCTTAAGAGATTGTTAATGGTTTACCAATAACCCTATTTAAATATAAAAAAAAAATCATTTTAGTTCAATATTCAATACTTATGTGCGTTATATTTGGTGCTTGTTTTGTACGTTGTAAAATTATGTTAAGTAGTTGTAGTAGAGTCTAAAATGATGAAAAACAAAATTAATAACTAATAATTATGTTCATACTTACATAGCTCAAAATAGCGCTAAATCCATATTATCTATATTACCTACGAGTAAGGCGTCTATAAGTTTAAAAGACAAGTGTGTTTTTAAGTGATTTGGCTTCATATAGATTTAAGTCTTTCTTCATAATTCAATTAAGTATTATCTCTTTCTTTATAAATTCTTTGTTTAGAAAGTATTTGCTTTAGTAGTATTTATCGTGGACATTCTTAAGATTTAGTTTATATTAAATGGATTTTGAAATTTGAAAAAGTAAACTTAAGTAGCCCTGAAGACCGTACTTGAAGAATTCTTTTGAATTCTACGACGACTTGAGTTTATAAATACACTCTTTAGCAAAGTGTATCTTGGCCAAATCAAGGTTAAGATATTTTACAGACATACCTAAGGCTATTTGGTCTGATAATCAGCCTCGACCAGGCGCTTTCATTTTTATTTATACTCAAAAATCGCTTCCCACCAGGCAAGGACGGAAGATTCTTCCTTTTAAATGAGTAGTAATTACACCTTTCCTAAGCGACACATTATTGTTTTCCGACATCCATGTGAACGAAGTCGCTGGCACAGCTAGCAGGTATCTGAATAAGAATCATTCGATAGATATATCAAATACTCTACGTACACAGTAACAATTACAAGAACAAACACAGGTCATAACTTCAAGAAAACCATTACAATTTGTTTTAAGAAGTAACAAACAAATCTCGTTCGATCATGATTTACACGCGCATACAAAAGTACCAAAAACCCAATACAAACCTAAAAACCGAGTAACAAAAATGTATAGGATCTATTTGTTGAAGCTCCAAAAATGCACTTTCGTCCGCAGTCACGTGAGTTGCAAGCGACCCCTTACTAGGACAATAGCCTGGCCGACAATGGGCCGGCCCCCACAATGACCGCGACCAAAACACTGAATCAACATCATCATTTCAGCCGAAAGCAGCCACTGCTGGACATAGGCCTCCCCCAAGCACCTCCACTTCAAACACTGAATACTCGGCCAAAAACATTTTTTATGCGGTAACGACCTCAGTAACACCCAGTTAGCCAATTTTGTCACAACTCTTTGGGCCTTACGTTGACCATGAATCCGACTTCCTACTCCCAGCCGAAAACAACATTGCAACTATCGAAATACATTGCTTGTTCCCCAAACAATTGCTTTTAAGTGCCGCAGTATAAGACGTAATGTATATGTGACCCGCAGAAAGGGTAGCAACGTAATAAGAGGCTGGGAAAGCGTGCCAAAGAAAAAAAGTCCTTAGCTAGACAGCGATCGTCGACATAGTGACATCTTATTTAGTGAACACAACATTTCAGGGTAAACCGTGCGGGATTTCAGCTGAGGTCATGAGGGACGTCAATAGTGCCTAACTCGCGGCCAAATTGCCGCATTACATAGTCATCATATAGTTACAACTAAAGCCATTCAAAGACATAGTTTCTCTTGTAATTTTAGCATAGGAAGGTAATTCATAAGTTTGAAATTTTCTGTCTGAGAAAGGTTGTCTAAAATTATAAAGAGGATTCGTTTCAAGGATATTAAATATCAGAATCGCTGAAACAAGTCAGCTTCTTTGAATTATAACAGCTGTGAGTTAGGTATTCAGTTTAAGGCCTAATTTGTTGTCTAGATTGTTCAAAAGTTTTAGTGAAGTGTTTCTTACTTCTTAGCTTTATCAAGTTAATGAAATTAAATAATGATATTATTAATAGTGTACTCCTCGATACAGCTCGCACTGTGAGGAGGTTCCTGCCTCTGGAGCCCTAACCAACGGTTGCTTGAACCGTGCTTCCGACCACGATTTTTTATATTTTTTATACTTATTTTTTCTATTTAAAGTTATATTTAAAAATGTATAAAATAAGAAACGAAATAACAGGAAATTCATCTTCTTTGATATCGCGAATTTATAATAATTATAGCTTTATTAGAATTACAATATAAAGTAAAAGTAAAGGATAATTGTATGTATCAGACATAATATTACACAAATTCGAAACAATCAAAATTTAGACCTTTGTATCCTGCTTATATGCGTTTGAAGGTTCATAAAAATTAGTTCATTCATTTCGAAAAACAAGGGCTTGAAAGTTTGTATGAAATGCCGTACGGCGTAAACGCTCTTAATTCAATGAGTTATCCTCTGATAGTTCATTTGGTGGTTCATGCTTAAATAGTGGATAATTATGGGCAGATTTGTAGTGTTAAGGGAAATCGTACTGTTATTACATCCAACAATATAAGAACAAAGATTCAACTAAACATATATCATAGACTGCAGTAAATCTTTCTTAGCTACAATCAAAAGACAGTTCTGAAGGCCAATTTAAAATGTTCAAAATCTAGTCGCAGTCTCATCTAGGCGACAAATAAATGTCAAAACTTTACAGATTGAGACTGAGATCAGATTGTGAACGTTCTTAAAAATACGAGAATAGCCCCTTTGTTTTATTGCGATTGATTGCATACTTTTAAAGATCATTTCTTCTTATAAAATTTGCCGGGTCATGCAGATTTTGAGCCGAGAGGTTAATACGTCCCATCTTTAATTTTAAGTAATTTCGCTTGGTTGGCAGATTGTAAGTCCTTGAGCCTATTACATCTCGAACATTTCCGACTCCCATTGGGGTAAGACTTGTTATTGGAATCGGTATTCGGTCTTAAGTCATGGCCGAAATTCGGTCTGTAGGATTTTTTTTATTTTCTTATTAAGCTTAACTTGTAACTTTTGCTTCTCTGTTCGCCAGCTATTAAATAGGTTCAGGGTTCTTTTGCTAATTACCGGGCACAGGTCAATACTCTAAGCATTTATATACTGAGAATATCCAGACACAAAAACATCCTAACAGTGCGCAAAAATCCGAACCCGGGCCCAGAATCACAGCAACCGCACTTGTAACCACACCAGCAAGAGGCATTTCTAGAAAAAGAAAGGTATTCGGTAATTACAAAATTATCCCACAACACACCACATTTTCGGTTGATTTTACATACGAGAATGGAGTTTGAAAGTTGGCTATGTTCCTGACGTGTAGGTAAGCCTTTCAACCGCAGGGTGACAGACAGTTTAGGGCCCTATATACACCTTGTGTGGGGAAATATTTCGTGGTATTTGATAACTTTGCATGGAGGAACTCTATTGCTAAGGATACACATGCCAGTGGCTGGCACAAAAGTATGTAAGTAGCTTGCATCTTCATCATCATCATCATTTCAGCCGAAAGACGTCCACTGCTGGACATAGGCCTCCCCCACTCCACTTCGACCGGTTTTGTGCTTCTCGCATCCAACGGGTTCCTGCGGCCTTCACAAGGTCGTCGGTCCACCTTGTGGGAGGCCTTCGACCGCTACGTCTTCTGGTACGCAGTCGCCACTCAAGAACCTTTCGGTCCCATCGGCCATCTGTTCTGCGAGCAACGTGCCCTGCCCACTGCCACTTAAGTTTGGCAATTCTTCGGGCTATGTCGGTTACCTTGGTTCTCATGCGGGTCTCCTCATTCCTGATTCGATCACGCAGGGAAACTCCAAGCATAGCCCTCTCCATTGCCCTTTGGGTGACTTTTAGCCTTCTTATAAGGCCCAGTAGCTTGCATGTCATTATGGTATTCACCAATCAGCTCGCATGCCGTGTGCCATAACAACTTCTGATTGGTGAATACCATACTGGTATGCCAGCTACTTGCATAATTTTGTGCAAGTTACAGGCATGTGTGCTGGCGGCTTAAGAGTGGGTCGTACTCGAAAGTTTGAGGAGGCCTGTGTCCCAGCAGTGGGAACATTACCTATAGCCTGATTATGTATTATGTATAAATATGTACGGTATGAAGATTATAATAGCAACAGCGAAACTAATTTTTAATCGCATGTTGCGACAATTTCATGACACAGCTTATTTAATCTTGAGTAGTACATAGTTTAGTTGGTAGTAGTTTTAGTGTTTAGTAGTAGTAGGTACCTATATAGTGCAAATTGAATATAAATTAACCACTATTTGTGAAGTCGTTGGTCGACATTTTTTAAAATTTAAAATAAACGCATGGTTGCCTCCGAGCACTGATACAGTTACAGGGCTCGCAAAACATAATTAACATCGGAATACTTTCTCCTTTTTTATGTCCAAATAAATAAGTGCATGACAATCAAAGTCCGGTGCAGTGGACATTAAATAAGGTCACCGTTTATAAAACTGGACAAAACTGGGTGCTCGAGTTTGTGTCACTTTCTTTACCGGAATTATGAGTCAAGATTATCATACGTGATTTCTGAAAGTACGTGGTTTCATTAAGGTTCGGTATTTCCTTGTTGAGGAATTGACATGTACTTACTTACTTATTGATGACTATGAGAATCTGTTGTGGTATATTCACAACAGATTCTCATAGTCATACTCTAATACTTGATAACTTGTGAAGTTATGCAGTTGTTAATAGAGCACTGATTGTAAACTCAAATAGAAAGTTTAACAACGGTACGGTAAGTCTTAAAACAGTGACGTGACAGTTTTATCAAAGACAATCTTAATTAATTGTTCATAAACTACTATATTTGCATCAAATATTTTCAAGAAATTTTTACTATGGTAATTTGCTATGAATGATAAAATCCGTTATTGGTTTTAAGAAACACTTTTACACGTCGAAAAACTTTTACTAGCCTACGATTTAGGAGTATGCAACAAAAGACAAAAACACAAATACAAAAGACAGCTGAGCAGGTACAGTCAACAAAAGAGATAAGTATGCAGGATCGTCGGATATAGTTGAAGTTTATTAAGAAACCGATGGATGTTCTCGAATAAAATTTAATTTTAATGATAGAAAACAAATAGCTCATTTATCAAATTCAATTTCAGTCGACAACATCCATCGGTTTCTTAATAAACTTCAACCATATCCGACGATCCTGCATACCTATCTCTTTTGTTGACTGTACATAATATATTAGGAATTAAATTTAAAAAGCCTATTTTTGAAGTGAAAATTTCATTACGCACGTTGAGCGATTCTTCTCCCCAGGGAAAGCACTAGGAAATGGTAAAGGGTGGGTTTTGGGGACTTATGTAATTTTGACGTTCGAAAAGTGCTGATTCTCAGCCTAAGCGAATAAATTGACTTTAAATTTTAGATTTTTGGTAGGTTTATTCTTATGGGTTTACGTCACCTACATACTCATGTTAAAATACCTATCTATAGCTATGAGTATGACGCGTTGCACTTGTGTTATTTCATAGTTTTAAGTTTTCACTTCAAAGTCAAAGTCAATTCATTTATTTCAAACTAGCTAGCCACGTGAGTGTCGATCCCGTGGGAATATCGGTATAAAATCTATCTATCTCTCTGCCAAATTTTATCGAAATCCGTTCAGTGGTTTAGGCGTGAAAAGGTAACATACAGACAGATAGACAGAGTTACTTTCGAATTTATAATATTAGTATGGATAGGCTTACGGCACTTAAATTAGCAAACAAAAATAAACAGAATTGATTCTAGATGCCCTTTCTAAGAGGTAATTTCGTATGCAGAAAAATTTGCAAAAAACTCCACTGTTAGGTACTATTTTAAAATGTTTTACAGTATTTTGAATACATTAGTTAGAATCTACTACTATATGATTCTGTCCACAGTCCTCATGAATGACGTATTGAATAGACTTGTGAAACACCAATTATCTCAACAAAAACGGTGTTGCATTCAGCAGTGCGCATGCGTAGAAGTAACCTATTCACTCGAGTCTTTAAGAATTATTTTTTTAAGGTGAATGTGCAGTGGTTCACCGCGACATTCAAATTTTCTTACGTTTTTTGCAATTTGCATTTGCAGCAGGGCTAGCATGGCCGGAGACATTTTATCCACGGGGAGAGGACAAAATACTATTACCCTCTGTTAATTTTGTCCACCCTCCGAGCATGGCGACATGGGTGGATAAACTATCACGGTGGACAAACCAGGGGAAACGCTTGTCCCCGAAATTATTGCCATTATGAGAAAACTTTTTATTCAATTACAAAATATTCGAGAATATCGTCGTAAACCAAAGTACTTTCTTCGTTTTATTACATCTGTGCTGGATATTTATTTTGTTTTGTTGTCAATGTCTCCGAGTATAGTATAAAATCAAACCAAAAAAAAAATATTAAAAATCCGGCGGATTTCTGTGTCGGGTAATTCAAAGGGATTAGGAATCGCAAATTGAACGCCGGTGTATTTTTCGCTCGATTTTCTCCCTTTCCGACGACAACACTATAAGCACGAGACATTTTTATATTACAATTAATTATATTTTCTCCAAGAGATATACTTAAACCCACCATCTAAAGACGAGGACTAATTTCTCCCTTTGTTATGTCAAAATATCTGTAACTAGCTGTTCCCCGCGGTGTCACACGCTGCGCGGCTCCTAAGGGTCGTAGCGTGATTTTATATAGCATATAGCCTTCCTCGATAAATGGACTACCCAACACTAAAAGAATCATTAAAATCGGACCAGTAGTTCCAGAGATTAGCGCGTTCAAACAAACAAACAAACAAACTCTGCAGCTTTATAATATTAGTATAGATTTTTCTCTTCCACTAGTCGCCATGCTCTATGTGGGGGGTGAGTATCCACGTCTAATGTCAAAAAGTGATATAATTCTCTTTCCCCCTGTTGCCGTGCTTTGGCAGGTGGATAAAATAATTTTATCCCTTGTCAGTGGAAATAACCGGTGGACAAAAGTTTTATCCCCAGCCCATGCTAGCCCTGCAGGTCAATGTCAGGTTGTATCTTAATCAAAATATGATTCGCGACTCTAATAGATGAATATTTATAGAATTATAGTCATTAGAATTATTCATACATCTCTTTCTGTAAATACGTACCTGTTCTAGTCGCGAATCATATTTTGATCAAGATACAACCTGACACTAACCTGAAAATTGCAATAAAAAACGTAAGAAAAATTGAATTTCACGGGCTACAACTGCGCATTCACCTTAAACACAAATAAAAAGTGAAAGTTGGAATACGCATAAAAGTTATTAGCTTATAATAATAATAATATTATTGATACTCCAAAAATGGACCGCTCGTTATAACATAATGTAGGTACTTTGCACTCGTAACTTTCAAAAACCTTCTTTAGTATCAGCAATGTAAGTTTGTAAATTGAATGGAATTTTGAAAGGTAACACGAGTAGAATAAAAAATTTCCTCTGTTTAATATTGTATTGTTTTTAGGGTTCCGTACCTCAAAAGGAAAAACGGAACCCATATAAGATCACTTCGTTGTCCGTCCGTCGGTCAAGACCCTTTTTCTCAGAAACGCGTGGAGTTATCAAGTTGAAATTAATATCAGATAGGTACTCAGGGCTGCAATCCAAACAAATAAGCAGTGAAAAAATCAAACTTCTAAGTCAACGCAATCAAAGGGGCTGCCTCCACGAGCGAGAGAATCGCGGCGATATTATCGTCGTGCCACGTATTTCTATACACTCTCTTAGAACGTGTCTCCACACGGCGATTTCATCGCCGCGGAAATTTGATGGCGCGGCGAGACTATCGCCGCGATTCTCTCGCTCGTGGAGGCAGCCCCTAAAGATACGGGCGTTTATGTTCCGGAATCAAAACCTTTAGGGTACTTCCCGTTGACCTACAATCATGGCAAGAAACAATGTCATGTAGCACAAATAAAGGAAAAAATCCGAAAACGGTACATTTGTACGGAACTCTAGGTGCGCGAGTCCGACTCGGACCTGACCGGTTTTTTAAATATTAATTAATTTTACTTGAACTAAAATAAAAGTTTCACAAGTTCCAAAATAATGAACTTTTATATTGTTTCAAAGTACTCTAAATTGTATTGAAAAAAAGCTTTTACACACTCAAAAACTCTTGAAACTTTTTACAATAATCACTAGCTTGTGTTGCCAACTGTACCTACTATTGAGCTGCATGATTTCTGACAAATGCGTGGACTAACTGGACTGGTCCTTTCAATCCATGTGGTTCTTTCCTCAAAAGACCATCTCAGACATCGATCTACATGATCTTCACCTGATCTGTCATCATCATCATATGCCTAGCCTTTTTCCCAACTATGTTGGGGTCGGCTTCCAGTCTAACCGGATGCAGCTGAATACCAGTATTTTACATGGAGCGACTGCCTATCTGACCACCACAACCCAGTTACTGGGTAATACGATACCCCTTGGTAGGACTGATTGTCTGACTTTCGGGCTTCTGACTACCCGTAACGACTGTCAAAGATCCACGAATGACAGCCGGGACCAACGGCTTAACGTGCTTTCCGAGGCATGGAGGGGTCACGGTATGTAAAGATGGTCGTCCATCCACAGGTCAACCGCGGTAAGCGTAGCTTAACCTGATCGATCGACCTGTGTGGCTGTTATTATTTACCCACGGCCCCTGACCAAGATTATGTCTGGACTTTAAAAGAGACTGTGACCTCTGAGGTTGTTTCGGCCTTTCTTCTCAGAGTAGACAGAAAAACGCCGACCTCATCTAGTTTTTAAAATATGGAGACTTGAGACTTGTAAATGTGTTTGTGCAAACCTTCATTATGCAAAAAGGACTAGGTATTTTCTTGGAAGAAAATTCGTCTATTGACTTCAAAGTAATGGCATTTATTCATGTTAATGATGTAAAGTGACGGGAAGAGGGACGGAATTGGATGTAAATGGTCGATTATATCAGCGATAATATATCGATATTATCGCCCATATATCGGTATAATCGACCATTTCCTTTGATCATTTCGATATAAAACCTATATTATTATAGCAGACAGGTTTTCCTCTGAGAGAAATTCATCTTAAATTCTTGATATTAAGTTACTTGAATATGCAAAAATTGTACTTAGGCATCTGCTGTAATTGTGATTGTTAGGCCAATCAGTCAATCATCACTAATTTGTCTATTGTTTTTAAGACACTAATTATGACCTGTTCCTCTATTATTCCTACTACGTTAGTATTCGTATACAATTTATTTATTTGAAGCCTTAAGTTTTTAAGTAATTATAGACTTCAAAGTACGAAATAAATCGAAGCAATTATCAAGCCAGGGGCAATAATTATGGGGTCATAAAATTTCAGCCCAGAATTAATAGCCTGAAAGTGATTTCACCGTTTAGTGGACTGAAAATTGGAATAGAATTTACCAGCCATATTTTAAGATTCTTGTAAACATTTTGTTATCTTTTCGTGAATGATGTTTTTAACCTTGATTTTTCGTATTAAATTTTCGAATTACGTGTCTGACCAAATCAATTATCCAAATTATCTACCTATTCTAATTTTATTAATTTGATTTTGTATTTATTTATATAGTTAGTCATTAAATTTAGTTAGTTATCTAGGTATACATACAATAAAATTGTATTATTCTCAGAATAGTCAGATAGGAAACGCCGACCTCAGCTAGTTTAAAAAAATATGATTGACGTATAAATAATAATAATAATAAAAAATTTGCAAAACCTACAAATATATTAGCATTTTTTAGTAATTCAATATTTTCTAGCTATAGTTAGCAGCTTCCGATACTCGTTTTGCATATTGTCGCATAAAATTATGCGAATTATGTATGTAGTTTGCGCGGGCGAATATTAAATTTATGCAAATGATTTATTTAGTATGTGCTTTTTGACTATGCAGTAGGTAAGCGTGAAAGCAAAAAACTGTAATACCGGATACTTGAAAAGAAAAGTTGGGAGTTTAATTCTTAAAAAAAAAACTAAAATGTAAAGACTCACCTAAAAAAATCCTACAGCAAAATAATATTTAATAATTAAAAAACTAAAACTTCACGAAAGTACGTTTCGCAACACTGTCACTCCCGTCTCCCGCGCAGCCGGTGCGCCGCGCTTGCCAAATGCAACTGCGCGTACGACGACCGCCGAAACTTTACGACAACTTCCGACAACTTACCTTCACGTGCCGGGGTGGGTCTCTGTGTTATGCGTACAATTTTCACAGTGATTACTCTTACGTAAGATAATTAGCACGCGGAATGGTCTGATGGCGTTTTTTACGTCGCGTATATTACGTGAGTGTGCTCAGATTTTTATGGGAGACGCCGTAATGTGACGGTGTGATACTTAGGAATATTTTGGCTTTTGTCAAGCTTTTGTTACAGCTTTTTGTGTTGTTAAAGTTTATTGTCGGTAGCTTGTGGAAAGCTAGAGGTAAAAAATGGAAGCCATACGTCAAGATACGACAGTAATTAGGACCATGAATACAATAGCATCATCTGTCTAGCCTTTTCCTAACTATTTTTTAATAATAGGCAAAACGGCAGGATCCCGACAGGGTATTTACAACCAAATTCATGACGAGTCATAACACGCTAGGAAATAACGTTATCGAAATCTATAAAGGTCATAAGCACACGTATCAAAGCGGAAAGGGATCGGCACCGTATCAACTCAAGCCGTTCAATATTCTGTGTATGAAGCCGAGTCGACGTATCGGAGCTTCTGATTCGCTTTGGTTACGTGCTTACGTTAGGTTGACGCCTGGTTGAAGGCGATTCGAGAGGCGATCCCTTTCCGATTTGATACCTTTAGGAGGAATACAGGTATCAATACAGGGTGGTCAATAACTCGTGGATCAAACGAAATAGGGAGATAGAGGAGGTCATTTCCAACAAAAAATCTTTCCACAGCATGGCCATAATTCAATTGCCCTAAAAGTTATGAATATTTTTGCATACCGAGTTCCTTTAAAAAATTAGACAATTTAAAAAAGATATAAAACAATAAAACAAACGGTGTTTTATTATTACTAGATAATGTATGAGCACTACAAAAGTTCTATTGCGGCTCTGGGTACCTCCAGAGCAATTAATTTTTTTCCAAAAATTTTGAAGCGTTACCAAAAATTATTTCTCACTTTAAAAGCGTTGGTAACGACCTCCTTTATCTTCCTATTTCGTTTGATCTACGACTTTTTGACTAACCTGAATAAAGCGATGCACAGACAAGGCAGAAATGTCTCGTGTACCTGTAATTACATCGCCTTCTAATCAGGAACGGGGCAACGTTGATTTATAGGTTAGGTATTTGCCCAGACGAGTTCCTTTGCTCTATTATTTACAGCCCTGAAAAGGTTTTTAAGCAGAATGCTTTATAATCAGCAATTCACGTGGAAAATTTGATGGCCTTTCCGTTTCCGTTCTTTCTTGTTCGTGTTTTCACTCTAGATTTTTTTTTATTCTAGAGTGAAAACACGAACTCTACTTATATAGCTTGATGGGCGTCAAGCTCCACGCGTATCCTATTTTTTTTTTATTAAGGGATCGTAAACAACTACAACATATACTATAATACATAAGGTTAATAAAAGTATAGGAAGCAATGTTACAGTCCACTACATTATCCGCAGATAGGACATATTTGGCGGCACGGTTGGCGCAGTGGTTAAGCGATTGACTGCTGCGCTGCGTGTCGCGGGTTCGATTCCCGCACGGAACAAATATTTGTATGACCTACAAGTAGTTGTTCCGGGTCTGGCTGTTTGTGTACGTGAATTTAAATGTTTGTAAACGCACCCACAATACAGGAGAAAATCCTAGTGTGGGGCAACGTTTATTAAAAAAAAAAATTAAAAGATCAGAGGTTGCCACTAGACGAGCATAACCAAAATTAACAAGAAATATTTTAAAACAAATAAATAAGTTAATATAATGCTAGCTATAGCTACAAAACCAAATCAGATTTTAGACAATTTCATTTACCTATATTATGCAATACGATACAATATAAAATCAATTGTGCAAATCTCATTAGCGGAGCTTAATAGATCACGGCAGAAATAACTTACGTGTAGGTACTTACAGTTTTTATTTATTCCATAGGGATTGCTAATCCCATTTCAGAAACTACAACGTTTCATAAGTTTTGTAATTTGTAAATGCAAATACAATATTTTTAATAATGTTTGGAATTTTGGGTTGAATGGCGCGCGATTGGAGGGGCATATAATAACATAATTATCATCTGCCTAGCCTTTTCCCAAGTATGTTGGGGTCAGCTTCCAGTCTAACCGGATGCAGCTGAATTTCTGTATTTTACATGGAGCAACTGCCTATCTGACCTCCACAACCCAGTTACTGGGTAATACGTTACCCCTTGGTAAGACTGGTTGTCTGACTTTCGGGCTTCTGACTACCAGTAGCGGCTGTCAAAGATCCACGAATGACAGTCGGGACCAACGGCTTAACGTGCTTTCCGAGGCACGAAGCGATTATTTCTCGATATGTAAAGATGGTCACCCATCCACAGACCAACCGCAGCAAGCATAGCTTAACCTGATCGATCGACCTGTGCGGCTGTTATTATTTAGCCACGCCATAATAATAATAAATTAATTGAACCAATGTTACAGTTATTACCTTATAATTAACTTAATGTCGGCCTGTAACTGTTAGCGATTGGATTTTTACGGCGGCGGTCCCTTAATTAGGCGGGGCCTGCATCTTGTATGTCCAGCAGTGGACTACTATAGGCTGAAGATAATGATTTGGAACTTTAACAAAGTAGTTACAGACGCGCCACCACATCAAGCTACCCGAAACTGTGAAATTTTCCCAATCAACTTTAAACCTCATGCTTTAGCGATAAAGTTGAAAATCTATTAAAATTTTACAGATTGTAGTAGCTTGATGTGCACAAACACAACTTCTGCTCGACAAAACGTCAAAAGCCAAATTGCACACCGAACAAAGTGCAAAATTCAAGGTAAGTAAATTTTCCTTATCTTTACTGTGGGTTATTGGAAACTGCGGAAGATAAACACAACATTTCACACGAGGTCCTCGGATGTTTGTCTTTGGTACACGACTGTCAGCTCTCAGCGCTATGCTGATGCGCTATGTCATGTTGATGTTTGTTCCGGTAAGACTCCTGCGATAAAATATAGGTTTTATTTTAAGTGTACTTTTGTTTAAATACGTCAAAATTACGGGTTATTCCCTGAGTACCCCGATACACGAGGTCCCCGTCCCGGAGGACCCCGATTTATTTTAATCTTGATAACCTCAATTAATAAGACTGTTCTCCGAAACGCCCGCCGTTTACCTACGCGACCCTCATTCTTCCACCCGATCATCCCACATCCATACCAATATTAAAAATGCGAAAGTGTGTCTGTCTGTCTGTTTTTTTTTTTTTTTGGCAGGATTGGGAACTCCTCATGGACACCCAGACTGTCTCACTAGTGAGGTAGTCTGAGTAGTGCCGGACTTACCGGCTAAAACCACACTCCTGCCTTTGCTGAGTGTCCCTCTGTCATGATCAGAGACCTTTTTAGGCAAACGAGTTTTGATAATTGTCGTTCTTTTAATTTTTACCGACTTTACAAAAAGGAGGAGGTACTATGTTTGGGTGTTTGTATGTTTTTTTTTTTTTTGTATGTTTGTTCATCGATGTGTGGATAAACGTACTGTTACTGAGGAACACCGAAGACCTGATGCTGAAGCCAGGAGCATCAGAAAAAGTACAAACCTTTAAATTACAGCACCGTAGTCGTGTTTGGGCTCATTTTAAACAGGACTAATTTTAAGTTCAATGCAATGTTGACATAAGTCTGGCCTGATGCTGCAGCCAGGATTATCAGCATCTAATCTAAAAACTAATAAAAGGAGAACTCCTCAACGTCCCTGCATCGAGAAAAGGAATATTTTATAAAAAGGCGATGGGCAAGTTGACATTAGGCTATTGTAACTTAGATAAATTATTATAAATAGACCCACTAAAAAGCGAGAAATAAAAACTTTTTAACAAAAAAAAAACCGACTTCCAAAAAAAACACTACAAACTGAAAAATAACTTTAATTTCGGAAGTCGGTGGCAAAAACTAAAATACTGATCCCTAAGACACCGACTTCCGAAATTAAAGTTATTTTTCAGTTTGTAGTGTTTTTTTTGGAAGTCGGTTTTTTTTTGTTAAAAAGTTTTTCATTTATGTGCAGTCCCGTATTAGGAAGTAAGGAGTTCCTGGAAGCATTCTACGCCTCACTACATCTTATTTTCTCATATTTTCATTATTGTTGTTGTTGTAAAGGTGGTTTTTATAACTAATTATACGTAATTAATATTTAAGTAACTTATTTTCCTATAATATGTTTTTTATATTTTTGTGTTTTCATGTTTATGTCTACCTATCTAATTCCAATAATATTTTTTATCTTAAACTTAATTTAATTGCTAACGTATTTCTGAGCTGGTATATAAATATTTTATTTTCGGGTTAGACATGTGACATCTACCAACCCGCACTGGGCTCGCGTGGTGGATTATGGCCCATTCCCTCTCACAGAGAGCAGGCCTGTGTCCCAGCAGTGGGAACATTATAGACTGATTATGTTTTATGTATGTTATGTAACATAACATATACGCCTATATTCCTATAAGGGGTAGGCAGAGGTTTACTGTAGAGTCTGTGTAGGCCTGCCTTTAGCAAAAGGCACTGGCTGGTCATATTTGCAGGCGTGTTCCATTCGAACGTTCAAGCGAGTATTCAAATATTTTAATATGGTGTTTTTGTTCAATAGAGTCAGTGCTAGAAATATCGTTCAGGGCCGTCTTTACCCGGGGGTGCAAGGGGTGCGTGGCACCCAGGCGCAGGGTCTTATGGGGCGCAAGCCGATCAGGTCATCATTGATCACTCATTATAACCGGAACGCTCCAGCGCGTTAACCGCACGAGTCACCGCCTCGAAAAAATACCTTGGAAAAAATTGGTGGAAATCATCCTTTGAAAATGGAACACAAAAATTAAGTTTAATTTCTTTTTATTGGCAAGGGGGGCGCAAGCTGATTTTCGCACCCCGGCGCCCAATAAGGTAAAGACGGCCCTGATATCGTTGAATTGTAAACTCGTCTTATATATATAATTATTAGTTCCAAGTCAAAGTCCACATATAGGTATTCTAGACGTCCCGGCTGGACCTCTACAGTACCTATAGTACACCCACATTTCGCTACCTAAGTTAAATTTCCATGGTTGTGTTGTTAATTGATATTAGTTATTCAATCTGTCAAGATTAGTAGTGGCAGGACTAGGGTGACCTAGTTCACTAATTGAAGTTTTAAACAAAACAAAACACAAACAAAATTTAAACATAATTTATCTGAGAATCTCCTGTCAAAGTTTGGTCCAGAATCCCTTCTGGGCCAAACTTTGACAGGAGAGACGGTCCACTACAAAATTACGCAGTTGACCAACTCCATTTACTCCATAATAATGTTTAGTACAGATATAATACACACATCAAAAGTGTCTAGGGATCAAGCATTTTTATGCGGATTTCTTGAGATTGAGATGTGGCTTTGTAATAAATTTATGATTTTATAAATTTATATGGATCCTTTTTGGTGCATTTCATAATTTGAATCAGGAACTGTGAATCAAATTCGAGTAAAAGATGAAAATCAGCTGTCAATATTTTCCCTATAAAAACATACAACGCATTGAAGACATTATTAGTGCTACTGTTTCCCTACTACTGATTAAAACCAACGTTATTATGGAGCGGCGACGTCATTTAAGCAGGGAAGAAATGCTCAGAGCCGTGGGAATGATAGAAGCTGGTTCCCGGCAACGTACTGTGGCTTTAGCTCTGAATACAAGTCAGAGTGTTATCAGTCGACTTTGGACACGTTACCGAAGCACTGGTACCGTGGCTGAGCGCCATGGAGGACGGTATCGCTGCACCACACGGAGACAAGACCGATACATTCAAATCTTAACTCGAAGAGCTCCAACAATAACCGCCATGATGTTAGCCGTGAGGCTTCATCACTCTTCAGGGAACTTAATTAGCGACCAAACAGTCAGAAACCGCTTGCATGAAGTGAACCTTCATTCCCGAAGACCGCTACGGGTACCACCTATAGCAATGCACAATCGTAGGATTCGATATCAATGGGCTTTTGAACACAGAAATTGGGCAGAAGAACAATGGCGTTTCGTGTGCTTTTCTGATGAGTCTCGTTTTGGTATGAGACCGGATATAAGACGTATACGACACTGGAGAAACCCTGGACGCCAACAGCGATTAAAATCCTGCCAGGAAGTCCATCCTTATAGTGGTGGAACCATCATGGTATGGGCGGGTATTTGGATCGGCGGAAGAACTGAGTTGATTTGGATCAGAGGCAACCTCAACGCTCAAATTTATGCTGAGACGATTGTATCAGACGTCATCGTTCCTCTACAAGTGCAAATCGGTCCCTTATTTTAGTTAATGCATGATAATGCACGACCGCACACCGCAAGAGTTGTAAGACAGACTCTCGCCGCAGCTAACATCAATGTCCTGCCCTGGCCTGCTCAGTCGCCAGACTTGAACCCGATTGAGCATGCATGGGATATGCTACAGAGAAGAGCTCTGCCGAATATGGAGGGTATCCAGTCGCAAGAAGACCTTTTTTTGTTGTTGCAACGAACATGGGCGGCCATTCCACAGCGTGATTTGGATGAACTCATTTTGAGTATGCCAAACCGATGTTCTTGTGTTGTTAGTGTTCGCGGTAGAAACACGGATTATTAATTGTTTAAGTTACCCAATAAAATTTTAAAGAAAACTGTTATTTCAGTCTTTTTTTCGAACTTTTGTGTTAGTGGTTCAAATGTCAAAAATCCCTTTATTAGGAAAATGGCAAATTTCTTTATTAATAAAAATATATGCTAGGAAAATATATGCTAGGTAGATAGTGTGTTGAAAACATAATACAACTAATTTGATATGATAGAAAAAAAAACATGAAGATACCTCTAAAAACTTTCTTTTTACAATATAAACCATACAATCGTTCTGATTTTTTGTCAGATTATTCTACAAGCAACATACTAAAGCACTAATATTTTAATTTTTTAGTCCAAACATTTTAGATTTTTTGTAAATAGATAATTGCTTCATATTTTGCAATAAATTACCAGTGTTGTGTCTTCGCGCTTCTCTTTATTTCCTATGCAGTCAGAATTATAGTCATTAGAATCATTACTTAATATGTCTATAAATGTTGCAAAAAACGTAAGAAAATTTGAATTTTGCGGTCTACCACTGCGCATTCACCATAATGATAATAGCCGTATCTAAGAATTGTTCTAGAGTGACTGAAAATGAAGCGGATAGGCTTAGAATGAAAAGTATATTTATACAACGTTATTTATAGTATAAATTGCGAAACCTGAATATAGTTTGTTCAGAATAAGTATTTATTTATATATACTTTATTGTACACCACAAAATACATAACAAGAAAAAGATACATCAAACACTACAAATACAATGGGCGGCCATAACGCTTTCTGCAATCTCTTCCAGGCAACCTAATAAACTTAACATCACACGCGGTGAACTGACCAAAAACAAATGGAGAATAACTGGGAGTCGGAAGAGTCGAAAGATAATTCAGTGTATTCGATTTGATTGTCCTATCATAAATTGGGGTAAACATGTGTTAATCCTAGTTATAAACTATCTGTGTATCAAATTTCATCCTAATCCGTTCAGTAGTTTTTGCGTGAAGAAGTAACAGTAACAAACATACAAACACACTCACAAACTTTCGGCTTTATAATATTAGTGTGATGAGGGCACGCGACATTCGATTCGAATCCGAGAAAAAAACGGTCCGAACCTCATCATCTGCTTAGCCTTTTCGGCATTTTGGGTCGGCTTCCAGTCTAACCGGATGCAGTATACCAGTATTTTACATAGAGCGACTGCCTATCTGACCTCCACAACCTATTTACTGTATATTACGATACCCCTTAGTAAGACAGGTGGTCGGAATTTCGGGCTTTTGACAACCCGTAACCACCATCGTAAACAATCGACCCGTGTGGCTGTTATTACTTAGCCACAAAGAACCCAAACAAAATGTCACAAAATGTTCTAAATTCAAACTGCGCCCTAATTGTGTAACGCACTATCAATCATAATTTGAATTATTTTGAAGGATATTGCTAATCCATTGCTTCATATGTTCGAAAAATTGGTCTGTTCAACAACGTAAATAACGCAATGAATGTTGTTGAACTGTCAAAATGAAAGCCATTGCTAGATACTGATTACGCATTTCCCCCACTAGTGGAACTCGGATCTAGTGTAAAACCCGTCATACAAATAATACTACGGGCAGTTCTGACAGTGATTTCACGGATTTGATTCGGATTCAGTGCACAAACGCTCTAATAACTAAATAATTATTTAAGTATTATCTTTGTTACGTAAGTAAACCATTATAGTCATGCTCTTTGAAGGGAAATGGAAAGTCAGACACGGCAAAGTAACAGGAAACTAATAAATTCGAAATTGGTAAAATAATGAATTAAACATAGTTTAGAAGTCTTCTAATTCGTCATAGCGAAAGACCTAGGTGCGATTTACATAAGTAAATACTAAGTAAAGATTTTTATTGTTCCGCAATAACTTGGTATTAAAGATTTTTTTAGAGTCAAAGCATTCCGATTATTTTACAACTATTAAGTGTCAAGAAGAAACTGGGTTATGGAGGTCAGATAAGCAGTCGCTCTATGTAAAATAACAACAGAACAGAGAGTGCACCTGTGTTTACGCACACACTTGTGCACTATAAAATCTCCTGCGTACCTGGCTAATCTCCATTGAGATTGGCCACCGTGACCGAAAACGGTCGGGGAGGCTGTGGCTATGTAAAATACTGGTGCACACCTGCATCCGGTTAGATTGGAAGCCGACTCCTACTTTTTGGGAAAAGTTTAGGCAGATGATGATGATGATGATGAAGTGTCAAGAAGTCAGATATTTCACTTAGGATACGTTCATCAAGGGTCTGCTAAGGCCAGCCATTCAAAAATGTCTTTAAAAATTCTCACGTAAAAATCATTAAAAGTTTAGGTTCTATATTTTTTGTCAGTAAAAGTTACTCTTTTAAAACTCTTCTCTAGTTGATTGTAATGAATTCCAAGGTTTACCAAAGTAATCCCTTGGAGCACAAAAAAATAATGAATGAATAATTAAACTATGCAAATATCAGCTACCTAAATAAAATTACACAGTCTCAAAGTCCTAGGAAATTTCTGAATAAGTAATCAATCACGTAAACTTTTCTCAGTTTAGGTACGTCGCTTCTTTTTGAAATAAAGGAAATAATTAATTAGCATCTGTAGGTAAATAACCAAAAGGGTGAATACAGACGGCAAAAAATTAAAGTGACTGCAGCCGACACGCGTTGACTGCATTTGCCTGTGTCGCTGACATGTGACGCTCGTGTGTATGAGTACTTATACCTAAAGAGAAAGAAGTTGAAATTGTTTATTGAAAAACTTGATTTACATAAATATTTACAAATTAGGGCCTCAAACTGGTGCATGGTAAGAAATAATTGGATTAGGAATAAACCTGTATCTCAGGTATCTTACTCAAGAGCTTTACCATAATCAGCCTATTCTCAATGAGAGGGTGGGCCGTAATCCACCACGCGGGCCCAGTGCGGGTTGGTGGATTGTCACATGTCTTCGAATTTTTGGTTCTAGGACATGCCGGTTTCCTCACGATGTTTTCCTTCACCGTTTTGAGAGCAGTGGTGATGAAATAATTTATGCAAAGTAAAGCGCCTGTCTGGGTTCGAACCTACGACCTACAACTCGTAAGTCGTGTCCGTGACCACTGGGCCACCACTGCTTTCTTCAAGAGCTTACATAAGTAATATCTAAAATTCTTAAAAATAGTAAATAATTTATCTACTTTAATTAAGGTTATACAATCAAATTGAGCAAAATAATATGCATCATCGTAAGATTTTTTTACAACCATGTTCTATTATGATTTTTGCAATGTTACATTTTTAATAAGGTTGCGTTTGTCATACAGAAAAATTTGCCGTGTCCACAAAAATGTTAAGATTGCATGTTTACTTATAATATAAATTGTAAAAACTAAAATTAATTTTACGTACTAAAACTAGTAAAAGACAAAATAAGAATAATTATATAACATAAAGTAAAAAGGCTTATAAGTAGATAAACATTGGTAGTCTTACGCGACGTCACTATATAGAACGATAATTGGCTGGTATTATTATTATAAAACCCAATGACACTTTTCGCAACCTAGTCAAGCAAGACAGGTAAATCAGAACACACGCACGAACAAATTATGTAGCTTTGTCCACGAACCTGAACTACAAAACAATGTCAAAATGAAAGTGCTTGCCTCCCATTGTTCAACGGAGCCTCAAAACGTTTACAAATAATAACTTATACTTAACAATGGCTGTCAATGTTGTGACGTGTGTGTTCTTGGTATTTTAAAGTAGCTTGGGGTTATATTACATAGAAGATAGGTTTAAAAGGTCGACTTTACACAACTAGCGAGAATATACACACACAGACATCCTTCACTTACAGCGAGTGCAATCGCACTCACGACTGGCATTTGTTTTTTTAAGGCGAAAGCGACAGAGCCTGCGAAATTCAAATTTTCTTACGTTTTTACAATTTGCAGGTCAGTGTCAGGTTGTATATTGATCTGTATTATTAAGATTCGCGGTTGTAACAAAATTTTATTAATAAAATTATGATCCTATAAATCAATACACCAAGTCAAATCAAATCAAACGTTTATTTGCTAGAAATACATTGTTTTGGTAATGGTAAGATCTTATAACCTAAGTGTCATTGTATTCTGCCTGCAAGCAAGCGTGCAAATTTGATTAAGTTTACATACATTCTTATTATTTTACTATTATTATTATCTACTATTACCTACCATGCAATTATTCACAATTCAATTTACTAATTTATATTGTTAACATTCTAATAAATATACAAATTTTAAATTTTTGTGTTCCATAAATTCCTTAAAACTATAAAAACAACACTTGAGAAATTTAAACCTCTAAATTCATACCTATATAACTCACCCCTATTAAAGGACTAATTAATGAAATCATGACATTTAAGGCTAATTCTAACTAAAGGAGTTGTATTACTGATTCTAATGATTATAATTCTGTAAAGCCATTATTTGTTACGGTTGCGAATCATATTTGAACAACATACAACTTGACGCTGACCTGCAAATTGCAAAAAACGTAAGAAAATTTCATCCTGACGCTTTCGCCTTAAGATCTTACTACGTAAGCATGCTATATATGCGTGCGTTTGTTGTTTGTACGGAAACGATCCTCTGTATCTGGATATTTAGTGTCAGTCCGAAGCTTTACATTTATAATCATTAATGTGATGTACGTGCTAAATGCTTGATTTAACCGTCTAACATATTGACCCCGATTTGGTGATTAGTCTTCGTACCTCAGGAATTGTTTTGTCGTTAACAACAAGAGGATACTAATACAGGTATTGTCTAGAGTTTATTTCAAAAGTGGTACGAATAATGACTATTTGTTACTACAGAGTGCGCTAGAAAACTTATAACAAAAGGCACTCTTCCGCAGCTGAAGCGAATGCTTTGTGAGCCAATCAAAATGTTTAAATTCGATGCTTAGATGCTAGACTATGCACGGTCGTTTCGATAATCAAAAATAGAGATACATAGGTACCGATAGGTACATCAATAGGCAAAGCATAATCTGCCTATTAAGTTCCCACTGCTGGGATACAGAATAGAATAGAATAGAATAGAAATACTCTTTATTATGTACACCAAATAAATTACAGACATAAAAATAGAAACTGTACATAGGGTGACACAATGGGCGGTCTTATCGCTAAAAGCGAAGCTTCCTTTCTGTGAAAGGGAGTGGGCCGTAAATCCACTACGCGGGCCAGTGCTGGTGGATGTCACATGTCTTCAAATTTTTGTTTGTATAATAGGGTTCTATCTTTCACAAAAGGGTACAATACAAAAATTGTTTGGTCTAATATTATTTGAGAGGGCCGATTCGGCCGTTTCTGGTAAATAAATTTGTGCGAAGGACATAATAGGACATCATATCTATTGTGATACCGTCAAAGGTTCGTGAAATTGATTCTGTATTCGACAGAGATCTCTTTGAACCTTTCATGGTACAATGCTGAATGCTCGTTTATTTGAATTCTTTTGTTCAAAACGGAGTTCATTAAAATTATTTTTGTAGTACCTTCTTAGTCTTATTCCTGGTAAGGTCTTAGAACGTAAGACCTAACCAGGAATAAGACCTGTGTTACAATTTTGATGTACAATAAAATATACCTATTCTCTCTATATCCGGCTGACTTTTTTTTCCGTTTGGACAAAAACTGAACGGATTAGAAGTCTATGCACAGAAACCTAATTTTGTTTTCCCAATTAAAAAAAACTTTTTTTTAACATTCAATCCTTTGATTGAAGCCATTTTACGTGCGGAAATTATCAAGGAATTCGTAGCGACATTTAATCCTTTGATTGAAGCCATCGGCGGGCTTCAATAGAGGAAAATAACGTAAAATAAAGGAGTTTATTTTTTGGGAAAAATAAGAGATTCTTCTTCTACTCCGTTTGCCTTTTAAACCCTATTTTTGTCCAGACGATAAAACAAGTCAGCGTTATTCATCTATCGTGGGTTGTCCCTATGTTTTAATAAAAATGGTTTTTAACAGCAGTGCGGTGCGATGCACTGTCGTGTACGGTCGCGTTTGCGCTGCACAGTACGAATATTACATTCGCGAATTGCGCGGCTATAGCCGCTGCCCGTTTTCCACTATGAGTTCCCAAACTCTCATAGCCGACGAAGTATTGGCATTCATCAAACATGCCATCGACTACATGGACGAGATCAGCATCTTGCAGACCTGCAAGTCATCGTTCAAGGAGGAAGAGATAAGCAGTGCCAAGTTGCTGCTGTTCACAACGCTCGGCAAAGTCAGCCAGATGCCGTCTCGTCGGAGGGACGGTACAGAGAAGAGTCTCCAGGACATCGTTACGCTGATGAAGGAGACCGACCCGGACGACGTGCCTGAATTCGTGGCGAAGGATCTGCACAAGCTGCCTCCCGTCACGTTCGACCACGTAGACGTCACCAGGCTGCTGAAGGACATAACATTCCTGAACCAAAGCCAGGCCGACATGCAGCTTAAGCTGGAGGTGTCCAACAACACCATCAGTGATCTACAAGCAGAAGTAGTGCTCTTGCGCAGCGCAATTTCTGCAAGTAGGTCACCTACCGACGCCGCAAATGTGAACACGCGTCGCGGGGCACAAAACGCCTCCATCTGCATTTTCGAGTCGGCGGGCTCGAATGCGTCACCAACTGCCGAGAATGCATGCGTTGCAACGCGTGCCGTGGCCGTCCCTGCCTCGACACAGGTCTAAACAACGTCGGGTGTAGGTTCGTCGAGCCCCAAACGAGCCTACGCAGCAATAGTAGCCGCTAGTAAGCCTGCTGAGTCGCAAAAACCGCAGGTAAAACTAGCGGAAAAACAAAAAGGGGGTAAACGGAGCCAGTCGAAACCCAACAAGGTTTTGAAAAGGCAAGATCCAGAGAAGGATACGTGCGACAAGGATGGTTTCATCAAGGTAGAGAAGAAGAAGAAGAAGCCTCCTTGCCGGAACCAGTGCGGCACCGCGCTGGTGGGACACAACATGCTGCTGCGTCCAGCAATCCCAACGACGCAGCTGTACGTGTCCAGACTGCACCACTCCACGAAGGTTGAGGAGATCGTGGAGTACATGCGTGTCAGGGTCGAGAAGTTGGAGTCGCGTCACAACACGAACTTCAAGTCGTTCGTGGTACGCGTTCCGACACATCATCTCGAGAAGTTCCTCAAGGAAGAGTTCTGGCCGAAAGGTGTTGTGTACTGCCGGTTTCGTGGCCGGCTACATGACACCAGTCAGCGAAATACGACGCAGACACTTCGTGTGCTATAATTTGTTAATTTTTTGTTGTGTAATTATAATGTTGTATGTATTTATGTATTTTTAAGTTATATTCATATTGTATTGTATGTGTTTTATATGGGCCTTGATGCCTGAAATAAATGGATAATATTAATAATATTAATAACTAGGGAAGTGTGTGGAATGTTTGAAGATATTTCAGAGTTAGTTCCACAGTAAGCTGTTTATAATTTCACTAGCAACCCGTCTCAGCTTCGCAATGTTTTGACGACTTGACACATCGAGATTTCTATATTTAGTACATGTTATTTTAACATAAACACCTTCCGGAATAAATTGTCTAACTGATTGTGGAAACCGCATTAAATTCAGTTGTGGTGGGGACCTAGACCCCACATGCAAACATACCTATTAATAAAGATATCAAGGAATGTTTTATCAGGTCGTAAAAACCACCTGATGCAGAGGCGGCGGGTGTGCTATAAAAATCATACGTTCAAGATTTTTTAATACGAAATCTTAGCTTCATGTCCCAGATGAATGGACAAAGTCATCTGTCAAAAGTATTAGAAATCCCAAAAGTAATCTTAACCATCTATAATTTCAGATCTTTCATTTATTCATTTTCATATTTTATAGAAAAGAAACGAAGATAATTAAGTATAGGTATCTAATAGATAGGAAAATAGGTACTTACGCAATACATAATTTATTATATATGTACTTTACAAAACTGTGTTAAGAGTGGGTAACGAAGCTTATGGAAATTAATACACATTGATTTACATGCTTATGAAATGTTATAAAATATTATAATCTAACACTGATATTTATATAATAATGGAAAAACGAGGAAGAGGTCATTGGGCATCAAAAAATTCATCCGCATCGCTGTCAGTGGGAAAACTGCCCAAAAGGCTGGCAGCGTTTCCACATTGGATGGCAATGCTGATTATTTAAGGCTGAGGTTTGAAAGGGTATGGTCTCGAGGTGGTCCCATTGTCACCAACTCGGAAACTGATCCAGTTCTCCTGGTTCTTACTAGGAGAACTCCTCAACAATTAACGTCCCTGCATCGGGAAAAGTAATATTTTGTAAAAGCTATTTTAAATTAGATAAATGACAAAGTGACCCACTAAAAAGTGAAAAATAAAAACTTTTTTACAAAAAAAAAACAACCGACTTCCAAAAAACACTACAAAATGAAAAATAACTTTAATTTCTGAAGTTGGTGGCAAAAAACTAAAATACAGATCCAAAGACCGATGACCGAGATCCGACTTCCGAAATTAAAGTTATTTTTCACTTTGTAGTGTTTTTTGAAAGTCGGTTGTTTATTTTTCTATGTGAAATCGGCTTTGAGAATCAACTGTTTAAAACAATAAGGTACACTTTAGTAAAAACTTAAATCTTATATTTTTCTAGGCCAAGTTTGCAACAAGCTTTTCAGTGTACCTACATAGTGCAGGCAACTACACCTCAAAACCACCCAAAAGCTACGACATCAAAGGGCTGCCATTGTCAAGTTGTAAACACTACTACACTAGTATGCTGTTGACTGTAAAATAGTAGAAGAATAAGTTTTTTCTTATTCTTAACAGCGTGTTAACCGCTCCTTAGAAAAATCGTGAGACCTTGTATAAGACACGGTTCTATGGAATACGGCGACGGGCGCAGTCGCGCCGTGCCGTAGGGACGCCGCGCCGTGGCATCAACAAACTTCCATAGTCCAAACAACACTGACGGCCGTGCTTACACACGGCGAATTTTTCACGGCAAAAATTACATTATATACATTTATACATTTCCAGTAAAGCTGAGGGCTCATTGTACGAAAAGCTTAAACAATGCGAGGTTAGCTAAAACTGGAAATATACAGCTTGATATTATGTCGTCGTGTGTACAAACGGCCTAAAAGCGACGTTCACTACGCTGAATATTTGTTTATTTATTTTGAGTGGTGTACAATAATGAAAGGGGCTTGTGGCTAAGTAATAACAGCCCCACGAGTTGATCGATCAGGTTAAGCTACGCTTGCCACGGTCGGTTCGTGGATGGGTGACCATTTTTACATACCGAAACCCCTCCGTGTCTCGGCTGTTATTCTTGAAACATTGACAGTCGTTACGGGTCGTCAGAAGCCTGAAAATCTGACAGTCAGTCTTACTAAGGGGTATCGTGTTACCCAGTAACTGGGTTGTGGAGGTCAGATAGGGTCACTCCATGTAAACTACTGGTATTCAGCTACATCCGCTTAGACTGGAAGCCAACCCCAAGATAGCTGGGAAAAGGCTTGGCAGATTGATTAGTGTACAGCCACGAGCAAAAGTATGTATACACTTGGCTTTATTCAAAGGCGATTTTCTCCTTTATTTTTGAATTAAATTTTATATTAGTAGGAACATAGTATTTTCGAACCCATAGGTATATGTAAAGTGTCGTATTTCAACGTTGCATTCGTTATTTCGTGAAAAAATCGCAATTTAAAGTTGCCAAGTGTTGACATATTGGTGCTCGTGACTGTACAATAAAGTTTAATGAATCAACGTCAGAAGCTAGGTGCACGATTCCAATTGGTCGTTTCCTATGGACAAGTACCGACAAGAACCCCACGGTTACTCATTTAAAAATAATTGGCTTTTACAATGTTTCCAAATTACAGTAGGTATGGAAGGACAGCGGAGTTAGGGTAATCCATAAGGATTACCCTACCTACGTTTGCGGAGAACGGAGGATTATGTCGGCCTCCTACCGACCAAAACCCGACTGATCTTTTTACTACCATAAGTCCGGCCCAGGAGATACATTTACATTCGCCTACCCCCATGAGACGAAGGCTTGAGTTTTTGTATGTATGTCCACAAAATACAGATAGTACAGAAGGCAATCACATGTATTCACTTCACTTTTCATACCTACTCTGCTCGGCGGTCGCGCTAGGGTTGTCAACTTTGGCTTATGCACAAAAAACTATCGTGGTAGTGGCACTCGTATCTAGTTGTCTGATTTATTGTTGAGCTTATTCTACAATATTAAAACAAAACAATAAACATAGTATTACAATACAAAAAGTTTACAGAACAAAAACATAAAATTTTACATTTGTCAATTTTCACTATCGAAAATCCCCAAATAACTTCAAAACGGATTACCCTATTTACGCAATTTAATTGCGCTATCTGTTTTAGACTTAAACTTATCAAATGACACTAAAAACAACACAATATCTGCACAAACAAAAAATCATGTTTTCAACTTACGTATGTAATTGGTGGCGTGAATGTACCTTACAAAAAGTTACTTCGTTTATACTGATTCAAAATAGGAAACTATTATACCCATACCGTAGAAGTAGATAAGTACTTCTAGGAAAAATCTTGACATTATAGGTAGGTACAGGATGGTCCAAATAAAAATATTCCTCATACCCGAAATCCCCGGTATGCCCGGAATAACCCGGTATCCAAAAATATCCCGTGTATGTTTCGCGACTCTTGGTAGTTTTTGAGTTATGAAAATGAGAAAGTTTTATGAGGCTGTTCCCATAAAATTGTGACTTGACTCCATCTCTCGATCGTAAATTCGTCCTTTTCGGTCAATTTTTTTTATGTCTGAAAGAATATTCCATAACAAAGAAAAGTGCAAAAAAAAAAGAATGTGAAAAAGCCGTTTACAAATAAGATAGAATTTTTTCAAAGCGGGTCCACTTTTCCTACTTTTTGCCATAATAATATAACTTTAGTTATTTGTATGTTAGAAACTGTTTTACGTACGTACGGGATGGAATTTAGAATTCCAGCTCACTAACCCAAAAACTACACTAGGCTGTAAAGCCATAAATAAACTTCAACAAATAAAGTCAAACCAGACTCACATTATAAGGCCTATGGTTTAACCTCCATCCTGTGTGAAACTTGAACCACTTTCACAAGAAATAATAAATCAACCTGAGTCCGGAATATCGGAAACCAACTGAACTCGATATCTTAGGTACTGCTCCAAATGTTTGACATCCTACTTTACATTAAAAATGTGTAAATACTCAATCTCGCAAAAACGGCTGAACGGATTTAGATAAAATTTGGCACACTGACAGTTTTAGACCTGGATTAACACATAGGATAGGTACTTTGTATCTCTGCAGTGCTATTCTTTAAAAAACTCACCGTGAAAACTTAGATAAAGTGAGCGTGGAGTGAGCTGTCAATAGTGTCAATTCCTAGCAAAAACAAACTCACTTCACCTAAGTTTTCACGGTGAGATTTTTACAGAATTGACCGGCTGTAGTACGTTCCCGTGGGATCATTTACGACCTCCACGCGGGCGAAGCCGCACGTAAAAGCTAGTCTTTTCATAAAGTGCACCAATTCGTGATACATTTCGTTCAAGATGCAGACAAACCAGTTGCCGACATTAAATTAATTGATAATATACCTTCAAGTAAGCGGGCAGAGCGGATACCGTTCAATGTCCAATTTTTATTTTTATATTAGGGTTTTCAACAATGAGTACATGTTACTTTATAATTTGTAAACTTAAGTCAATGCACCTCATCACTTACAGAAAAGCACAGCATGCACTAGTTAGTACGTTTTTTTTTAATAAATAAAAAATGGTTATTGAAGAAAAGCCTAAGTATGTACATTCCAAAGCAATGTTAAACAACTGAGTGGCTATGCTAAGCACAATACATTGAAACCCTGATCTCTAAACTAGGGGTGACCCTGTATCTTAGAGATCAGAATTAATATTAAAACAAGTAATACATAGTTTGAAAAAATACAATTATTAAAAGCTAAATTAAATTACATTTTATAAACACTACATAAAACAACCGAATTTTCCCCGATAAAATGGTAAACGGGACGTGTAGTTCAATTTGCCATCAATATAAATTCAACAAGAAGCAATCGTAGAAAAGGTAAAAAGAAAGTGAAAACTATTTTCACTTGATATTTTATTTATTATGAAAACCAAGTACATTATTACACATAGGGTAAACTGTAATTCAGGACCCTACTATCACAGACACCTTTTTTTCTAATAATGATTGTGCATTATAAAAATCAGTGCCTGAATTATGATGATGAGATAAATAAAGTTTAATGATTATAAATATTTTCTAAATATTTTATATTTGTCTTTGTTCTGTGTAAATCAAAGCATTAAAAATAAATAAGATTCATAGCTTCGATGAAATTCATTAATGAACACGTTAATTTTAAACTAAGATTTTAATTTTAAATGTTTATTTGATTTAATGTACCTATTAGATATGTTTGAATATAAATATCTATTTGAGTAAATTAGATAAAATTTTTAAGTAAATTCGATAATAATTAAAGGAACATTAAGATTTTTATCAAAGGGGTTATATTGTTACATAAACAACGTTATTTTTTGTATATGCGAAACCTGAATATAGATTGTCTGTGTGTCTCCTTTTAATGTTTGGTCTGTGGATGGGTGACCATCTTTACATACCATGACCCCTCCGTGCCTCGGAAAGCACGTTAAGCTGTTGGTCCCGACTGTCATTCGTGGATCTTTGACAGTCGTTAAGGTAAGTCAGAACCCCAAAAGTCTAACAACCAGTCCTACCAAGGGGTATCGTATCACCCAGTAACTGGGTTGTGGAGGTCAGATAGGCAGTCGCTCCATGTAAAATACTGGTATTCAGCTGTATCCGGTTAGACTGGAAGCCGACCCCAACATAGTTGGGAAAAGGCTAGGCAGATGATGATCGACTTGATGCTTACCATTATCTCTTATTTCATATGACGCATAATCGTTACGTAGGCAAACCAGCGCGAGCGCATTAAAAAGATAAATCTCTCTAAGCCGAAATTATGTAACAACACGGAACTCCTACAGTTGCTTGATCATCATTTAGCTTTGATGATTTAGAATTATGGTGTTTTGGAAGTGGGTCTCCGAATTTTCTAATGTTTTGTGTTTTTGTAGACCTTAATTCAGAAGTCTTTAACTTTCTAACCTAATTTTGTGTCTTTATGGGTAACTATATGACAAGAGGCCTTTGCCCTGCAGTGGGACAGTGACAGGCTGGATTTATGGGTAAGTTCGTGAATCAATTGCATTCTAAACAAAAAAAAAAAAACAGTGGCACTCCAGGAGTGCCGACAGAAGTAAAAACTTGAAAAAGCATACCTAGTAATTTTATAAATATGTTTGAAGGTCATTCTTCCCAAAGAAAATGTACCGCGCGTTGATGTCTTTATAATCGCCAAAACTTAAAACAGACGTGTTGGTTAATGGGTTATTCCAATCTCAAAAAATGCCTAACGTGCTTTAAAAAGTTTTCACTTCAAAAACCAAACAAAAAAAAAAGACTGAAATGCTATAACGGACATATCGGTTGGAAACATAGATAACTTTCTTTGGCTGAAAATAAATAACCGTCTATAGATAAGGAGACTATAGATTAGTGTTACTATTTACTTTAATGTATAGTATAAATACCCTATAATGTTCCCACTGTTGGGACACAGGCTTCTTCTCTGTGAGAGGGTGTGGGCTGTAATCTACCACGCGGGTCCAGTGCGGGTAGGAAGATGTCACAATGTCTTCGAAATTTTGGCTCTATTACGAGTACATTCCGGTTTCCTCGCGATGTTTTCTTGAGAGCAGTGGTGTTAAAAATTTAAAATAGTTCACACAAACGACTCATAATGTTCATTTCATCGTACAAAAAAAATATAGGTAATTAAAAAAAGAGTACATTTTACAATACATTCTACCTCTTACTTTTTATTTTTTATTAATTATACTTTGAATAAAAGAGCCATTTTCAATAGGGTTTCTCCTATGAGAGAAAAGAAACTATTAAAAAAAATTGGCTCTAAATTGAGTTTTTCGCAAGCTATAATGTTTTCAGGTTCCGCACTTGATTGACGGAAACATTTATAGAAATCTTTGATGGTTTTTTCGTTTCTACTGCATTAAATATATTTTTTTATAGTACAGAATTAATCTTCATTAAATTATCTATACAGTGGTATATAAATGAAGTAGGTTCTGTGTACTAGCAGGAGTATAACAATAGAACGCTTGCAGAAAGGAGGCAACAAAAAATTTCGATCGTAAAGCACCTTCTAATGCTTCGCATTAGGAGTCGTGCAATATTTTCATCATCATCATCATTTCAGCCGAAAGACGTCCACTGCTGGACATAGGCCTCCCCCAAGCACCTCCACTTCTACCGGTTCTGTGCTTCTCGCATCCAACGGGTTCCTGCGGCCTTCACAAGGTCGTCAGTCCACCTTGTGGGAGGCCTTCCAACGCTACGTCTTCCGGTACGCGGTCGCCACTGCAGAAAAAAAAAATTCAATATTTTAGTTCGTCTAACAAACCGCTGACGGCGTGGCCGAGGAGAGAAATATGCATTAATTTTTTTTAATGTTTGAATTTTCACTTCTCACGTCGCAGTTAAAAGCTTGCAAATTATTACGTAACTCACAAATGTTTGTTCAAAACACACAACAAAGGATCCGTTTGTCAATTGTCATAACACTAGCTGCGCCCCGCCACGGTTTCACCCGCATAAGTGTCGATCCCGTGGGAATATTGGGATAAAAAGTAGCCTACAAGTTAATTCAGGGTGTTAGCTACCCCCATACAAAATTTTATCAAAATTGGTCCAGTCGTTTGAGCGTCAAGAAGTAACAAACATATAAACGTGTATAAACACACACACACTCACAAACTTTCGCCATTATAATATTAGTGTCAATGTTATCACTTTTTTATTGATATTTTTCGCTCGACTTTGCTTTCATTTGCACTTTAGTAGGAAACTACTATAATATTTAGTTACAAGTTTTATTCTGGTAATATTCGCATGTTTATCTCGTGTGCTCGAAACCTCAGGCCCTTTGTACCCAGCATGGTTTTTTTACGGTATTAACCGCGCCGTAGAAAAAAAACATGTGTGTCAACAAGCTTCCATACTCATCCATACAATACTGACGACCGTGCCTACACACGGCGAATAAATTAACATGATGTAAGCAAATTTACATGACGTACAGAAAGAAAGAAAGGAAATACGTTTATTGGCGGTAAACATGACGCAATAAAGAAAATAAACAAACAAAAAATAAGAAAGGGTTGGGGGAAACGGCTATCGTTCAGCATTATGCTGCGACCCTATACTGTACAGTCGAAGTTACAACTTGAAAATCCGGATCACGAAAGTGTCCCCTGTTAGTTCCCTAATGTATGCAAAGCACATCAGTCGCATGGTCCCACTTTATAAGTAAGGGACAGCCATCTAGAAGTTTAAGTAGTACTGCTACTACCGAATCGTATAAATAAATAATAATATGATTGGACCAAGTTCTTGTCTTCCAAATGTTGCATGAAATACAGTGCCAGATTAAGACTACTTGATGCCCTAAGCAGTCCACGCCCGTAGGGGCCTCCTATCCACTAGTCGCTTCGTATTTTTCCAAAACATCGATGATCGATTTGTAAAGATTGGCGCACATCTCTAGAGTGACTTTTGCGTCTTGTAATATCTTGCTGATAAACAGCCTTGCCTTTCATGTGCTAGCAAATACTGTTTCGGTGCTGTGTCTGCCTTATGGTGCCCCCCGAGACGTGATGCCCTAAGCAATTGCTTAATTTGCTTAGGGGCTAATCCGGCACTGATGAAGTATAGTTAGGTATACCGTCTTTGTTATCTTAATGTCTCTTGCATAACTTTATAGATTTTGGCGAACGAACATTGTGTATATTAAAAAAGGAAAGTTTCTTCGGTCATGGTTTGCCTAAGGCGAATTGATAGATACCTATTAGTCAGTAACTCAGTATGTCTGTCCTTCTTATCTAAAAAAAATATAACCGTTCGTATTATTTTATGGAAAGGTTCCGTAGTTGTAAAGAAATAATAAACAAAGGCAATTAACTTTTATAACGAATTTATTTGGAAGGGCTGATTTTTCAATCTTCTGATAACTTTATTCGAGGAATAATTTTTAAATTTTGACAGTTATTTCATATTTAAAAACTGTTAAACGTCAATTATATTCGAATAATATGAATGATTATATAACGAATAAAAGTTGTCTGGCCAATGGAAAAATCAGCCCTAAATTACGAACATACCGGATAATGTTAGCACACGAGATGACAAATAAACAAGGAGCCGTACATTATTCTTTTGACATATAACACGGCAATGTGTCAGGTTGCATCAATTATGAGTGCAGGCGTCATCTTCTTCTGGACGCAAATGCTTCAAAGTCAAATCCATTGATGTGATGAAAACTTCATGCTTCGCACGATGGAGCTCTTTTGTTAATGCATCAGCGTCCATGTCTACAGTTGATCGATATCGAACAGCAACTTGATTAGCAGCAATCTTCTCTCGAACAAAGTGATAACGAATATCTATACTTCTACAGATTTGCTGCGTGGATGGTATATTGCATTACCTGAAAGACTAATTGTACTTTGGTTATCACAGAAGAGGGCGTACCTTTCAAGTTTGGATGAATTTATCGCAGAAACAAACTTATCTTTGTAGTTGAAAAAATGTTCTCTCATATACATTTATTTATGTCATGGTCAATTCTCCAACTGCAAATAAAAGTTACTAATAGCAAAAAAAAATGTGATACACCTACCAATTAACAATTTTCGAACTTTTTAAACGGCGAAAAAACGGAGGAGGTTCTCAAGTCGACGCGTAGTATTTTTTTTTTCGTTTACTTTTGCTGCGAGACTGCGTCTTGTCACATTTTGATGATTGATCATGATTCTAGGTCAACGGCAACTTGTAACCTATAACTTTTGATTTATTGGCAAATATCAAAATTTGTCACATTAAATGGCCGATTTTTTAATTGCATTGACTTAGAAGCTTGATTTTGTTAGAGCTATATGGGACCGTAGACGTATTTGAGATTAATTTTAACTCGATACCATCATGCGTTCCTAAAGGTGCTCGTGGCTAAGTAATAGCAGCCACACGGGTCAGTCGATAAGGTAACGCTACGCTTGCTGCAGTTGTTCCGTGGATGAGTACTACTGAGAACCCTCCATGCTCCAGTAAGCACCTTAAGCCGTTGGTCCCGTCAGTCATTAGTGGATCTTTGTCAGTCGTTACAGGTCGTCAGAAGCCCGAAAGTCTTATCTAGGGGTATCTTGCTACCCAGTAACTAGGAGGTGGTGGGCCTTATGGAGTTCAGATAGGCAGGCACTCCATGTAAAATACTGGTATTCAGCAGCATCCTGTTAGACTGGAAGCCGACCCAAAAATAGTTAAGGGCTAGGCAGATGATGACCTTCACGCGTTCATGAGAAAAATGATCTTGACAGACAGACGGTCGGACAACGAAGTGATCCTACAAGCATTCTGTTTTTTCTTGTGAGGTACGGAACCCTAAAACGAACGTTTGTTGTGACTTTTAAAAGGTTTACATAAGAGATGACCTCTGGGGATTAGACCGGAATAACTCCTATTATTTTATGTTTAATTTAATACACCCTGTCCTTGTCTGTTTGATTAATTTTGCTAAAAGTCAAACGAAAGTATTCCTAGAACTTCCAAACAGAGTCGAAAATGAAGACGACTTAATTTTGTTGAACATCAAACGGCTTTATTTCTACCTATTTCATTTCAGGGACTCGTGGATAAGAGCCACGTGTACAGGGTCCTTAGTCTGCTATTTTTATAAATTCGTCATTCCATCACGATCCCATTGTCATTTTGCTTAAAGTTCGTAATCTGCTAAATTCATAATGGTCGATCATTGGTCGGTCAATGGCACAGAACATAATATCATACTCGAAACGAATTAAAAGCAATGACTTCACAATGACGTTCTAATAGTAAGTCACTGATCAAAGGAACTGTCAAAACTTTAGCAGATTACCGCCTGAATCAGTAATTCGTTGTCATTATGTACAAGATTACCATTCTATGCCATTTGTTTCAATGGAGTGTCAGTGGTTGACCATTGAAAAGTCATAATGACGCCATTATATTACCAAACTTGTCAAAATCAACAATTATGAAATCAATGATAGACCATTCTGACACTATTGTAATAGCAGACTTGAGGCCCAGGTTGGCGTGGACATCGCTGTGCAAACTGTAACCATGAATTCAGCACATGATTCTAGAACCCGGATTTGCGGATTGGAAATCATCAAATGACCCCCTCCCGCTCTGGGTGGAGCGGAAGGGAGTGTCAGACTCTTACTGACGAAAACCCATCCGTGTTCCTTCCTTAGCAATTTATGTTTAGGATAATCCCGCTGACCTGCCAGGCTTTGGCCCTAACGGGCCCCTTCACATGATGCTGGCATCTCATTGAGGCGCGCGTGGAACACGCACACACCTTGTCCTCATCGGACGGCGAGCTACCCTTCTAAGAAATTTTTCATTGGTTACCAAAAAAATTAAATCGACTGTTTCATAGGAAGGGAAAGCAATATCTACGCGATGAAAATGTATGGAACAGCAATTCTTAGGGTCTCGTACCCAAAAGGTAAAAATGGGAATCTATTACTAAAACTCCGCTGTGCGTCTGTCTGTCTGTATGTCACCAGGCTGTATCTCATGAACAGTGATAGCTAGACAGTTGTCACAGATGATTGCCGCTATAACAACAAATACTAAAAACAGAATAAAATAAATATATAAGGGGCCCACATACAACAAACGTGTTTTTTATTTCGGCGTTTTTGCCTTGTGGTACGGAACCTTTCGTGTACGAGTCCGACTTGTTTGTTTTAATAACCGACGAAAAATTTCATCGATGTGAGGTTCAGAATCATGTACAGACGCCAGCACATCAAGCTACTACAATCTGTCCAATTTCTTTAATAGATTTTCAACTTTATCGCTAAAGCATAAGGTTCAAAGTTCATTGGGAAAATTTGACAGTTTCGGGTAGCATGATATGCTGGCGTCTGTACCTACTGAATCCATTGTAACAGGTTACGCGTGGATGACTCTGCCACCCTGTTTAATTGCAAGGTGAAGCTTTAAAATGGCGCCGGGGTCGCAGGTTGTTCGAAAGAGATACCGTGGCCCCTGGCACAGGCAAGTGAAGGAACACGGGTGGGTTTTAGTCAGTAAGAGTCTGACACTCCCTTCCGCTCCGCCCAGAGCGGGAGGGGTCATTTGATGATTTCCACCCAAAAAAAAAAAAAAAAAGCTTTAAAATGGCGCCGTATTAACTACATGTTTAACATACATACGAATATGGATACTATAATTGTTAAATCCTAACATGAACGAACTTGGCAATGCACTTCAAACCACCAGTCAACATCTTACTCACCATAAGGGCATCCCACACTGAACAACTTGAAGAAGCTGGCGACCATCCATCGGTTACCGATAAACATTACTTTTGATCGATCGTCCAACAAGTTGCGAAGCTTGCGTTGCTATAAAAATATTTATTGTAAAGTCATTTAAAGGAAAAACTTTCTCTAATAAAAGTTTACGAGGCAATATATTATAGTTATAGTTATTGCCTATTGCAGGACAAACGCGGAAACACTCAGAGGTATGTATTTAAAGTGACTTTATTAGGTTAAACGTCTGGACATACCTAATAGTAGTATGCAGGTATGTAGGAGTTCTCAGTAGCAGAAGAGCTGGATTTGTGCCCGGTTGGTGGTAATAGACTCGCCCCCAGTACAGCCCAATTCCAACATTATGGCGGCTCAGAGCATGAGGCGAGTCACTGCGCAGTAACAAATTCAATTGTCAACGGGGGCGAGGGGTGAGGCACTGCGCAGCGAGTAACTCACTTCGGAGCCATGAAGTTTGACGTGAACTACACATGAGACTTAAACATAACTGGTGAAATGGTACAGACGCCAGCACATCAAGCTACCCGAAACCGTCAAATTTTCCCAATCAACTTAGAACCTTATGCTTTAGCGATAAAGTTGAAAATCTATTAAAACAATTTGACAGATTGTAGTAGCTTGATGTGCTGGCGTCTGTACATCTCTGCTTAGCCCTTCTGGGACTACATTACAGGCGTCATATTGTTATTTTAAGGATGTCACTGAATCTAAAGCAATAGTACAGTCAGCAACAAAAGTCGATTAACATTTAAATTTTTTTAATCTCGTTTGTTCAAAATTGCATTGTACATCAAGCTCCCCGAAACTGTCAAATTTTCCTAATCAACTTTTAACCTTATATTTTAGCAATAAAGCTGAAAATCTATTAAAGAAATTTGACAGATTGTAGTAGCTTGATGTGCTGGTCTGTACTTCTGCTGCAATTTTGAACAAATATTTTGCTTAGTAACTGAGATTAAAAAAAACTGAAGTGTTAATCGACTTTTGTTGCTAACCGTACCTACGAAGACCAAACCAGACCTATGGCATTAAGACCGCCTCTATACATTTATGTGCTTGAAGTATTAAATAAATAATAATACTAAGACCTACCTATTAAGATAGACCAACCATTAATTTTAGGGTCGCCTGACAGACGTTGCATCGTCGTCTGTGTGAATAATTTAGCTATTTGATGCCCATTTAAGCCGATTTCAAGTCGGTCAGTTTGCGACGACCCTTAGGCTTGAACGTCTAATTGGACATGGCCTCACTAAATACAAGTTCTGGTGTTGCAATAACGAGAGTCGAAAGCAAGTGACATTCCGTCGCCTTTCACTGCTTGTTATAAGAGCCTCTTGGGCGATGGCTGGTACGGTCAGCAACAAAACTCCATCAACACTGTAATTTTTACATGTTATTAAATTGACAACATTTTTTTTTCAATAAATTGCTTTTTAGCTTTTCACATAATATCAGAGTTTATATTCAAAAAATTGTACTTCTCCTGCAATTTTGAACAAATATTTTGCTCAATAACGAAGATTAAAAAAACTGAAGTGTTAATCGACTTTTGTTGCTGACTGTACATACCGATGCTTTGATATTCGACGTCTTGTGGAGGTCTGATGCCTTGGTCATTTTCATGTCAATCAATTTTTTTAAAGATGGTTTTCGACTCTTGTTTTTGTTTTCAATTTGGGTTCTTCGCGTTTCACTAATTGAATAAATGATGAAATATAAAAATGTGCATTATTTTTTTATGAATTTGTATAAAAACAAAAGCATTGGTTGGGTGTATCGTGCCTTTTTTATCTCAAAATAAAATGCATAAAAATTAAGAAAGTCTGTGTACATTTAGGTTTCCAAAATTAACTTGGCTATTTTATTTTTTAATGATGATACACAACAACAACACAACAACACAACTGTCCTCATAATTCTCTTGTCCTTATTCTAATAAAATTTATAAAGGGTCAGAGCAGCGCGACTTTTTTAACCGACTTCAAAAAAAGGAGGAGGTTCTCAATGCGGTTGTATCTTTTTTTTATTGTTAGGTAGGGTCATATAAAAACCAATATGAAAACTTATTTTGTTCGAAAGTATATGTTGATGTAGTTATAATAACTTCCTGTTACTTTTACTTAGCAAGTGAAGGTATACGAATTTGTGTGGAGTAAGTATGCACGGCTACACATATCGAGCTATAAAAAACCAGCATAAGCTGACTTCTGATTGTACAAAAAACCTATACAATGCGAGGTCAGCTAAGACTGGAAATGTCAAATGTATAGTTTGATGTGTAGCCGTGACCACTAAAATAAAAAAATAAAGACTTTATTTTAAAAAAAAAACTGGCCAAGTGCGAGTCGGACTCGCACACGAAGGGTTCCGTACCACAAGACAAAAACGCCGAAAAAAACACGTTTGTTGTATCACAATCTGAATCATTTTGAAAGATATTGCTAATCCATTGCTTCATATGTTCGAAGAATTTGTCTGCTCAGCAACGTAAACACAGGGATGAATGTTATTGAAATGGGACCTAAAAAGGCCACTTTGGCAGAATCATAAATTGATAACATTATGAATTATAATGGACAGTTAACTGTTAAGTTAATCGTATCAAATTAAATTGGTGAAGGGTTTTTCAGTTATTTTTTTTGTCTGTGCTAAAATACCAATCAATCCAATCCAAATCCAATCCCAATCTCTTTGATTATACCTACGTAGTGCAGCGAAAAAAATAAAAACAAAGGACTGTCTTCGCCATATTAGGATTCATAATGTTATTCATGTATGATTCTGCCAAAGTGGCCTTTTAGGCCCCCTGTCAAAATGAAAGCCATTGCTACTGTTAGTGTGTTCCGCAATTACCTCGCTTAGTATCTTAAAGAGATGGAGGTCTTAAAGAGCAGAGGGGCAATTCTCGTAATTTTAAGAACGTTTAAAGTCTGATCTCAGTCTCAATCTGTCAAAAATACCTGTAATTTCCCTACACTTTTGACAAGTTTTCACATTTATTGTCGCTGAGATGAAATTGCAACTAGATTTTGAACGTTTTTAATTACGGGAATTAGCCTTCTGGCTATATGGCTCGAAGCCATACCATGTAGGTGTGACCTCGAGCCATATAATACCTGTTCTTTTTTTTCTATTAGCACTTAATGTTTACGTGAAAACGTAAACATTAATTTCCACTTCACTCATAAACATGTTAGATAATCAAGATAATGTCATATCATTAGTTAAAAACCAGCCAAGTGCCAGTCGGACTCGCACATGAAGGGTGAACATGTGTCTTTTAAGACAGACACCCATATGTTTATTAACTTTATTTTATTTTTATTATTTGTTATAGCGGCAATAGAAATACACACTGAGAATTTCAACTGTCTACCTATTACGGTTCATGAGAAACGACCCGCTGACAGTCAGATGGACGGACAGACAGCGTAGGCTTAGGCGGCGGTGGCGGGTAGTTCCGTTGGGTACAGAACCCTAAAAAGTAAAAGTATATTCTATGTTAAAACGCAAGTAGACACATATAGTTGCATAATATTATAAAGGCTTCGTAACAGCGAGTAAATTATAACCCTTGTCCACATGAATTTTGATGAGCTGAACTGAGTCTCGCTCGGAACGCTAACGAGCGCGCGCGTGTCACAAATTCTCAATCGTAGTGTGTAGTATTATTGCAAATGGAGTGCGCTAAGTGCAATAAAGTGTTATCCAAAAATGGATCGCACTTTCAGTGTCAAGCATGTTTTGGTACATTCCATAGAGGGTGTATTAAGGGACTTCTAGCAGATATTCGAGCAGGTATCAGCAGAACCTACTGTAACAATTGTGAAATGGATTCCCGAACCGATGATGAAGAACAAGACGAGATAAAAAAGGATTTTGAGAAAATTTTGAAGGATATCCAGAGGAAAGTCAATGGAATACCTACCTTAAAAACTCAACTCGAATCCATAAGTACCAGCATGAGTATGCTTTCGGAGAAATATGATACACTTATCGCGGAACACGAGCAATCTAAGCAAAAAATAACAGAACTCAAAAAGAACGTTACAAACATTAATAATAAAATTATATATCTAGAAAAATGTAACTCTGCGTTGGAACAGAAGGTTCAGGAATATGATCAGGCCTCGCGCAAAAATAACATCGAGATTGTAGGCGTGGAACAGCTGCCGGGAGAGAATCTGCGCGATGTGGTGACAAAAACTGGTCAACTCATCAACGTTAGCAGCACGGAAATTGAGTGGGTTAGCCGGCGTCGTCAGCAGCGTACCGACAGTCGCAAGCCGGCACCTATCTTGATTGGCTTCAGGGCAACCACCAGCGGCACCATCGAGCGTGACACCTGGCTCGGGCAGCGGCGCAATTTGAAGGAGTTCACTAGCGAAGTTATTACCGGAGGTTCTATGCAAAATAAAGTATTTATCAACGAGGATCTTACTAAAGCTGCCAAGGAATTATTGTGGAATACTAAGAAACGGCTGCATGGACAATGGAAGTACATCTGGGTCGCCAATGGAAAGATTCTGGCAAAAAAGAATGATGGTGATAAGTCGGTGTGGGTGAGAGCAGAGAGCGACCTCGAAGAAATTATTAAAAAATGAACCTACCGTCATCAAATAAAGTGTTTATTGTGCTATAACTAATTATCAAATTCGCGGCGTTAATAGACGGTATCGGCGTAATTAGTGATAATACAATCGAGGCGTCAATAGTGAACGGCATAGACAAATGGATATCGACGTGGAATTATAATCAAAACTTTAGTTTGGTGCATATAAACATACGTTCTCTAAAAAAACATTTCAGTGAACTTTTAATTACATTAAATAATCACCTAGATAAGTTAGATGTTATCGTTATTACAGAACCCAACATAGACTTTTCTTTATTAGATTTATTTAAGATAAAAGGGTTCAATGTTCATAGTTTTACACGAACGGGGCGAAGGGGTGGGGGGGTGCTTGTGTACGCGAGGGAGGGGTTGGATGCGCGGGCGGCCTCGGGGCCGGCGGCCGCGCAGCCGGTCGCCATATGTGCCGCAGAGTGTGTTTCCATTACAATTCATTGCTCTGGGGAACCTGTTCATGTTGTCGCATTGTATAGACCTCCCCGAATAAATAAACAGGATAAAATCATTCTGTTCTTTGAGGAACTTAGGAATCTATTGAGTAGCTTGCCGCAAAACACAAAGGCTATATTGTGTGGCGATATGAATATTAACCTACTGCAAAAACACGACAAAAATGTTATTACCTATGAAAATCTTCTGGCCGAGTTTGGTTTCACAAAGTGTATCGATAAAGTTACACGTAGTGAAATTTTAGTTGATACATTAGTGGAATCCTGCATTGACCATATTTATATTCGAGCACCTACTTTAAAAATAAACTCCGCGGTAATTCAGCATAAAATATCTGATCATTACATGATATCGGTAGCGGTGGAATGGAAACGCACTCCGGTAGCTGTGCCTGTGGATGGTGGCGGCCGGCGGCGGCGGCAGCGCGACGACGGCGCCTGTGCTCTCGCTTCCACCTCCTCGCGTGTGCATGCCTGTCCTACTCATTCGCCTAATGTAACCTCACAACGACGTTATATGCTTGACAATCGTGCGGTTCGTGAAAAGCTATTATCTGTTAATTTTGAGGAATTAATGCTTATTACATGCCCCATAAAGTTGTATGATGCATTCAGAAATATATTTCAACAGATATATAATAGCTGTTATGTATTAAAAAGTGTAAATAACTCAAACAGGGATAACACCCCCTGGATAACTAGAGATTTAAAGAATATGATTCTTGAGAGGGATAGACTGTTTGCTGTTTGGAGTAATGATCCTAAAAATATGGTTAAACGTTTAAATTACACAAGATATAGGAATAGATGTCATAAATTAATTTTTAAAAATAAAAATAATTACGATAGGCAATGCATATTAGACTGTAACAATAATATTAAAAAACTGTGGGATAGGATAAATTATTTATTAGGAAATGAAAAACAATGTTTGGATAAAGTAATATTAAAGAATATGGGAGTTAACGAACCTGTAAAAAATATATGTAATAATTTTGCTTGTACATTTGCTGAAGAAATAGAGAAAATCAAACATACTTGTAGTATTAAGCTGTTAGATAGAATCACCTACGTTGGACAGACGGACAGAAGTATGAGGTGGCAGCCCGTAGATAGTAACTATGTTAAACGAATTATAACTCAAATGGATAAAAATAAGTCACCGGGTAGCGACCTAGTGCGAATGTCCGATCTTAAAATGTTGGCAGATACAGTTAGCCCTGTGATCTCTAACCTAGTCAATTTGTGTGTACAAAATGGTTTGTTTCCTAGTATGTTAAAAGAAGCCATAGTGCGACCAATTTATAAAAAGGGCGATCATAAAAATTATACTAATTATAGGCCTATATCAATTTTATCCAGTGTAGATAAGATTATCGAGAAATGTATCATTAACCGTTTGAATAATTATTTGCAGAAAAATAATGTAATAAATGATTGTCAGCATGGTTTCCAGAAAGGTAAAAGTACAAATACTCTTTTAACACGGTATACTGATGAAATTAATACATATTTAAATGAGAAAAAGTTTGTAATTGCGGTATTCTTTGATAACAAAAAAGCGTTCGATACCCTTGAAACTGAGACCTTATTGAACGCCATGGAGGAGTGTGGAGTGGGAGAGCCGCTGAACAATTGGTTCCGCGACTATCTCACATCACGCTCCTACCGAGTAAAGGTAGGTGATGAGTACAGCGACGAGAGGAAGGTGGGGTGCGGGGTGCCGCAGGGGTCCGGATGCGGGCCTGTGTGCTACTTATTGCACGTGAACAGCTTGTGCGGCGTTTTGCGCCACTGCACGGCGCACATGTTCGCGGACGATCTGTGTGTACTTCGCGCCGGCACCGACCTCGCTGGTACCTGTCGACTTGTACAACATGACGTAGACGCAGTTGTAAAATGGTCTCACGACAACGGTATCGTTCTCAATGGTGACAAAACTAAACTGTTAATGATTCATTCTCCTTATATAAAACTGTCTAAAACATGCCCTTCCATTTTTACCCATAGCTATGAATGTATGCATAATAATAATTCAAACTGTAAATGTAAACCAATAGAACAAGTGGAAAGTGTCACATATCTTGGAATGAAAGTAGATGAAAGTTTCTCATGGTCTACTCATATTGATTACATTTGTAGTAAGCTTAGAATACTGCTGAGTAAATTCTATCATTTAAGCTTTAAAGTTCCCTCTAGTACCTTAAAATGTTTATATTTGTCCTTAGTTGACTCAGTGCTGAGTTATTCTCTCGATTGTTATGGTTTGACTTTTATAAGTAATATACAAAAAATTGAATCAATTCAAATTAGATTTCTAAAATTGTTGGTAAATAAGAAAACTAAAAACAGTTGTAAAGGAGAATATAGTAGGTTATTCAAAATATGTAAAATTCTACCAGTTAGCCTTAAACATAAATACCTATTATTGGTTAATAACCATGGCAGTTGGGATAACGACTCACTAGTTTCTAACAGGTATAATACCAGGTCGATGACAGCAGGTAAATATAATGTACCCAGGGTTACTAATTACTATGGAGACAGAACATTAAAAAAACGCGTACCTTATTTATTGAACACTTTGCCTGCTGACATCAGACATGAAGATAACAAAGTAAAATTCGCACGTAAACTTAAACAATATTTATTAGAGACAATGTAAGCGTAGGTATTATGTAAGTTATACATGTATTGATTAAGCTATAATGTAATAGAGACTCATCGATCTCACAGTTAAACTGCGTAAGCAGTTTTGTGGGGCAATGTATTATTGTTTTGAACTGTAAAGGGATTAAATAAAATCATTCATTCATTCATTCATTCATGTTGAAGCTTAAATTTTATGACACTTGCAATAAGGTTGATATTTCAGTGAGTGGTGCCTGCCTCTATTTCCAATTTAATTTAATTTTGAATGTATTGTAGTTTTCGGCTATGAACAATTGTTTGTTCAAATTAACAGGTGCATTTCATCTATACGTACAATCTAAATAAAATTTCATTTTGCGCACTTATTCACCTACCTACCTACCTATTTACTTACCTACATTAAAAAAAAAAAATTAACTAAGTGAATATAAAAAATAATAATGAAGTTTAAAATTTATATAGTTTTTTAAATACATTTTTATACAATTTAATAATAAATACAAATACACAAATATACTAATAATAAAATTCAAGGGTTTGTTTGTTGAGGGAGTCACCTCCTTCTGCGAAGCTGTCATGCTAGCGGAGGAGGTGGCGGGATGGATGAGGAGAGAGCCTCCCGTCCCAGACGCCGCGGCAGACGCTCCGGGCGTCGGGAGCCACGTGACTCCCGGCCACCGTAGGCGCGGGCCTGCGGACGGAGAGTAATGGGTAGCTCACCGTCCGATCAGGACCAGGCCCGTGCCGGACGGCGCGTACGTGTTTCACGCGCGCCTCAAAGAGATGTCAGCATCAAGGTAAGGGGGCATAGGGCCGAAGCCTGCTGGGTCAGCGGGATTGTCCGAAAGGGTTACCGCTGGCCCGTAACATAAAGGGCTAAGGAAGGAACACGGGTGTGTTTTAGTCAGTAAGAGTCTGACACTCCTTTCCGCTCCGCCCAGAGCAGGAAGGGTCGGTTTGTTTGTTTGAACGCGCTAATCTCTAGAACTTATATAGGTACAGCTATAATATACATATATATATATATACACTTACCCCCTTACTAATAAACGTTGTTGTTAGTAACACAACGCTTTGTTTTCTTCTTTCGAAAGTCAAATGACTGACAACTGAAAGAGAGAAATCGGTGTGTAACTATTTTTAAGGGGGTTATAATCTCAGCACTTAATTAAAAACCTATTTAATTATCATAACCTAAGTACCCATCTAGAAGTGATATAGGTACCTATAACCTTTTAAAATTGACGATTCATTAATTTATTGATTTATTTCACATTTGATTTGTAAAAAAATTCTTGAATTTGTCTTGTTTTAAAAATGACCATCATTAGTCAATCTTTGCTATCACGTTTTACACAGGCGCTTAAGTTAATATCTTCATAATATTTCACAATGATATTCATCTAAGGATTTACCTGACAGTTTTCTAAATTACTTTCACGGTACAATTGGACGTGGCAACTCTATCAGTGTCAGAAAGACATGTGTCAACTCAGTTCTATTTGGTTTGGTTGGTGTGACTGTTAGCTACCATGTTTCTCGCAGGCGTTTAAGCCACACTTTTCTTATTTTACTAATTTATGCAAGCACATAATTTAAAAGTAATGACAATGATTTTCATATCTGGTACAACAATTATGTGAAATTTTGGATATATCATTCGGATCATTAAAAAATTATTACATTTTGTGCGCGTGGCAAATGATGATAATTTGCATAGCCTTTTCACAACTATATTGGGATCGGTTTCTAGTGTAACCGGATGCATGAATACCTATTTTACATCACTCCATGTAAAATAGGTATTCAGCTGCATCCGGTCTACCCATCTAGTCTCAACAACCCAGTTACTGGGTAACACGATACCCATTGATAAGTCTGGTTGTCAGTTTTGATTACCCCGACTACCAAAAATCTATATAATGACAGCTGGGACCTACAACTTAACGTACTTTCCGAGGCACAGCAGAGTCTCGGCATGTAATTAATAGTCATCCATCCACGAACTCACCTCGGAAAGCGTAGCCACAGTATAAAGATATACAGTATTTCGACTTCATACAAACGGACGAAACGCGAGCTATACCTACGCGCCTCGACCTCGGCATGCGCTTGGCATGCAGACAGTCGCGACTGTGCCGCAGTGACGAACGGACGGTGTGTTGTTTTTTTTATCAATAACCGCGCAAAATAAATTGAAGTACATATTTAATATAGCTTCTGCCCGCGACTTCGTACGCGGATCCTGTTGCTTATGCCAGCGATGTCGAATTCTAAGAACCCGGGGACTGGATAACAACGGGATGCGCGAGACGATTCGAGACGTCATTTTCAGGCAATAATGAACCAATAGGGTGGTAAACTTGGACTTGCACTTTGAATGTTGGCATAAATGGGCCTTCTGAAATCTGTTTTGCAACAAAAGATGCCATTTGAAAGGCATTATTGTACGAACGTATGTTGTCCAAGAAATGTTTTGACTGTGATGGTCACCGATTTTGTAATATTTCAATATGTACTTTCCCACCTGAGCAACACATACCGTTTGTTTCTTTTTGCTATTTAACAGCTTCACAAAAAGTAAAATTTTTAACCATACCTCCGATGGCGGAATATGTGGCGTAGTCAATCATAGGAGTATACGTAAATGCACTCCGTTCCTTATCAACCCAAGGAAGGTCGCCATGCCCTACGGCTATATCTTGAGACACATCCGATTCTTCAGATGACATCGACATTCTGTTCAGAGAATGTCGAAGTCGATCAGAATTCAAACGTTCGTTGCGCTCTTCTTAATCTGTCTCTTCATGCCGTACTCCAGCAATTCTTTCTTTCTCACTTTCTGTTTATGAATATTTTGTTGTGTGCGTGTTCGGAACAATGTATGATAATCTCACCGTATCAGCGGTCAGTCGCGCATCATATTCTTCACTGATCTCTAGAGATCTGGATGTAGATGCGTAAATACGCTGAGAACGCAGGCGTGCTTCGCGATCCGAAGAGGTTTCCACGGAGCGAGTTGCAGCCTGATGTTCTCAAACAGCATCAAGTCTCTCCTGACGCTCTTCGGCAGATTCTTGGGATCTTATGATCCTCAATCTTTTAGCTCCTTTGGAACATTGGGAAAGATTTGACCTCTTTCTAGGCATGGTTATAGTTTTATTATGAAGATACCTGATCAATTAAAATCTAAGTGACTGCTCCCCTACCAAGGGTGCCCAGACACGGGATCGTCTGGCGCCCATGTGCTGGTTTGGTCCCTGGGGTGGTCACGGCGTGCTATGTGTTCTGGTGCGCCGGTGATGGGGAGTACTCCCCAGCGGAGGGTCCGGTGACGGACAGCCGCGGCGGGTTCACGGATGAGTGCTAACGCGTGCCCATGTTCCCGCCGTAAGCGGCAGAGGAGGACACAGTGGAGTTTTAGTGGGTTAGAGTCCCACATAACTGCACTATCTCCCCGTGGTAGTGTAGAATGCATGAGCATTTCTTCACGTTAAAAAAAAATAAATGGGAGTTTTGGCCAGTAGAGTCAAATTTTCAATGATATCCACATCAGATGTTTCTGATCTTCGATTTTAATAAGTCAACAGGAAATGCCCATCAGACCGAATAACTTTTACTAAGACGTCATTCCTTTAATTGTTATGGTGTAGCTGGGCTCTTGGAGTTCCCCATCAGGTGTTCCAGATCTTCAAATTTATTCTCTCAGCAGAAAATCCTCATCACGTGGAACAATTTTTGCTATGGTACCATTTTTGTATCTCTTATAGTTAAGCTGGTCTGTTTCGGTTCTGCATCAGGTGTTCAAGTTTCCAAGAAAAATTATAGCCTGAATGTTGTCCAGCCATATAATAACAATACAACAAAAAAAAAAACATTCAAATCCGTCCAGTAGTTCCGAAGATCGGACGCGCAGGCCCGAGGCGTGTACGTACTCTGATAGAATACCTTAACAAATGTTCGCCGTGATTCTTTAAATTGACATAACTTTTTTATTTATGAACCGATTGACATGAAATAAACACTAAATGTTAAGTTAAGCCTACTACAGTATATTAGTGAAAACCGCATCTAAATCGAATAAGCCGTTTCTGATATTAGCGTGCACAAACAAACAGACAAACAGACAAAAAAAAAATTAATTACAATTTCGGGTTCGGCATCGATATAATAACAACCCCTGCTACTTTTTTTTATATATTTCCATTGTACAGACACCACTTTTCTACAAATTTATTATATGTAATGTAATATATGTAATATAGAAGATGACGAGTAGGATATATTGTGCTGTTTTTGGTTGCATGAATTCGTCAATAACGCATCCAGAGATAACTTTTTTTAGATTACCTGGAAACTCTGAAAGGTAAGACTATAAAATAATTTTACTTACTAGTAGATAGGTACATAATGTGTGTCTTTTTAATGGATAAGTATTTCCTTTTATCTCCCGAAAAAAAGATGTCTGGATTAATAAATAAAGTGAATAGAGTAAAGGAAAGTGATTCAAAGTAAAGACGTGGTTTTTATTATTAATATTTATGTACACACAGTAAAATACAATAACAAAACTAAATGGAAACACAAAGTAGGCAAATGTAATTAAAATGCTGGAGGCGGGCAGCCCTATCGCATGTTTACGTACCGCGCGGCTGTAGGCATTTATTTCAAGGTTACGGCCGAGTTACAATACTGTATGATCTTTATACTGTGGCGTAGCTTTACCTTTAATTGACCCGTGCGACTTATTTGACACTACTGAACAAAAGAATAATACTATCAAAGGAAATACAGGCTAACATAACAAGGAGTACGATCACAGGGCGAGATTAACTACTACGTCTGGCACAAAGTATTATAGTTGGAAGACGGCATTAAGGTTTTTAGTCATTAAGAGTCTAACAAACACCTTCAGTGTCACCTGACGCATTAAGAAAGGCCTTTGTTATATTTTCCTTTCATACAATCTTTCGTGAACGTCTTTCGGCTGAAATGATGATGCAATCTTTACAAGTCGCACACCTAGATCTAAAGAGAGCTAACTCTAAAATCTCAATTTTTGAGGTATGCATACCATCGAATTCCCTAACTCACTACCTAGCGACTAACAAAACAGATTCAAAAATAGTTCCATTACTCAACGCTAAATGACGCCGGAAGCGCTTATTGTTAAACGAGCGAGCCGCGCTCCTCCCCCACCAAAACAGGGACATAACTACAAAAATTCAATTTTCAGCCCCATTATACGATTAAACCACAAGACTCATAAAACATCATTGTTCTATCTGCACTTAAAAAGTATTGATCAATACAGCAAACTCCTGCAGTGCACAGGGACATAGTAATCAGTTTTTCAACTTTTCTGAAAGAAGTGTTTTTTGTGTTAATCGCTGTTTAGAACTAGGTGTGCGAAGAATAAAGATAAATATTTTTCACTGGTCAACGAACTTTTTGATATTCTTAAGTTTTTATATATAATTCATGTAAGTTGGTAACCCATCAAAATAATGCCGACAGAACATGGGTGTCTACGAAGAGCTCTGTCGTCGGCTACCACGAGTGACGATATTGAAGTATGCCTTATATCAAACAGATAATGTGTATTTATTTTATAACCAGAAATACAATAAGCGGTAAAATAATAATTATATTATCTTAGAAACCCTAACTAAAAGTGCCTACTTCAAAGTAATTAAGTTACCTACTTCAAGCAAACTTTTGCTATTGCTTTATTGTTTGGCGTTATAAATTTTCAATTACAATAACAGAAATGGAAAAACTAGACAATAAAATGGATGAAACTTTGTTATTAGCTGTTACATGAAAGCAGTGTTTGAAACTTTTGAAGCAAATTTTAATTTAAATCTGCAGGCTATTCCCAAAGACCTTTGTGCAAAATGGGTTTGTAAAAAGTAATAAAAATAAAGTAGTTCCTACCCAGTGGGTTTTTTTGTGACACCAAAATGCTGCACATAAAATAGCCACTTTTGCAGAGTGAAATGGCCATTGGGATATTACTAATTGCCCTTAAAAATAGGCGGATGGCCTTGTTGAAATACATTGAAATTGAACATCATGATCGTTTGTTTCACTTTTACATAAATGCAAATGATTTTATGTTTACATCACAATACTCGTCCTGGACTCCTGGCCCTTCCCATGGGATGATTTCCATTCCGTTAAAATTTAAATCTGTGTATGGTATGGTTTACATTTTAGTAGGTATTACAATTTACTGCAATATTATTGTCTGTAATTTTTATGTATTTCTTGTTTCTATGTTTTATATTGTTGCTGTTTATTATTCCTTTTGCAAAAAAGTAAAGAAGTCAGTGTTTGTATTCCATATACTCGTACATATACTATACTAGCTTCTGCCCGCGACTTCGTACGCGTGAAATTTCACTCTCCGGGATTCACCCTCTTAATGGTAGAATTTCCAAAAACCCTTTCTTAGTACCTACTCTTTACAAAGAACACACCGTCCAAATTTCATGTCTGTAGGACCAGCGGTTTAGGCTGTGCGTTGATATATCAGTCAGTCAGGTCTTTGAATTTTATGTATCTATAATAATATAGATTTTTTTACAACTGCTACATTTTTAAACCTATTCTTTAATCAAAGTTATAAATCTGCTACTTGGGATAGTTTACTAACATCATAAATACTGCCACTCATTTGAAAATCATTCACTTGGAATAATTTCTTAACAACGTAAATACTCTAGGTAAATCATTACATAAACAGAACTGTAAGGAGAACTAGTTTAAAATTAATTACAGGTAAACAGTATTATAATAAAATGTTGTTAGACAGTCGAGTCAAGGTGAGAATTTGGGGCTAAGGTTTTGTCACAGATTAGTTAAAATTGGATACTCTCTAAATAATTTACAACACTGACTTCTTTACTTTTTTGCAAAAGGAATAATAAACAGCTACAATATAAAACATAGAAACAAGAAATACATAAAAATTACAGGCAATAATATTGCAGTAAATTGTAATACCTACTAAAATGTAAACCATACCATACACAGATTTAAATTTTAACGGAATGGAAATCATCCCATGGGAAGGGCCAGGAGACCAGGACGAGTATTGTGATGTAAACATAAAAACACAACCAGTCTTACCAAGGGGTATCGTATTACCCAGTAACTGGGTTGTGGAGGTCAGATAGGCAGTCGCTCCATGTAAAATACTGGTATTTAGCTGCATCCGGTTAGACTGGAAGCCGACCCCAACATAGTTGGGAAAAGGCTAGGCAGATGATGACTCTCTAAATAATTTAGACATTACTACAACAGCATTTAAAATTATTCCCTATGATAAGCCTTGTGGCCTTGTGGAGAGGCCTGTGGCTAAGTAATAACAGCCGCATGGGTCGATTAAACAGGTTAAGCTACGCTTGCCGCCGTTGATCCGTGGATTGGTGGTGGTTTCAACACCACTAAATTTATTATTATTTGTATGCTCTCGAGTAAAATGTAGCGAACTGACCATCTTATTATAACATCTTATTGTAATGAAACCTACATTTACGAATAAATTTGATTTGATTTGATTATTATGTTTATGGCTTGAAAGGGAGTGGTCCTGCCGGGATGACGACTAAAAGAGAGGAAGAAAAAGATCCAACACGAGCCCTCTTTAATAAATAAACGGCGATAAGCGGCGAGCAGTTTCAGTGTAATATAATTTTAAGCTTTATCTGCATTACTATAGTATACCGCTGTATACCGCTTGAGAAACTTGAGTCGTCATGGTGCTCGCGGCGCCGCGGGCGGCCGCGCGACCTTTTCAAGTCTCTCAAGCGATACTATGTATTATAGTAATGCAGATAAGTTAAAAAATTATATGACACTGAAACTGCTCGCCGCTTCGCTGCCATCTCGGTGTGATTTGAGCCTTATAAGTACGAGAATTGGTCTTCTAATGTAAGAAAATTATTGTATCCAAAATTGTAGTTGAAGTTTAATAGTATGGTAGACCTCAATAATAATTGGCATTGTTCTTATGCAAATTACTTAATTTATGACTATTTGTACGAGGAACATAATCTCTAATGAAAAAACTACCTCATAAACATAGTCATCATCATCATCTGCCTAGCCTTTTCCCAACTATGTTGGGGTCGGTGCCTCATAAACATAGTGTCGTTGTTAAATTATGGCCACTTTCGTATCTTTGAATTACTTATACTAGCGACCTGCCCCTGCTTTGCACTGTTTTTACGAGTTGTAGGGCATAGGTTCGAACCCAGATAGGCACTTTACTTTGTGAAAATTATTTCATCACCACTGCTCTCAAAACAGTCAAAGAAAACATCGTGAGAACAACCTAAAATTCGAAGACTTCAAATTTACCAACCCACGCTGGGCCCATCTGGTGGATTACGGCCCTCTCACAGAGAGGAGGCCTGTGTCCCAGCATTGGGAACATTATAGGCTGATTGTGATGGTAATCTGTTTGATTGTGCTATTCCATCTAGCACAATCAAACAGATCGACGCCGGCGCCGCTTGACTGATCATGATGAAATGTCGCTCAAAATTATTGAGTGTTTTTCATGGAGAAGGTTTTTTCCGATCTCCACCCAGGCGAAACCGCGGGCGAAAGCTAGTCTAGTGTCATAATACATAAGTCCCATGTTAAAGCGGCGAAGAACGTTGCTGTTATATACAAATCCCGGCTGGCTGCAACCCAACATTTTCTAGTGGAAAATCTAATATCACTTTCCCGGACCCCGCGGGTCGAACCCAAAGCCATACTCAGGATTTGCGCTTGCGCAACCACTAGACCATCGCGGAGGCATTTTCGTTAAGACATTAGGTAATGTTGAAAACATATTTTTTACCTTGACAACAAGTGTTTTGATTTCACACCTTTTTTACAGATAAAATCAATATTTATGAATGTTTCGACAGATCATGCAATATGTAGGTAGATACTTATCCTATTACCTACATGGTAGAAAGCAACAAGATAAACTTGGCCTTCACAACGTGAGATAAATCTCAGATGTTATCTGTACATACTCGTAGTACAGACGCCAGCACATATAGCTACCCCAAACTGTCAAATTTTCCCAATCAACCTTGAACCTTATGCTGTAGCGATAAAGAAATTTGACAGATTGTAGTAGCTTGATGTGCTGGCGTCTGTACATAAGTAAGTATTAAAAAAAGAAGTAGGTACCTATGCGGATATTATTTTGAACTACTTAGTAATAATTCGTTCTTCTTCTTAGAGTGTTGATGGCAATCTATGTACAGTCAACAAAAGAGATTAGTATGCAGGATCGTCGGATATAGTTGAAGTTTAGTAAGAAACCGATAAATGTTGTCGACTGACATTTAATTTGATTAATGAGCTTTTTGTTTTTTTTTAGAGTTTGTTGCGCCACTTCTTCTCCCCAGCGAAAGCACTAGGAAGTGGTGAAGGGCGAGCGTTTTGGGGGACTGTCTTTTGTAATTTTGACTTTCGAAAAGTGCTGAATCTCAGCCTAGTTTTAATAAATGACTTTTGATTATTGATTTTAATTTTCCAGGTGGGAGATTTTCAGCCGGTGGAACGAATGGGTTGAGTAGGGAAGTACTATCTTGCCACAGATTGCCTTCCCGAGACCGCCCGCCATTCGTTGTTTTCTCAGTTAATTAGAAACCAATAAAATTAAAACTAATGGAACCTAAATGCTTAGCTAATTTCCTATGTAGGTAATGGAAACATTGTTCTTTAATTAGGTACCTCATAATTATGTATGACAAGGTTATTTTCATTTAATGATTTACTAGCAAATTGCATTGTTAGCTAAAGTAGGGAATATTTTAAACTAGCTGCGCCCCGCGGTTTCACTTGCATAAATGTTGATCCCGTGGGTATTGGGATAAAAAGTAGCCTATACAAGGTGTTAATGAATTAACCCAAAACCTCTTAAGAGGACATTGTACTCATCATTATGAACAACTTTTACTAAAAAAAAATCAGCTGTTCCCTACATTTTGACGAGTTATGCGAGCATAAATGTAGGGAACAGCTGATTTCTTTTTCGCGATTTCAGGTTTGGCCCCATAGTAAAAGTTGTTCATAATGATGAGTACAATGACCTCTTAAGAGGTTTTGGGTTAATTCATTAACACCCTGTATGTTAATCCAGGGTGTCAGCTACCTCCATACAAAATTTTATCAAAATTGGTCTAGCTGTTTGAGCGTGCAGAAGTAATAAACATGTATACACACCCCTACACACACACACACACTCACAAACTTTTGCCTTTATAATGACGTGATTGTTTAGATGTAGGTATGTAGGTAATATTTCCAAAATAATTTAATTAATTAAAATTCGTTGAAATTTACAATTTAGGAGAATCAAAATTAAATAATCTTTTAAAACAGTATTTAAATCAATCAACGATTATATGTACAGTCAACAAAAGGGATAAGTATGCAGGATCGTCAGATATAGTTGAAGTTTAGTAAGAAACCAATGAATGTTGTCGACTGAAATTTAATTTGATCAATGAGCTTTTTGTTTTCTATTAATAAAACAAAATTTTATTCGGGAACAACCATCGGTTTCTTACTAAACTTCGACTATATCCGACGATCCTGCGTACTTATCTCTTTTGTTGACTGTACATAGGTACTATATTCTCCTGCGAATATCAGCACTGTTCATAAAATGTTATTTAAATCTCTATAACCAAGTTTTTTTTAATACCTACCTACATTATTGGAACTCATCTGCCTAGCCTTTTCCCAACTATGTTGGGGTCGGCTTCCAGTCTAACCGGAGGCAGCTGAATACCAGTATTTTATTATCATTATTGGAACTCCATACCTAAATTAAAAAATCTTCTTTTGAAAACCCCGAATCACATAAAATCAAATTGACGATAAAACAGATTTCCATGTTATCTTTCAAGATGAAGACCCAATTTCTTATCTCACGTCCGAATTGACATGCAACATTGAAATGTAGATAAATAGTCGTGTCAACTCATTACCATCTTGCGTTACGTCATACTGATTGACAGTGGAAATTATTCCTTTTTAAAACTACAGTTCGGCCGACGAGAGGGTGCCTTTCGGTTTCATACAAACAACTACGCGTTTTTTTATTATTTTATAAATGGCATCTTGCAGTTCAACCTATGAAGGTGGTCGTCTGCTTAACCGGGCGTGCCTGTGGGTGCCTCAATAAATTAAGGCCTCCAGCAGTCCAGACAGGGCTTAAACAACTTGAAAGCTAAGCGACTACACACTAAGGGCACCCCCTGTGGGGTAATGACCTCGACTTAGGGCGTCGCTGGGAGAGGGCAGCAAGGGACAGGCTGGATCGGAATGAACGAATACGTGATGCGAATTTGATTTTTATAAGCTACTAGAATTGTCACACTGACAGTTATCAGGGACGCATTCTCCCAACGACCGGACTGTAACATTAGATCATAGTGTATTTGCTTGCGTAAATGTTTTTGTATTGAATTATTTAACACTCTCCCTGATAAATATAAAAAAAAATATGTTCCTAGATAAATATAAAAAAAATTATGTTCAGGAGGCCATGGAGGCCGCGCCGGCGAGTTCCAAAGTTTCTGCTTGGGAATGCTGTGAGTCAAAAGTCAAAATTATTACAAGAGGCCGTGGGACAAGCCGGCGTCAAAAAAAATATATTTCAGGATGCCGTGGGATCCGCCCTGACCTCCCGAGTCCAAATAGTTTTTACAACTACTGGCGTGCTGTTATGGAAAATGTTATAAATAAAAGTATTAAAAAATGTGCTTTGTCCTGCTGAACAAAATTTTTTCGGGGTCGCCGGCGGCGGCGGCGGTTCCCATGGTAGGGAGAGTGTTAAAAGTCGTTGCAGAGCCCACTGTGAAAGTTCTCGCCCTGGATACTCGGTCCCTATTTCTCCTGACAGGTACATAAGTTTCAGGCGCAGGCTTTTTCCAACTTGGATGCACTGGAAAATCTTTTAGTGTTCCCAAAGCCAATTTTGAAGACACTATTTTTCATTTGTCTGCCTCGTTGGTCTAATGGTCGCAACCGCTACTGCTGAGCAAGAGGTCCTGGGTTTGTTTCCCAGGTTGGGCAAAGTGTTATTGGGTATTCCATCAGGAATTTCTCAGTATCAGCCTGGGGTCTGGATTTTTGCCCAATTGATGGCAATAGGCTCTCTTATGGGTGTACTATCGAGACATCTCTGACTAATCCTTCGGAAATTATAGGCGTGATGTTATGGTATTTTTCATTTGGTGAGCCTGTATTACGTTTGCTTTGCGTTTAAGTTATTTGGTAAAGTTTTTTAGCAGTTCCAGGTACGTACGCAAAAGATGATCACACTAATTTTATAAAGGCGAAATTGTGTGTGTGTGTTTAAATGTTTGTTACTTCTTCACGCTCAAACTGCTTGACCAATTTTGATAAAATTCTGTATGGAGGTAGCTGACACCCTGGATTAACATATAGACTACTTTTTATTCCGATATTCCCACTGGATCGACACTTATACGGTTGAAACCGGGGGGCGCAGCTAGTTCTTAATAAATTCAATGTCATTCGTCATTCCGGTCATACAACCCTACCAAAGAAAACGGTGACAGCTGTTTTTCTATAGATAACAAATACCAATTCCGATCAGCCGACCAAAACGTGACAATAGGAGGATTACAATCGAACATGTTTTTCTTACACCTCAGTAATTTGCTGTTGCACAGTAAAACATAGTAATCCAATGTAAAAACATTGTAGTCACAAGCTACTAATGAATATACTGGTCACGTTGGGCCTACAATCGGGTCCAACGTGGTTATGTTAGCCAAGAATACATTAATTATCCACAAGGATCTTCATTATACCATCTGAGGTCCAGATTACGATCAAAATACAAATAAATGGGGGTGAATTATCAGGTCCAGTTGAAAACCAGCATCAGGCACTAGTTGTAGGGCACGCCGCGAAAGCGGCGATAAGACCCCTCTTTGAGGAGTAGCTAGAGAGGATCCACGGCGCCCTCACCTACCACCTGACGCAGGTCCTCACCGGACACGGAAGTTTCGGAAGGTTCCTGCACATGTCAGGATCGTCCAGAGGACACGGTGGAGCACACGGTGGAGGTCTGCCCCGCTTGGGCGGAGCACCGCCGTGTCCTCGTAGAGGCGATCGGCAGCGGCGGCGACCTCTCGTGTCCGGCCCTGGTGCAAGCCATGGTCCGAAGCGAGAGGGAGTGAGAGGCAGTCGCCTCCTTCTGCGAAGCAGTCATGCTAGCGAAGGAGGTGGCGAGACGGATGAGGGAGAGAGCCTCCCGTCCCAACCGCCGCGGGAGACGTTCCGGGCGTCGCGACGCCCTCGGGAGCCACGGGACGACTCCCGGCCACTGTAGGCGCGGACCTGCGGGCGGAGAGTAATGGGTAGCTCACCGTCCGATCAGGACCAGGCCCATGCCGGATGGCGCGTACGTGTTCCACGTGCGCCTCAAACGTGGGTTTTAGTCAGTAAGAGTCTGACACTCCCTTCTGCTCCACCCAGAGCGTGAGGGGTCATTTGATGATTTCCCATCCACAAAAAAAAAAGAAAAAAGGCACTAGTTGTCTGGCATTTTTGCTGAACTGGGCCTTTTTGGCGCAGCCGTGAGGCACACTTTCCTTGTAATTTCCTACATCGGACTTTAGACTTTTTATTTGATCTTAATTTTTTTGTTTTTATCTGATGTAATTGTGTGTCTTTTAGTCTGTGCTAAATAAATGTTTTTTTTTCCTTCTTCTTTCAATTCTAAGAGTCTTCGCGAATGACGAGCATGATTATGTGAGAGTATGCCCAGGTACGCACGGGTATGTTATTCCCGCGGCGTTTTTATTTCGCGAACTGGATTTTCAATGCAGTGCTTAACTCCGGAGTTGAAAATCCAACAGTGTTTTTTGACGCGCTGGGATCCGCTCTGTCAGATTTTTAAATGTTTGACTGCCCCATTGGTCTCGTGGTCGCAAGCGCGACTGCTGAGCATGGGGTCCTGGGTTCGATTCCCGGGTCGGGCAAAGTGTTATTGAGTTTTTCCATTAGGAATTTCTTAGTAACAGCCCGGAGTTTGGAAGTTGGCGGTATGATATCCCCGTACCTCGGAAAGTCCTGCGTCTGATCTGTCTCCGGTCGTGTCGGATTGCCATCCCATCGGACTATGAGAGTGAGGGAAGTGTGCACCTGCAGTATCTGCGCACACACTTGTGCACTATAATATCTCCTGCGCCGAAGGCTAGTCTCTGTTGAGATTGGCCGCCATGGCCGAAATACGGTCTGGAGGACTTTATTATCAACACCCAGAGTTGAAATTGCAGTGCGCGATAAAATCTTGTCGCAATATTTTTTTGTCCGTGGGCTACGAGAGAACGCATAAAGAGAAAGCGGCCGTTCACACAGAACTATACCGTACGATATTCCGGTCCGTCCCACTAGTCCCATTGACCCAGTCCCATGATGGGACAAGTGTCCCACTAGTCCCATGGGACAACTGATACTAACATATTTTTTAAATTATGTCCCACTAGTCCCATGGGACAAGTGATACTATTATATTTTAAAATAAAATTATATTAATAAATTCAACGGTAAAAAGTTATGATCACATATCCACATTCCACTACTCATACGGTTAAAAACAAATGCAATATAAAGCTCCCATGTGATCTCAAAATTACATAGTAAATATCCAAACTGGCCAAGTGCAAGTCGGACTCGCACACGAAGGGTTCCGTACCACAAGGCCGTTCCGTAGCCACGGGCCCCATCTATTAGTATAGATACCTATAGATAAAACTAAATCCAGCTAACACAAAAATCCAATTTCCTCGTAACAGGCGTGCCAGATAATGCTGATGACTCACAGATCCACACGCTAACACTTGATGTTCTAAGTAGCCATTTAATACTCGGAGCACACGTACCCACATCTTAATTAGCTATAAAAATGACAGAAGCGGTGCGAAGATAGAAATCAGAACCTTCAACTCCGCTAAATGAGTAGCTGGGGAGAATAACGAAGAGGTTTTTTCACTTAGGTTCTGCCTTATATTAACATGGCAACAGTCCCTGGGCACAGTCCCTTATAATATTGCCCGAAGACTGGACTCCGGTAAATTTTTTGATGTAGCAAGGATTAAGGAGGATCACCACTGCTCTCAAAACGGTGAAGGAAAACATCGTGAGGAAACCAGCATGTCCTAGAACAAAAAATTCGAAGACATCTGACATCTACCAACCCGCACTAGGCCTGCTTGGTAGATTACGGCATACTCCCCCTTTTTTTTTTTTTTTTTTGGGTGGGAAATCATCAAATGACCCCTCCCGCTCTGGGCGGAGCGGAAGGGAGTGTCAGACTCTTACTGACTAAAACCCACCCGTGTTCCTTCAGTTGCCTGTGCCAGGGGCCACGGTATCTCTTTCGAACAACCCGCGACCCTGGCGGGCATCGGCCCTAGCGGACCCCGTCAGTTGGTGCTGACATAATATAATAATAATATTCCACAACTATCACACAACGCCGTCTAGTCTCAAGCTAAGCAGAGCTTGTGTTATGAGTACTAGACAACTGATAAACATACTTATATATTTCTAAATACATACATCTCCTTGAGGCGCGCGTGGAACACAACGCGCCGTCGACCCGGGCCTGGTCCTTACCGGGCGGCGGCATACTCCCCCTCACCGATTATGCTGACGAGTGGTCTGTTGTGTATAATCCAATACAACTCGAGTTACAGTGTTTTATTTTATTTTTTATTTTTTGTTTTGCCTTAATAGCGCTCAATTGATTTTTTCGAGGCAGTTACATAGCCCTGTAATATTACTTTTTCGTTTTATAGTATGTAGGCTGGAGGTCCTAGTATTTGTTGTAAATATATTTCCCAAAACGAACCAAAGACCAGAAAAAGTTTTAAAAACCCTTTTCACGAAATAGGTATCTTTTGAGATACAGTGTTTCTGAGGGCAGTGGTAATGAGGCCAGATATTAACATGTCTGCTTACCTATAAGGATAAAAGTGTGAATTAAATCTATACAACATATTGTCAAACAAGTTGCACGCGCGTTCTCATTAACAAATGCATGGCCAGATCCATAGGGCAGCAACTCCTGACCTTAGCGACCCAGATAAATCAGGTTTTCTTCTTAATATGATGTCATCATACAGGTCACTGCTAGCCGTATGTTATGGAAACTTTTAATCACCAACCATCAATTGTTTACACTGTTATAATTATAAGATAAAATTCTACTAAAATCTAAGGTTAGTGTAACAATTTCAACTCACCACTGCTGCTTTTTCTGTCCATCTGTGACTTTTTAAAGGTCATAGCACACATCAACTCGGAAAGGAATCGTCACCGTATCAACTCGAGCCATTGAGTTGAGAGTTTCTTTGTATGAAACTCCCCTATTGCAACGCACACTAGTCGAAATCGTAACGTAATCGCCTCCTCGGCTCGGGACAAGCTCACGAACCGCGGTGCGGTCTGTCTTACGGCTTGTCGTCCCCGCCCATACGTCTCGCCGTACCCGAACTTACGTCTCTTCGTCCACCCTTGCCAGTCTCATCCCTCCCGCGGCCTGCAGCACTATCAACCCGTATGCGGGGCGTCATCGTCACCTAACCGTAGCCAGTCGACGTATCGGAGCTGTTATTCCGCTTTGTTACGTGCTTACGTTAGGTTGACGCATGTTTGACGGCGAGGCGAAAGGCGATACTGTGACGATCTCTTTCCGAGTTGTTGGTTGTGCTATGATAAGAAAGAGTATATTTAGGTTCCTAACATTTTTTTAGGTTAAAACATTTTCTAATATTGGTCTGGTAGTCCTCTAATCACGGCGGTAAAAATAAGGCATTTTTTGTAATTTTTGGACGGTCATATTTTCTTTACTAATTCATTGCTGAAAAATCTCTAGAGGCATTATTCAGGAAGAAAAGAGAGGAATACATTTGTATAGAGAATCGCACACCCTGTTCCTCTTAAGAACGCCGTGGTTAAATAAACTGAATGTAAATGCAACAATGTAGGACGACGGCTTTACTGCCCTTTTAAGGAAGGAAAGTCGAAGTTTGACTGGTTTTAACAGTTCGTAATTGTGCTTTCATGTGTTGTAATGCAACTCTATATAAAACAGTTCAACGACCCTAACGTAAGTTGGTAACAATCAGAAAGATATAATAACATAAATAGTTATTTATTGAGTTATTTTGTTTTTACTAACACTATGGACTCATTTCTGAAATTAAGAATTTCAATTTGAAATATAGGTAATATAAGTCAATGTTTTGAACTTATGATAAGTTAGATCCAATCTAACTTTGTCAAATTCTTAATTTATTATTTCTATTGGCGCCAGTTTGTTCACTGATACAATAAATCTTAGTTATTCTAGACCGGTACCGGGTCAAATTCTGGTTGTCATACTTTCGGGCTTCTGACGACCCGTAACGGCTGTCAAAGATCCACGAATGACAGCCGGGACCAACGGCTTAACCATCGATCAACCCGTGCCCCTCTTCCTCTCTATCCACTAATATTTATTTTTAAGAATGACTAAAACATATGATTATTTTAGTCTAAAATAACAATATCGATAATATTTGAAAAATAAACGGTAAAGTAATGGAATCTTTATTTAAGAGGCAATGCGGGTGGTCTTTTCTCCATAGAAATGCTCTCGCCTGTTTTATTTCTGGTTAATTACCATAAAGCAATGATTTTTTACAGAATAATAAATATGAATTACTTGCATGTCCCTATGTTTTCCTTCTTGATGATACATTATTTTTATAAGCACTAGAACCCTCAAAAAATGCTGAAAATTGCCGATTTAAACCAGTGTCAGATGTCAACAGTGAACAAATTTGACAAGTATTAATGAAAAAAGAAAAACATAGGGACATAATATAATCAGTTTATGAAATGTCTTTTAAATTGGTCCAATATTGGAGGAGGAAATAGGCGAGAGCCAAATGCAAGTTTCTTGCCTACCTGCAATAAAATTGAAACAACAAACGCCTTGCATCATCCAAACACTGTTTACCGTGGAAATCAGGCTTTAATAAAACCGGCAATTTATTTTATTTATCTCCGTAAACAGGATAACCTCAATGCGATAAATGCGCTTATACTAACTTAACCGAAACAAACACACATACACATAATCAGCCTTTAATGTTCCCACTGCTGGAACACAGGCCTCCTCTATGTAAGAGGGAGTGGGCCGTAATCCACTACGCGGGCCTAATGCGGGTTGGTACTCTAAACAAACATCTATAACTAATTATAAACAATACATTCCTTGTCAATTCAATCACAGAACAACAGAATAAATCCGTCCCATACACTAAGTATGGGGTTTAGAGTGCGGAGATTGAAAAATTTTTTTAAAATAAAGTACATAGTGACACTTTACCTATAAAATACCTAAAAATAACCAAGGCAAGGTTAACCTGATGCTCAGGATAACTACTAAAATGACCTTGAACTATATTATAAGAAAACAAGCAACCTTGCAGTGAGGTAAGGTTACATCATAATTTTGCATACTTAAGAAGAAGCTTTACAGGAAAGTTGCAACATGAGACGCGTCTATTACGGCCTCTTAATTACTTTAAAAGAATGAAAACTTGAGGTATTGTAAGTACAAGTGCCGTGATGGCCCAGTGGTGAAGGCCTTTCATGCACGAGGTTTTGGGTTTAAATCCGGACAAGTAGGTAACAAAGTGATTTTTCAATACATTCAGGGTGGCAGGGACGCACAACCTGTAACCATGAATTCAGTACATGATTCTAAATCCCGGTTTCTTTTCATATAATCATCATCTCAACATTTATTTTGAACTAAATTATGAAAGTTAAACAAAAATAAAGTTATATTCCTTTAGAATAGGTATGTTATTCTTTTCACTTTTCATTATTGGACCAAATCATTCAAAATCAAATCAATCATTTTAATCATTGGGTCATTGCCTGCGCTGTATAAGTTTGTAAAAGGGGATAATAATAATAATAATAAACCATTTATTATCAGGTAACAAAGACCCATAGATACATACCTTAACCTAAGTATACATAATAATATAGTAACAATTTTGTTAGTAGGTAAATAAAACTTAATAACTATGTTAGTATCACTCATAATGTGGGGATATTTATGTGCACTTTAAAAATAATTTTTCACACTTTGAAATGTTTAGCTTTAAAATTATTTAAATGAATTATAAAAATAATGGTTTCTATCTTCGATCAACAATTCCAACATTGTTGATCGAAGGTTTATTTATGAAACTGTATTAAAAAATTCATTAAAAAAAAATTTAAACCGAATTAAAATTAAAACTTCAAAAAGTTTAAAAATAATTTAAAAAAAATAAACCGACTTCAAAAAGAAATAAACTCAATTAAATTATGAAATAACTTTAATTTCGGTAGTCGGTGTCTTGGAATCTGTATTTTATGTTTAGTTTTTGCCACCGACTTCCGAAATTAAAGTTATTTCATGATTTCTTTTTGAAGTTGGTTTAATTTTATTAAATACTTTTTAGTTTTAAGTAAAAACTGGAATATTTTTGTTGTAATAAGTAGGAAATTGTTTTGTTGTAAATATTGCAATAGAATTTGTTCAAGGTTTTGAGATATTTTCCCTTTGACGCCACAACGCAACACCCGTAGCTCGTATCAATAAGAGCCAGGCCGTCACACTAACACGTATTACTCCATATCTTGAAAAATACTAAATCGATTTTGATGAAACTTGCACTGTTCCCCAAGTTGAAGTAAATGCAAGCCAGTAAAAAAAATGATCATGATCCGATTAATAGTTGCGGAGAAATGCGTGGACAAACATACGTCTATAAAATGTTGTATATTTGTTTGGAAGCCCTAATAGATTGTCATATTTGAATATAATGCAATTCCACTAATATTACATACATACGTGTCGAATTGATAACCTCCTTTTTTTTAATTCGGTAAAAATGAACTTAGTGTACTGTACGTGTGTACAAAAGGCAATGTTACTACTAGAACTTAGGAAGCAAGAGCGAGCGAAGCGAGCTGGGGACTTGGGGCCCCCCGACTCGGACAGACCCTGTAGACAGAAATAGGGATCCTGCGAAACTAAGTCTTATTATTATTGCTTGTAAACCAACTTAGACCAGCCATCGGAGTTGGTTTTCAACACAGTTACAAACCAATATTTTTGTAGGTATTTTATTTACTTATGTTATTTATGAAATTATTTTATAGCTGTTTTCATCAAATTTAAAGTGCTATTATATAGGTACATCCCTTTGTAAAATACTGTTTTCAGTAGCTATGTTTTAGTTAAAAGAGTAATCAAATTATAGTAATAGCTTTTTATTCCAGTAAACAACAGTTATCATTGATATATCAACAGGAATCGTTGAGCTCCTTAAGTCTTGAGTTGAGCTGCACGATTTTTGACAAATGCGTGCACTGACTGGACAGGTCCTCTCAATCTGTGTGGTTCTTTCCTCAAAAGACCACCTCAGACATCGATCTACATGGTCTTCATATAACCTGACCAAGATTATGTCTGGACTTTAAAAGAGACTGTGACCTCTGAGTTTGTTTCGGCCTTTCTTCTCAGAGTAGTCAGATAGGAAACGCCGACTTCATCTAGTTTTAAAAAAAACATGATTGACGTGTAAAAGTGTTTGTACAAACCTACTTACAAAAAATAAAATCATTTCATTTCATTTCATTGTTTACAGTGGGTCTCTGGGTTATTCTCCACAAAGCTACACAGTACCTATTAGAAATAATATTTTACGCAACACGTTTTCACGTGACACGTATGTAATGACAATAACTTTTAGTTCAACTATGCAACAAAACTCATGGAGCTAATAATGGCGCTGATCCATCGATTATCATCAAGATCTAGTTCCACTGCATTGTTGTCTCCAGCCAAGGCCATGTCACGGTATTTCGATAGCCATGGCCACACTACTGATGCTGTTAAAATAAACGCAAATTACACGAAAACTATATCATTCGCTAGTCACGGTTGTTAGACATCAATATTTGTGTTGTAAAATATTCGACACGTGTTAAATAAATGTGATCAGGCTGAATATAGGCAACATTACTTCCGTCATAATTTAGCAAATATTTTTATTGTGTCAGCGAAGTAAACCCAACGTGTATGCGAAAATTGTTTAGTAGGTTTTTGAGGCTGTAAAGGCACTTATAGGAAAAGTTTTCTCAACAGAGGATGTTCCTTTCTCTTCTAGGAACGAGGTGATAATCCCACTTCATGTCTGGATCTAGTCTAACGTACGTACGACGTGCGTACGTATGACGTACGTTACTGAGCAGAATATTTGTTCATAATTGCAGCAGATGATATTTTGCTCAACTGAGATTAAAAAAAACTGAAGTGTTCATCGACTTTTTACCGACTTCAAAAAAAGGAGGTTATCAATTCGATACGTATGTATGTAATATTACTGGATTTGCATTATATTCACATATGATGATCTATTAGGGCTTCCAAACAAATATACAAAATTTCATAGACGTATGTATGTATGTATGTATGTATGTTTGTCCACGCATATCTCCGGAACTATTAATCGGATCGTGACCATTTTTTGGCTTACATTTTCTTCAACTTAGGGAACAGTGCAAGTTTCATCAAGATCGATTCAGTAATTTTCAAGATATGGACTAATACGTGTAAGTGTGACGGCCTGGCTTATTGATAAGAGCTACGGGTGTAGTGTCAAAGGGAAAACATCTCAAAACCTTGGTCAAATACTAGTGCAAAAACTAAAAATTACGAAATAAAAAGTAATTTAAAAAAATTAAACCGACTTCAAAAAGAAATTAACTCAAAATTATGAAATAACTTTAATTTCGGAAGTCGGTGGCATAAAACTAAAATACAGATCCCAAGACACCGACTTCCGAAATTAAAGTTATTTCATAATTTTGAGTCAATTTCTTTTTGAAGTCGGTTTAATTTTTTTAAATTACTTTGTTGCTGACTGTACTATAATAGTCCTCTGGACCGAATTGCGGCCATGGCAGCGAATCTCAGCGGAAACTAGCCATGTATGCGGAAAATAATAGTGCACAAGTGTGTGCGCAGACACAGGTGCACTCACTCTTCCCTCACTCTCATAGTACGATGGAACGGCAATCCGACACGACCGGAGAGAGATCAGGAGCAGGACCAACAGCTTAACGTGCTTTCCGAGACACGGGGATCACACCGCCAACTTCCAAACTCCGGGATGCAACTTTTAAATTTCGAAACACCGAATAACACTGCCCGACCTGGGAGTTAAACCCAGGTCAACATAGTTGGAAAAAGCTATGCAGATTCATTGATATAACTAACTGCGTTTCATCATCATCGGCCTAGCCTTTTCCCAACTATGTTGGGGTCGGCTTCCAGTCTAACCGGATGCAGCTGAATAACAGTATTTTACATGGAGTGACTACCTACCTGACTTCCACAACCCAGTTACTGGTAATACGATACCCCTTGGTAAGGCTGGTTGTGGTGACTTTCGGGCTTCTATCCGTAACGACTGTCAAAAATCCACGAATGACAGCCGGGACCAACGGCGTAACGTGCTTTCCGAGGCACGGAGGAGTCACGGTATGTAAGGATGGTCACCCATCCACAGACCAACCGCGGCAAGCGTAGCTTAACCTGATCGATCGGCCTGTGCGGATGTTATTATTTAGCCACGGGCCCCTCCTGCATTTATGTACACTATTATAGGTCGTAAATGCAAGCAGAGCCGCACCAATAACGTGCATTTCAATTGGAGGTCGCAAAGTAGGTTGTGTTGTGATTGTGATAATGATTTGTGACAAATGGTGCGATTGCACGCGCGCAGGCGGTCAGTCAGATTTCGTGTGTCGTGCGGGTAGTGCTTTGTTTACTTATTGTTACTTTACGCGTCGTTCCGTCAATGTGACGGCTGCAGTGTTTTTTTATTTTTATTGATTTGGTTTTTGACTACGTGTTTTGTTTAAGGTTTGTACGCTTTTTTTTACCTATTGTTTTAGAAGAAATTAGTTTTTGTTTTGGTGTATTTTTTTTCTTTATTGTATTTAGGCAATGCTTTTTCCCGATAAGGAGTGGAAATAACAACAATCGTAATGAACTATAATCGATTTGATTCGTAAATTATTCATGCGCATTCCGATGGTTAAATCGTTTTAACTTTTTCTTTTAAAAACATCCATTATTTAGTTAGTGCTATTTACCTAATGAGAAAAAGCCGCCGACCGACCTTCGTTTAGTCTAAAAATAATTTAGTTAAAATAATTACATAAAATCAAATCACGGTGCTAATTAGGCTTCCATCAATTACTTGCTCCTTTGATTTCAATTAGCATTTAATTTTAACGTCACAGACGTGTAACTAAATATACATATTACGTAGGTACTCACTTCTTTTAAGAAAGATATCTACCTATACTGATTGAGATTAAACTCTACATGTAGACGTGGTTTAGCGTTGTTTTTAAATTAGTACTGCAAGACTGCAAGCAAAAAAAAAATAAACATCAACAAAAAAAATGGTTCATACTGGTTAAGGAAAAATTTTGTAAATGTTTTTTATTTCATCTTGAATCAGATCAGGTTTGTGTAGTTTCTCAGCAAGCAAAACAACTTTTTTTTACATAAAAAAGAGGTAATTTGTTTTTTGAACCCGATACTTAAGGTTCAAATTGAACTCATTACCTCTCCCTCAACAGGATACTCTGCAATTGTCCAACGGTGAAGGTGTGCTCTTACACCGCCGCGGAACGGACGCGAATTTTTTTGTACAAAGTATTATGAAGTTTATGTCAATAGTGTAAACGTACAAATTAGATACACCCTTACGCACAAGTCACATCTTCTGGAGAAATAACACGCATTCTCGGGAATTCCCGCAGTAACAGGCTCGTATCTAGTTTGTACGTTAGGCAATTGACATAAAGTTCATTTTGCTATTACGAAAACTCGATTCCCTTCCATTCCGCGGCGGTGTAAATTGAGCCTAACTGTTGGACTATTGCAGATTATTCATTATTGTTAAGGTATAGTTCACCTCGTAATTGCTTTACCACCCAAAGGTTGAATGTCATTTGCACGTCATAAAACAACAAGTTCTATTATTTATGTGACAGTTACATAGTTTCAACGTTTGGGAGTGAATTTCATCAATAAAGCGATCAATCTTTTTTTGTGAACATGACAATGATCGCAGCTGTCATTTTGGTCAAGCAAAATAAAAATCAAAGTTTAGCCGAACGTTTTGTCAAAAGTGGCAAGACTATTACAAGGTCAACTATACTTAGTTTACTCACGTTATTGAAGTCATATAAAAGAAGGAATGCCTGAAATGAGCAATCAATATCCAACCCAAGATCTTATTCTCGGAAGCCTCACTTTTAGTAAAAAGCTATATTTTGATACAGGTACAGGTAGTGCTCGGCTGATTCCTCATTTCCATAATTCTCGAACATGTTACAATAAATTATAAGAAACACTATTTACAAAATACACTACTTGTACTTGTATTCTTACCGACTTCAAAAAAAGGAGGTTATCAATTCGACACGTATGTATGTAATATTATTGGAATTGCATTATATTCACATATGACAATCTATTAGGGCTTCCAAACAAATATACCAAATTTTAAAGACGTATGTATGTATGTATGTTTGTCCACGCATTTCTCCGCAACTACTAATCGGATCGTGAACATTTTTTTTTTATTGGCAAAAAACTAAAATACAGATCTCAAGACACCGACTTCCGAAATTAAAGTTATTTCATAATTTTGAGTTCATTTCTTTTTGAAGTCGGTTTAATTTTTTTTTATTACTTTTCTGTTGATTGTACCAATTCTCATATTGCCAGCTGCACTCCTTGCAAATCAGTAATACGACAATAATTGAGTATTCTCGACTTGTTAGCCTCAGGGCCTCTGCAGACATGCAACCTTAAGCAACGTGGATATGCTGCATCGCGTTTGGGTAACTCTCTTCGGTTGCGATTGCAAAATCGCGCGTTCCACCCAAGCTGCGTTTGACGACTTACTATATTTGGGCGTGGTATTATAGAAACGCTCCTTCCATCGCTGCATCGGTTGGCGGTGGAATCAATCAGTCTCTTTATCGGGCTTTCGAAAAGAATAGCTGCTAAAAGCCGCTGCTAAAACTAGGATATATAGACGCGTTGAGCGCATAAAGCCACGGATACACTAGGGGACAATTGGAGCAACATGTTGCGGAACATGTTCCTCAACAACTACGTGGAATGTGCCGACATACATGTCGCGGAACATTTTGTCGACCACACTTCTCAGTGTTTATAGAAATGTCGCCCGAGGAGGTTGTGGCTATTAGTGCTGCGTACATAGTAATTATATCGAGTGTGTTGAAACGTAAGAGAAAGAGAAGGTGGTGGATGCGGAATTTCTTATTACAACGAGAAAGAAGAGTTAATATACGCGACTACACTCAGTGACAAATGGCGCAACACTGACGCGGGACACGTGCGCTCGCTCTCGAGGCGGGAGCAAGCAACATGCCCCGCGTCACGTACAATGTTGTGGGTCATGTTGCGGGACACTATGCAACGTTGCAGCGTCACGTATATTTTGTGTTGCGCGTCATGTTGCGGGACAAAATGTTCCCTAGTGTATCCGGGGCTTAACTTATTTGAAGGGGGGTGCGCGTCCCTCAACTATCCCATACAGACATAATATGCAGGACTAACGCTGGGGATCGTGCACCTCTTCGTCCCTTGTTGATTCTTACAACACGCATTTTATGGAACTGGATATATTTTGTCTATCTAAGCAATCATTTAAGAAAATGGCTCTGGATATTTTGTTTAGCGAGTATTTTAAGTTAGACTAAACTAAGCTAAGTAACACAACAATATTATTGTCGCAGCGACTATTGTTTTACTTTTCTCTTTATTTTTTAAGTCGTTAGCACTTCTAACCATAATCAGCCTATAATGTTCCCACTGCTGGGACACAGGCCTCCTCTCGGTTAGAGGGAGTGGGCCGTAATCCACCACGCGGGCCCAGTGCGGATTGGCAGATGTCACATGTCTTCGAATTTTTGGTTTTAGGACATGCCGGTTTCCTCGCGATGTTTTCCTTCACCGTTTAGCACTTCTAACTTTTAGTTAAAACGTGGACAATGGTGTGGGTTACATGTTTGTTAATCGTATTTTAGTATTTTTCTGTATTTTGTATCATGTAACTGTTTTTTGTCCCTAATAAATAAATAAGCTTCTGTCAAGGACCGTCTTCAGAGCCGTCAGTTCTATACATCATTTGCGCCGTAGTGCGCGTAAACGGTAACACGCTTGTTTTGTATGGAAAGTGTTGACTATGCCGCCTTTAGCAATAAATCCACCACTAATGATATATTGCCGGTCAGTAAGCATAATCAGACTATAACTTTCATACTGCTGGGACACAGGCCTCCTCTTTGTGAGAGGAAGTGGGCTGTAACCCACCACGTGGGCCCATTGCTGGTTGCTGGTCAGTAATTGCTGAAGATGACCCGTGTATACGCAACTTTAGATCTCCATATAGCAGTTGTAGACGCAGGTAACTAATTTATTGGAGTAACTCTATACAAGGTCTGAAATGTCTTGGATATTAATGCATTGTACTCAGCGAAAACTGCTTTAGAGAAATTACCTTTTAGAGAATGTATTCAGCTCTTGTCAGCTGTCTTTCCCAGTTTCAAGCAATTATCCTTTAACTTGACTTTTGTTTAGATTTAAAAGGGTATTCGACCTTGAGTCTGTTTTTATTAAAGGGAGCGGCGGAGCATGCATACCTAGTTCATAAAAGGTTCTCTATCCATTTGCATAAAATTTTAAGACCTAATATAACTTAGCATACTTTTGTCCCTCCTAATTATTTACGCATAACAGCTTACGCATAATTTTTTTAAGCATAATTTCTCTAATCATTATAATGATTAAGCATAACATTCTAAAGCATAAATTTAGCATGCTGCATGTTTTATTTCTAACGACGCGACGTCAGGTCGAGGTTTTAATATCTGTCTTATCTACATTATCTAGGTTCACTCTTTTTGACAGGTAAGTTCCGTTTTTTGTAAACTTTGTTTATAAATAAGAATACCTACTTCATTTATTTCAAATTATTCCAATGTTTTTTCTTTGTTTACTCTCGATGTTTATTTTATGATCAACTTTATACCGTTGACCTTCACAGGCTGCATCGAAGTGAATGTAATATCGTAAAATAACCTCCTTTTTTTTGAAGTCGGTAACAAGGGCCGCAAGACGGCTTTTCTGTCTCACAGTCTTTAAAAACCTTTAGCCAGCAGGATATGGCAAATTATAAGGGATATAAGGAAGGATTCCATGGGTTTTATAAATTGTTCCATGAGAAAATAGTATACAATATCGTCGACCGTAGGTTCAATTGAAGTAAGGGACATAATACGATTTTTCAGGAGAGGCCGACAAAGTTTTTTTTCGGACTAAATCGCCTATAACTTTTTTTGTTATTAACCTTTTTCGGATCTGATTTCACACATAATCTTGTATTTTAGTGCTTTATCTACCTGTGTAACATTTATTTAAATAAGTTAGCTATTTAAGAAAATAGACGTCCCTTACACCAACGTATTTTGTTAGTAATGTCCCTTACATTAAATTGATCTCTACGTTGGATCCAATCTTAATGAAAAAATAGTGTAAAGGTCTTGTTGAAAAAATGTGTGAAGAATAATTCGTTGATTGGGAAGACCCTTACCTTATTTGAAGTGGATTGGCGGCGGTATTTACACCATTTCAAGTTGCTATATTGCATAGTTTTTCAGATACATTGTTATTATGGGGCTGATTCGAAATTCGAATCCAAAAATCAGTGGGGTAAGGGACATTTTTTTTAAGCTAGAATTTTTTCATATACACCATTCGAAAGAGCGCAAAATTCTGAACAAAACTGTATACTCAACTCATTTTGGGTATTTTGTCCCTTACCTTAATTGAACCTACGGTCGACGATATAATGAACTGATATACGGAACTTTATTTAAGACTGTATTTATGGGTTCCGGAAGTCATTTAAAATTTGCGAATTTAATTAAAGCAGAAGATTTCATCGACTACACCTTTTCGATTAAATCTATTTCCTTGAAAAGCTACAAAAAGGTTCTATTTGTAAATAGGGCTACCTTTTGTTGCTTGCATTGCTACCCTTTACAGTTAAACCTGTGTTAGTAGAAAGTCCTTTATCCGGTCAGCCATTTATGCGTAGATTCAGTGAAGTTGGATAAATTGAAAGGTCTTTACGGTAGCAATGAAAATGTTCACAAACTAAATAAAATAGAATTTAAAATTGAATGTCTGAGTCAATCAACTTTTTTGTAGTTACGTAATCATTTGAGAGTGTACCTAAGTGAATAGGTATCTTGTTCACTCTGCTGTTTCGTAGTAAATAACTCGGTCTTTGTAGTGAATGTTTGACATTGTAACTACAAAATAGGAATTGTATAGACACTGGCACAACTGCTGCGGCACAACATAGGTACTTAATACCTTGTTGTGTACCTATGCACATACTTGCAGCGTTGCAATTTTATGACTAAACTACCTAATAACGAGCCAGCAGGGTAATTGCGTAGCACACTATCAGTAGCAATGGGTTTCATTTTGACAGTTCAACAACATTCATTGCGTTATTTGCGTTGTTGAGCACACATTTTTCGAACAGAATCAGAATTAATTTATTTCTCTAGTTTTAAAATAGCATGACACTTAAACAAATCTCATTTTACAAAAAGGTACGTGTTTCATTATGTCCGCAGAGTGGGAGCTTTTGAAACCTATCCTAGTTGTTTCCTCATATTGCTCGTGTTTATATAAATCTAGGTGAGGATAACGATGAAGCAATGGGGATTAACCCCAGCGGCTAGCCGCTTATTACTTAATGAGTGACGCTACGGTCATAGCCTACGCTGTCGGAAGGGGGCAGTCGTTTGAAGAGTGGCTATCCCTATCTTTTTTATTGATATATTGAATTTCGCCTACTCTAGTAGCGAAAAGAAAGGGATTGTGTTGTCCGTAGCGCGTGTACGCCGGGCCTTGTTCTTGTAGCCCTTCGATCGACAGAGATTTGAGACGTTCTATCATGTCGCCGTGGAGATCGTGCGCACGAATGTGCCACGGGTCTTGTAGTATTTCACAGAGTAGGTCGGTGTCAGGGCGTCTGGGTAACTGAGCGGCACTGGTCAATGCCATTTTGTACTGCCTCTCAAGCTTGAGCAGGTTTGTTTCGCTGTATCTCGGTAGCAGTTGTATTACTCCGTAGTCTATCACTGGTAGTAAGCATGCTTGATTATTTTTCGAACATATGGAGCAATGGATTAGAAAAATATGCTTCAAAATGATTCAAATTGAGAGTAATAGTGTGTTACGCAACTAGGGTGCTGTTTGATTTATTTGAGAGCGGATTTTATCATCATCATTTGCCTCTAGACTTTTCCCAACTATGTTGGGGTCGGCTTCCAGTCTAACCATCCGGTTAGACTGGAAGCCGACTCCTAATAGTTGGGAAAAGGCTAGGCAGATGTAATGTTAATTTTATCGTGGGAATAGCAATAAACGTGCAAATAACAATAAGACAGGTTACCATTATAATAAGTAGTACCTCACTACTTAAGTATTTATATACTTAATAATGCAAATTAAAACAGTTTTACATACATAGCTTTGCTTTACTTCAATATAATATATAGGTAGTGTAGTTTATTCTTAAAGGTTTGCTCCGACGATGGAAGTTTGTAGTGTCATATCCGCATATCCGCCACGTAAATATCCGGATGTTGATCCATGCGGATATGCAATGTGAACCCTATAAATTTAAAATTTGCCATCTCGCGATATTGGATGTTTGGTATACTTGCAAGCAGGTAAAGTTATGAATAAGCATCCTTTTAAAACATTTTCTGAACAATATTTTCATATTATTTTTCATTTTATTTTACATAACTCGGGACCATGCGGTCCCGGTCCTTTGGAAGGCGTACGAGGGGCCGAAGCCAACTCGCAGAGGCCCCTTACGAAATTTTAATGAAATGCGGCACCAACCGACGATTATCCCTGTATGCACTATGCAAGTGCACCCAAGGATAACCCCCGGTTGGTGTAGGACTATTGCAGGATATGGAAAAATAAAAAGTTGGACTATTGGTTTGGGTGGCTAAAGTGGACCGGTTTCCAGGAACTAGGTATGGTAAAACTATGACCCCTGCCTGATCAATGCTTTATATATAGGTACACAGATAAAATAGCAGGGGGTGACTTGCACACTCAATAATGGGCCCCCGAAAACGGCCGCTAGCACATAGTGACGTAGCGACAAGGGGGCAACATGTCCTTTTCATATTATATTATTATGCTCTTTTAAAAATATTTTCAAAGAACCTTTTGTTCATTTACTTTGAAGCCAAATATAATTGACCGACAAAATGTATGTTCTCATCTTAATAAGTAGGTAGTTGGCAAACAAAAAAAAAAACTAAATAATGAACTTGGATTGTTATTAATGAGACCGACATAAATACGTAGGTAGTGACGTGTTTTTAGGGTTCCGTACCAAAATGGTAAAAACGGAACCCTTATGGTGAGACTGAGTCTGTCTGTCTGTCTGTCACAGCTGGATATCTCAAGAACTACTAATGCTATCAACTTGAAATTTTTAATACTTTTAGATCCCCCCCTTATCTCCGAAGTTTGCAAATAGAAAAATCTGAAATAATTCTATGTGATAGAAGGGTAGTTCTTCGGGGTCCCTCAAAACGCGGTCACACGGTCTTAATTCGTAAACCATTAAACATTCAGTCTTAGGACCAAATACAGATTAATCTTTATTTATATGTGTACATAATTTAAACATTAAACATCTAAAATTATTTATAATGTTTATTAAAAAAAATATCTAACGTCGAAAACGGGAGCAAAATCGGTGTTCTTCACGCGTCACACTCTGTTCGCGCTCACGGCAAACTTTGATAACTTTTGTATTCAATTCATAAGCATATAATGTAATACATCAAATTAATTGTATTTAACTATGCATCATAATTATCAAAGAACATTAATTTTATCTCTTAAGTTACAATAGTTAATAGGCATTATGTCTCTGTCACACGATTTTGTTAGTTTCGAGAACGCGCAACAAAACTGCACCTATCTTCCAAGAGCGCCAACTTTTCGCTACACGTTTTAGCTGCGCGGACGCTCAATAGTATCCCGGCGTCAGTGAGGGAAACATGTACGTTAATCGCTTCTAAACAAAAAAAATACGAGGTAGTTTATTCTTTGAATATTTTCAAGTAGCCTTGATCTTGAAACTTTCATGCGCATATTTTGAAGGATAATGCTTATAATTTTCCAACTCATTTTGTATTATGGAATAAGATAGATCTTCGAGATTATTCCCAAGTACTTTGTTTGTTTATTTACCTATAAGTTTAATCGTAATTCTCAAAAATGTGAATTTTTCGTAACTTTCGTGGCACAACTTTCGTGGTTATTTGTCCACGAAAGTTAGCTAGCGCACCACGAAAGTTACATATCTCCATTGAATGATAACTTTAGATTACTTGTGACGCTGCAGATGCATTTACTCGATTATCGTGAAGCTCAAAAAAGCTGTCATGTATTTGTATAAGTGTTTATGCATGTATGTGTTTAAATTTTTTTCTTTTAACGACTCGTAGTAGGTATGTGTTTCTGTTTGTAGGTTTTCTCATAGCCAATTTAATTATTTTTCCAACCCCAAAACTGGGCTGTTTCACCAATTGTCTGAACTCACGAAAAACTAATCAGCTGTTTCATTGAAAAGTTCAATACCTACTCGACCAAAATGTACTACTTACAAAACAGCTAATTTTTTTTTCGTGATTTCATAGTTGGTCCGATAGTGAAAGTTGTTCATATTCATGGGTAGAACAGCCTGTGAAAATTTGCGCACTACTTAAAAAATTATCCTGTATAGTTTATTTTTTTATAAAAATTAAGTTGATATTAATATTATTAATTATGTTGGGAAGTGCATGGCTTTCGTGATTTATTGACCGCTTAAGATAAACATTTTGTGATTATAGACTTAAAAGAACTTCAAAGAAGAAAGACTGAAAAATAAATGCAAAAAATTGTTTGTAATTATTTTTAATTATATTGATTACATAAGTATCTTAAATATTGTGATTTTTGTTATGTTTAGTGGTAATTCACAAACGAGTGATAGCCATGGAAATTTCTTTTCATAAATTCTAAATGATACGAGACTGAAAATTTATAAAAATAATAATATAAATGTAGACTACTAATAAAGCAGCTGGCAGAAAATGGTATGTTTTATGATTCTAAGCATTTCTATTCAAAAGCACACGATATCTGCCAGCAATAGTAGTAAGTAATAATTATGTTTATGTTGTAAATTTTAAAGTTTAATTTCCGGGAGCACAGCAATTGTTAGCAACCTAAGTTAATAATGAGTACTAATAAGCTGATCTCAAAACAATATAATTGTTGATCTCAAATACAAGTTGATTCATATAATAAGTCTTTTATTTTATAAACTGGAAATTTCAGAAAAAATAAGTATTTGAAACTATATTTTGTTTGCAGAAAATACGTCTGTAACTTTCGTGCCGGCTTTCGTAACTTTCGTGGGCACACAAATTTCAAAATAGAATATCTCTGTAGTTTATGCACCGATTTACATAAAATAAAAAATTACGTATTATTTTTACAGCGTCTTAAATCTGTGTACATCTATTTGTAGATTATTCAAAAAAAAAAATTCGCCATGAAAGTTACGCGGAGAATACTTTTTGAAGAACTACCCAGAAGTTTACGTAAAGATTACAGGAAAAATAAAACGAAATCTCTAAATAGCACACTATTTCAGAAATCATCAACAAAAGTTACATTAGATCCACTACCGGTCAAAAAATGGCGCCGATATAAAATTGCAATATTCTTCACCGCAGTGCACAGTGTTAAAATTCTCTGATGAATATAGGCCTCGCCGATGAAAATTTAAAAACATATGATGGTACGGAATCCTCGGTGTGCGAGTCCGACTCGCTCTTGCCCGGTTTTTTGGTTGCAAGTAATTTTTTTGTCGTAAAAATGTAGCCGAGGGCCAACTGGTTGCTTTTTATCAATTTTTTTGCAGTGGAATTGAACCCAAGTTACATTTTAAGGGCTCTCTGAAAACTGGTCTCAGGAGCATTAAATGAATAATAATAAAAGAAACTAGAGATTAATTTCACATTAACTTTTTAACTTTTTGATTTTTAATGGAGACTGGTTCTTTGTCTATGATCCAATAAATGTGTGGTTTAGATAACAGTATTTTTAACGTTCACCTGCATTTGATTATTTTTATTAAAATCTGCCTGTATAGTTACAGCATTGAACAAGGAGTAATAATTATCTTTGCTGTGTTAACTCAGAGGCTGTAGAAAAGTTTAGAGAAACAATCCAGAATTAATCAATCCACATACAAGCTATTATTTAAAAAAAAACTCACTATGTATGTATAACATGATGAACTGTGTAAATGCTTAATAATCTGCAGTCAAATGACAATAATTGCTTAGATAGTGTCCTTGCGTGCTGTCACAATGCTCACATGTGCATTTGTGCAAAATTGCACAAAATGCACATGTGAGGGATAATTATTATTCATAGTAGCATTCGACTTATGACCGATTTTTGTTCGACCGTTATTGGTTAAAATTAACACTCATATCTTTACCAATAAGACCTCATAGCTGTGCACAGTAGACCCTCCCATAAGGCAGTAGCTATCACAGGTAAAATTAGCTTGAGAATCTACAAAACGATTCGTTTTTTGTTTAAAGGAAGCGAGTATAATAAATTAAAATACATAATGATTGATAGGTATGTACAATTTTGAATATATTTTTATGCAACATGCGTTTGAAATAAAACAAATCGAATTTAAAAACTTAGGTATTAAAAATAAACATAGTTTGAATACATTGGTTTGTTTTTTTGTCTTATTTTGATGATCTGTCCTTCATCATCATCATATTATTGCAGCAGAAAGACGTCCACTGCTGGACTTAGGCCTCCCTCAAGCACCTCTACTTCGAGCGGTTCTGTGCTTCTCGCATCCAACGGGTTCCTGCGGCCTTCACAAGGTCGTCGGTCTGTAGCCAAGGGTAGGCGGGCCGCGGTACTACGGGCCAAGTGTTTTTACCCGACTGCGTCAGAAGGAGGGTTATGTTTTTCGAGTGTATGTATGTATATTTCTTTGGCACGCTTTGTAGCCTAAACGGCTTGATCGATTTCAGCTTGAGAGGTGCCGTTAGATTCGTCATAATTGTGAGAGTGACACTGGGTATAGGTATCAAAATTGAAAAAAAAAATTGTAAAGGAGATAATGATTTGATGATAATTTACAAGAGATGTCGTGTTATTTTTTTTTTTTGCAAAAGACTGATCAAGGTGAACTTAAGGAACTTAACCAGAAGGTGACAACCTCATATTATCCCAGAAACTTCCTCACATTATATTACTATCACCTTGGCATTGAAATGTTGCCATGTCGGTAACTGTGACGAAACAACAGCAACAGCGACCTTCGAAATATTGAGACAGGTTGCGGATTTCTTATTGTGTCTAAGTATAAAGATCCTAATTTCATGCTAAATCTTCAAGTCAATTGATTAGGTTTTCAACATCGGACTATGAACTTTTATTTGTGAATTTGAAGGTTTTAACTACACTGCTATAAATATAGTTTAAATAATATAGTCCAAATAAGTAAACCTGGGTTCCGTACCCAAAGGGTAAAAAAGGGACCTTAATAGTAAGACTCCACTGTCCGTCTGTCTGTCTGTCTGTCTGTCACCAGGCTATATCTCATGAACAATGATAGCTAGACAATTTAAATTTTCACAGATGATGTATTTCTGATGCCGCTAAAACAACAACAAATAATAAAAATAAAATAATGATAAAATTTAAAGGGGTATAAAAGAAACGTTTTTTTCGGCGTTTTATGCCTAGTGGTACGGAACCCTTCGTGTGCGAGTCCGACTCGCACTTGACCGGTTTTTTTGTTATTATGTCGCTACTAGATGCGCCCCGCGGTTTCACCCGCGTAAATGTCGATCCCGTGGGAATATCGGAATAAAAAGTAGCCTGTATGTTAATCCAAGGTGTCAGCTACCTCCATACAAAATTTTATCAAAATTGGTCCAGCTGTTTGAGCGTGAAGAAGCAACAAACATATAAACACACCCCCACAAACTTTCGCCTTTATAATATTAGTGTGATTATAACCTCGCACAAATTCAGGAAACAAATAATTACATACGAGTGTGGCAGTCCATAAGTAGGTACTTATACATATTTTGTTTTCCGAATTTTTGCCCGGTTGATAGCTATTTGAGTTTGAAAAAAATAATAATAATGGTAGGTATGGGTCCCGCCTACTTCCAACTTTTATTTAATTTAAAATGGGCTTGTTTTTAGCTTCTCAGTTTTTTTTTAATTAAAGTTTTTACCGCAGTCGGGTTTTTTAGTTTTTTTTTATTACTTTTTTTAAAACCTAAGTTCAGCAGTGAGTGATTTGAATAGGCTATGATAATAATAATTATAAAATGGGTACCAGTCTGATTACTATCCCATGGGGTAAAAGCCTCTTCTCATACAGAGAAGGCACGAGCATTGATCACCACGCCTGTCCAAGGCTTTTTTTTTGTAGTTGTGAAATCATCAAATGTCCCGTCCCGCTCTGGGTGGAGCGGAAGGGAGTGTCAGACTCTTACTGACTAAAACCCACCCGTGTTCCTTTCTTAGCGCTTTATGTTCCGGGCCAGCGGTAATCCTTTCGGACAATCCCGCTGACCCGGCAGGCTTCGGCCCTGGCGGGCCCCTTCTTCGTTGCTGACATCTCTTTGAGACGCGCGCGTGGAACACGTACGCGCACGGGCCTGGTCCTGATCGGACGGTGAGCTCTTGTCCAAGGCTTGTTGGCGATTTCAGATTTTTACTAGCTGTAAGTCCATGTTTCCTCACGATGTTTTTCTTCACCGCTGATAGACTCGGAAATATTTGACTTGCACGGAATTGAACCCGTGCAATAGCTATGGTTATAGTCCGCGCGGAAGTACTTGGCCGCGCCTTAGGTGGGGACGGGGATGAGGGCGGCGGGGTTGCCTAGTGTTCGCGACGCACGCACTGAGTAATAACAATGTGCCTCCACCCCTCCGTCGCACCGCTCACATACCTAAGGCGCGGCGAACTAGTTCCGCGCGGATTATAACTAATATTTTATATAGCTAGATTTCTTTACTTCCGTATCTTCAACTTACGGTATACGGAACCGTATACCGTAAGGTCTACTAGAGGATAATTAATTAATGATATTAATATCATACTAATGGTACAAGTAGGAGGACAGTTTCATCGATTGTATTCTATATTAGCTTCCAACAATATTATCATTATTCATTAATCTTAAAGTCATTAGAATACAAAACGTAACAACACACTAGGACTACTTCCCTTGAGGATAAGCAGAGGAGTTCAACATCCACACTTTCATACTAATATACTAATATTATAAAATGCGAAACTGTATCTGTCTGTCTGTTACCTCTTCACGCTTAAACCGCTGAACCGATTTAGATGAAATTTGTTATAGAGATAGTTTGAGTCCCGGGAAAGGACATAGGATAGTTTTTATTCCGATATTCCCACGGGATCGAAACTTACGCTGATAAAACCGCGGGGCGCTGCTAGTGATGTATAAAAAAAACATATTATATTCTACTACAAAAAGAGTAAAGTGCCAAAATTGACAATTTTAAGATTTCCAATTTTTTTAAATTTATTATCGTTAAATTTTTATATAAATAAAAAAAAATAATAGGTACTTTATACTTATCTGTCTCACACACAGCTGGGCAAAAGTCTCCCAAAAAAATTATATAATTTTTTACTAGATTTAGAAGGGTTTCCCTGACCTTCAATCAATGAATCAATTCAGCATATCGAAATATTATAGACTAGCTGCGCCCCGCGCTTTCACCGGCGTAAATGTCTATGTGTAAAAAGCCTATAATGTTAATCCAGGGTGTCAGCTACCTCCATACAAATTTATATCAAAATTGGTTCAGCCGTTTGAGAGTAAAGAAGTAACAAACATATAAACACACACACACACACAAAAGTTTAGTTCACATTAGTTTATAATATTAGTGTGATATGTCAGTCACTGTAGTATAATGTATCACGTTAAGTTTATTAACTTTTACTAACGAAGAGTATATAGTACCTATAACTACGTGGTTTTGTAGAAAAATAATTATTTGGTAATAATTAGAACGACGGCTGATTACCATTTGTAGTGAGAGTCACGTTTCAGTGATAAATGACGTCAAGACATTGTTTATTTTAAGGTCAGCAGAAAATTTACTGATACATACATACACAACTCACGCCTTCTTCCTTTGAGGATAGGCAGAAACTACAGAACACTGCCCGCTACGAAATAATAATATGCAGGTACTTATCTACCAACCCGCACTGGGGCCGCGTGGTGGATTACGGCCCACTCCCTCTCATAGAGACGGAGGCCTGTGTCCCAGAAGTGGGAACATTTAGGCTGATTAAATGCTATTAATAATATACATAAGTACCCATTTTTTTTCTTTTTGCTGTTATTTCAAAAGGCAAATCATTGCAAAAGGTCTACGTCATCAGAATCTGAGAAATTTATATTAGCACAGTGGTCTTATTTTATTATATTATTTTTATTAGAGAGTGCGCGTGCAGTTTGCGTTATCGCGATAATGTAGCCGTACCATTACTAAGTACTTCAGTAAAGGCTCCTACAAACAGGCGCGACACGCGATATAATCGCGCGCGACACAAAGGCAGTTGCGCGACTTGCGGTGCCTTTGTGTCGCGCGCGATTATATCGCGTGTCGCGCCTGTTTGAAGGAGCCTTAAAGGTTTCGATCGGTTATAAAAAACTTCAATGTTGTGTCATAAACAAAAAATTTGCTGCGCGAAAGGTGACAACCTCGTAAAAGTTGACCTGTGAATTCGGGTATGTTACTTAGTGAAAGTTTTTACCCAAAACAATTAATCAGTCTATCAGAATCATTAAGTTCATTAGTTTTGACTGAAATTCGCCACTTAGATCATATACCTAAGTTAAGTCCTAAGACTTACATAAATCTTAAAGTGACTTAATTGACGCTGAACTTTGTTGCTTTTGTCACAGTGTAGGCCAAATCGACTAAGTTGGGGACTAAAAACTGTACAAATCTCAAGTTTTAATCTCTATTATTAACTAGCTGCTGTAACTTTGCAATTTAAAGTTAAAAGAACTTTTTATCTCAACCATTGAGATTATTTACGCCCATCGTCTAAGACGTGACTCAAAAGTTACAAGTTACAAACTCAAATGAACAATGAGTAGACATAATGTCACAGCATATTTCAATAGCGAGTAACCAATCATAAACTAGTAAATAATGAGTCTTAAGCCGACCGCTTAAGAGTGAACTAGTCGCTCGAGCTCGAACTCACTGGTGGTCATGGCCAAAAAGCACGCTGTCTCACCTGGCTTCGTGTCTGTCAGAGCTATACTCCATTTATAATAGCATTAGAAAAAAGAGGCTCGCAGAAGCAGGAGTACGAAACCTTTTATTTTCAAGTTAAGTTCAAACGATTTTAATAAATAATGTATGTGCTTTTTTGTAAGTAACAATGTATGGCATACAATAAAGCATATTCCATCCATCTACTCGTCACAATGCTTGGATAGGTACAGTCAACAAAGGAGTTGAGTATACAGGAGCGTCGGATACAGTTGAAGTTTACTAAGAAACCGATGGATGTTCTGGACTGAAATTTAATTTAATAAATGAGCTGTTTGTTTTCTATTAATAAACTAAAATTTTATTCGAGAATATCCATCGGTTTCTTAGTAAACTTCAACAATATCCGACGCTCCTGTATACTTAACTCCTTTGTTGACTGTACATAAAATGAAACAATTTTTAGTAACAATCAGTTTATTAAAAACAACTTTATCACAATGGCATGTCCTTATTATGTTTTTAACAAACCAAATAAATACGACACAAAACGCTACTTGACTGATGGTGACAAGTCATAATTTTAACTATGATAATTTAGAATGCCAGATGATTAACAAAAATACACTTTCGCAAGCTAAATACCAACTATAAAAACATTTTCCAGAGACATAGAAGTGCGAGATGAGATTTATTGCTATTAAAGAAGAGAAAAAGTTTTGCCACCTTAATGATATAATGGAGATGATAGATGTTCCATTCCCAATTATTCATCATCCTCTGATGATGATGAAGTTTCACCAACGTTAATAACAAATCTTTCTACAACATTATCCAAAACCTTTCCTCTTCTTTAATTGTATGAGCAATGCAAGATTGCCATTTCTCTGCAGTTATGTTTATGAGTGCTTGCCGCTTCACTTCTTCTAATTTAAAACTTTTATTGTTTTGGGCTACATACCCCTTCATTTGAGCCCAAACTAATTCTATTGGGTTGAGCTCGCAGTGGTAAGGGGGGAGGCGCAATACTAATATATTTTTTTCTTTAGACATCTCATCCACAGCAAACTTTTGGTACAAATGTTGGTACAAAAGTGGCCCTAAAGTCTTTTTCCTCAAAAGGAATATTTTTGTTTTTTAGCCACTCTTGCCTTTCGTGTGGCTGTAGTTGGCAGCTTCTCCACTTTCCTCGAATGATATGGCGCATTATCCATAACAATAACAGCACCATTCTCAATTTTTGACAATATTAATTTGAACCACTTTTCAAAATTGTGTGCATCCATTTCAGAATGGTACTCTCCATCACCCTTTTTGGCTTCAAATATTAATTCACCATCCATTAAAAACCCTTCTGTAGATCCTGTGAAATGAAATAAAAGCAAATCAATAATTGTGCACCGGTGGCATAGATTACTTGACTGCTGGAAATAGATCTCAACCTCTAAATAGCAACCGAAATTGACTGCATCATTACTGTCCTTGAACAGGTAAATCTACTACCATAAACCCAGAATCTACCCATAAACATCTTTCTCCGAGGGGAGGCATTAAATTAAGACTTAATTTCAGTGACAACGGAGAGATTATTTTATTCATGATTTGTTATGTAACAATGGTAAAGTAATTTAAAAAAAAAATACATATAAATCAAGTTTTACCAATATGGCCAATGATAAGCCGCCTTCCTTTTCCAGTTAGCTTGCAGAATCTTGTCCAACGTTGGTAACTCATTATCAAAGAAAAAAGAATTATTTTTTCTTGGTATTCCACTTAACGTAATATCATCATAATCATCAGATTTTGAGTATTTCCGTTGGCGAGGAGGTGGCGATTGCAGGCGACCTTCTGTATTGTACTCTTTGAGTACATTATAGACTGTTGCACGAGATATGCCTATAAATTAAGATTAGTAATGTATGTTATTACCTTACAATGCATGTTACTTTCAAATACATTTATTTTTTAAGGTAATCATTTTATGATCCTTACCCGCAATTTCTGCAGTTTTGTTAATTAACTGCGTTCTATAAACAGGAGTACCTTCGGGCCCCCTTAACATCTTCATAAATATTTATCACTATTCTTTTTTCTGTAGCACGAAGCGGTGTTTGCTTTATTCTATTTTTCTTAGAAGACAATATTTTAACATCGTGATCTACTTTGGGGCCTCGTTTTTTTCGCTGCTGACACTGATCAGCGCTACTAGCAGTTCCAGAGCGCACATGTTGCGCTTGCAAGTCACTCGGGCCTACACCGGGATCGTCCGTGTCCATAGTTCAACAAAACGTACCGCTTTGTACGAACAACACAAAACTAACACTAATAACGATAACAAAACAATAACAACAGAAAAACAGTAACAAATAACAACTAAACCACAGAGTACATTATAGTATACTGAAAAACTAAACCACGAAAATTCAGCAATAACAAGTATCCACAAGTGAGTGAATGACAATTTGACAACTGCAGATTATTTACGCAATTTGACGTATGGACGGATGATATCATAAACCGACAAAATAAAAAAACACGTGCTGCCACCACTTAGAAGGGAATATGTAACATTTTAGATTTGGTAGAGTTATAGTGACATGAAAAACGTTCCGGGTCCTGTCCTCCCCTGCTTCTTTTAGATTTTAAACCTTGACACGACAATATTTTATGTAAAAACTAAATAATATTAAATGAAAGCCTTGTAATTTCAGAAGGTAGATAGGTTAAATAAGTAGAAATAAGTGTGACAGCTGTTACTTAAATTTATTATATTTAACTCCACATCAATCTTGACTGTAATAATGTTTGTTGTACTTTTATTACAAAGTGTGCCCCTAAAAGAGTCTTTTTTTACTTCTGTCTAATGCTATTGTAAATGGAGTATAGTATCAGTGATGAGCAGTTAGACGCTAGTCTACATGAACAACGTCTAGCTCTCACGCATAGAAACACCGTTCCGAACTGATAGGCGCGTAAAATAGTTCGATAAGTGCTTCAGAAAATCGAGTTTTATGAAAAAACCACTGCATAACTCAATTATAAATCAAGTTTATTGAACTCTTCGATAACTAAGCTTTGTCGGTACGAACTTGATTTTGAAGATTTTATACTTCTTTTATTACATAATTACACCCAAAGTTATGTTAAAAATAGCAAGAAAAACGATTCTTTGTTGGCTCATAACTTTTTAACGGCTTTCTATTTTAATATTCTGTTTCCGTACAGACAAAATTAATAATAAGTTAAACCGACATCATGTTTAAACTTTGGATACACAATGTCAAACAGTGGAGTAATACTCTCCGAAAATTTGTATGGAAAAAATATCGACTAGTGGCACGTTAACTGAGACGTTGCCTGAGGTTGCCCGCGACCCCCGGCGTAGGTGTGGGATGGAACACCAGGGTGGTTTTTAGTCAGTAAGAGTCTGACAGACCCCGCCGCCCACCCCAGGGCGGCGGACATCCATGAGGCGGGCGGGCGGGGAGGGGTGTGGTGACGTGATGCGAGAGCTCAGTGATTCGTCAACTTGTGACAACTATCACCCCTCCCGCACCGCGCAGCTACCTCAGGCCGGCCTATAGTATGTTGCGGTTCTTTAGGTTAAGTATTATTATTTAGTATTATTTATTAGAATATAACGTCATATAACATACATAACATCACGCCTAATTAACCCCAAAGAGTTAGGCAGATTTCGTGATAAAGAAAGGGAATATTTTATAACCCGATTAAGTACCTATGTGTTTTATAATCATAAAGTTGGGTTCGATAAACCACAGAGTTGTTATACTTACAAACCAAGGATCCAATTCTCGTGATTAGGTACAAACTTTTATTTAAATAGTTAATTATTAATTAACTATATTATAAAGAGGTAAACATTGTTTGTTTGTAAGTTTGTGTGTAGGAGGTAATCTCTGGTACTACCAGTCGGATTTGAAAAAATATTGTTGCATTTGATAGTCCAATTCTTGAGGAAGGCTATAGGCTACTTAACATCACGCTAAACCCTTAGGAGCGGACCAAAAAGAAAAGTCAGAAAGAATGCTAAGTAAAAACGAAGTGACAGCGCGGGTAGTTCAAGCCATGTGACGGGGTGGGTCGGGGAAACAAGAAATTTCACGCAGACGAAGTCGCGGGCAGAAGCTAGTAATACAGTGCAAGTAGGTATAATAGGTACATACTTACATACATCACTCAATCTTACACCAACTCAATTGAAAGAAAATAAGGTGCAATCCCACCTAACAATTATATTCAAATTAGCTTAGTGAGACCTTGCATAGTCAAACATCAATTAAAGATAAACAATAAAATAATTGCCATCCTTGATCATACCAAAATGATTCGTTCCTTAAAAATTTCAGTCCGTCACCATACAAGTAAAGAAGCCACGGGGCCAAGGTAATATTTTAAATGTAACCTTTACCTTATAAAGAAAAAAACTTTTACAAAAAATAACGACAGTTTCATCAGTTTCCAAAACAGTATTTAAATACAAATTGGTTTTAGTTTGAGAGCACTTTCTGTTACAAGGATTTCGGCTTAGATTTCGTAATGTGAACTAATTTTATAAACAATTTATTTTTTGTTGAACTAACGTTTTAAATTTTAAAGCAAAATAGAAAAAATATATAAGATAGATACTTAGTTAGAATAGAATATAATTTATTTATTTGTATGACCGAATGTAGTTTTACATAGTATGGTGTTAATATTTTTTAAGTTCTACACACTCTACCATAACATAATAATATGGTGTTTAAATATTCAAATGTCATTTTATACTAAGTACAATTAATTATAAGATTTAATGATTTAAAATATTATGTACAATATGAATTATTATAATTAGGTAGGTAGTCGTTACTTCAAAATCAATGTCAAAATTAAGTACAATGTCATCTTGGATTTTTACAATATTCCACGTGTTCACCAATGTCATAAAAACAATTATCCAATAACCAACTTGTCAGCTTTTTCTTGAACACGGGGATGGGAAGTTCCTTAAATGAGTTTGGTAACTTGTTATACAACTGAATGGCATTAACATATATATTCCTCCTAAATATTTGCAATCTACATTGAGGTACAGACGTCAGCACATACACCTACCCGAAACTGGCAAATTTTCCCAATCAACTTTGAACCTTATGCTTTAGCAATAAATTTTGAAATCTATTAAAGTTTGACAGATTGTATTAGCATGATGTGCTGGCGTCTGTACATTTAATTCGTGTTTGTATTTATTTCGGATCGATAGAATATGATAAATGATAAATGATAAATGATAAATGATAAATGATAAATGATTTTATTTCTGTAAGTAGGTTTGTACAAACACTTTTACACGTCAATCATATTTTTTTTAAACTAGATGAGGTCGGCGTTTCCTAACTGACTATTCTGAGAAGAAAGGCCGAAACAAACTCAGAAGTCACAGTCTCTTTTAAAGTCCAGACAAAAACTTGGTCAGATCGTGTGAAGACCATGTAGATTGGTGTCTGAAGTGGTCTTTTGAGGAAAGAACCACACAGATTGAGCGGACCTGTCCAATCAGTGCACGCATTTGTCAAAAATCGTGCAGCTCAACTCAGAACTTGAGGAGCTCAACGATTCGACGAACAATACCAAAGACAGGACATTTGGGTAGGCCGCATAAAATACTCAAACTGCCAGATCATGATTAAAACTAAGAAGGAAAAAAAAGAAATGACCCACATAGTCCTCACATTCACAATAATTAAAATAAAAAAAAATAATAAAAATTACTTACAAAGTAAATATTCATGTCATTGTCTAAATAAAATTCATCAATGTCAATGTGTATATAAAAAATCCGGACATAATCTTTGAGGACCATGTAGATTAGTGTCTGAAATGGTCTTTTGAGGAAAGAACCACACAGATTGAGCGGACCTGTCCAGTCAGTGCACGCATTTGTCAGTAACCGTGCAGCTCAACTCAGAACTTAAGGAGCTCAACGATTCGACGAACAATACCAAAGACAGGACATTTGGGTAGGCCGCATAAACTACTCAAACTGCCAGATCATGATCAAAATGAAGAGAGAAAAACAAAAAATTACCCACATAGTCCTCACATTCACAATAATTAAAATCATATTTTATAATACTTTATACAGTAAATGTACATGTCAATATTTAAGTAAATAGATACTTAAAAAAAAAAAAAAAGAAAATGATTAAAGTGTAAAATAGCAAAATAAAAACAACATTCTAAACCTATTGGAGCAGCTCAATCCCAAGCCTTTTTGTCCTCAATATAGTCTTTTACAGTATAATAGGCTTTCTGACATAGTTTTCGCTTTATAAAAGATTTGAATTTATTAAGGCTTAGTTCTTGAATGTGGCTAGGAAGTTTATTATAAAAACGTATACATTGGCATCTAAACGAGCCACCTATTTTTTTGAGCCTTGTTGTAGGAACAACAAATTTGTGTTTGTTCCTAGTATTTATGTTATGGATATCACTGTATTTTTTAAACAGATTAATATTTTTATGTGCATACAAAAGATTATCATAAATGTACTGAGAAGACACAGTCATTATATTAATCTCTTTAAATTTGTCTCTGAGGGAGTGTCTGGGACTTAATTTATAAATGGAACGAATTGCCCTTTTTTGTAAAATAAAAATTGTCTGAATATCGGCGGCATTTCCCCACAACAGAATACCGTACGACATCACACTATGAAAATAACTAAAGTATACTAAACGGGCTGTCTCTAAATCAGTTAAATCACGAATTTTCCTAACGGCGTATGCTGCAGAGCTAAGCTTTTTTGTCAATTGATCAATTGTATAAAAAAAATGTAACACAGCTCTAAAAAACTTAAGCATAAACATGCATAATTGACCTTTATCGTTCCCGCTATTGGGACACAGGCCTTCTCTATTCGAGTGGGCTGTACCACGTGGGCCGAGTGCGAGTTGGTGGATGTCATATGTCTTCGAATTTTTGGTTGACATGCCGGTTTCCTCACGATGTTTTCCTTTACCGTTTTGGCTGAGCGGGCTTACTGAAAGCATAATCAGTCTATAATGTTCTCACTGTTGGGACACAGGCCAGGAGAAATAATAGTAATTATGGTGCTGTCACACCACCATCGTAGTAGAAGATTATGAACGATGTTTTGCTACAAATTATGAAGATTACAGAGCCAGGATCATGTTTAACACTAAACGCATTTAGTGATTTGTGATGCAAGTAGGCCTAAATTAATCTACGTCGATTTATAACGCTAATGGACGATTGATCGATGTCGGTGGTTGGTGGTGGTTGACGATTGATTGGTTGGTTGGCAACACCCGTAGCTAGAATTACAAGAATCTGACTCCTGATAATAATTATTATTATCAGGAGTCAGATTCTTGTAATTACTGCAGATGTTCATAACCGAGAGATGAGATAATTTTATGTCTTAAATGAAATTACACTTTTGAAAAACTGTTCCCTGATTGCGTAACATACTCTTAATCAGAATCCAAGGGTTTTTGAAGATATTCTTAATCCATTGCTTCACAGGTTTGAAATATTCGTCTGCTTAGCAATTTTATTAACGCAATGAAATTGGTTGAACTGTCAAAATGAAAGACATTGCGAGTAATTTTAGTTTTTTAAGTGTTGCGCAATTTCGATTTTCAATTATGGGAACTAGTTTTCTGAAGTGGATTTTAGATCTACATGGATCTATGATGACGATAATTTTGATCAGCTTATCAATTTGTCAATCTTAGTAAGGCAACAAAATAACAATTTTACAGATACAAACACTAGAAAGATAACACTAGAGCAACTGAATATTTCCAGATTTAAGATTACTTCTTATTCATAAATTCAACTGCAAAAATCATTTCTCCCATAATATTGTCGGAGATTATTTAATAGATATCGCGAAGAAAGATTGAATGCCTTACTTATCAGTAAGGCAATATTTCTTCGCGATATCTATTAAATAATAATAATAGTGATAATTCAATTTATTAAGTATCTAGACCACAAAAATAAAAGATATAAATGTAGATATTTTACACATTTTTTTTGCATTGTTTTTTTTTACTTACATTATGGACTCGTATTCCTATTCCACGTGTGTTACTAGTTATTATGCATACAAGAGAAATATTACAATTGATAGGAATAACACGTCGGCACTTACATAAATCAGCACCCTAGTTGCGTAACACACTTTTAACCAAAATCCGAATAATTTTGAAGGATATTGCTAAACCATAGCTGCATATGTCTGTAAAATTTTTCTGCTCAACAACGTAAATAGCGCAATGAATGTTGTTGAACTGTCAAAATGAAAGCGGTTGCAACCAACTGATAGTGTGTTCCCGGCTGATATTATGCGGGTCTTTCCTTATACAAAGTAAATGGCTTTCCACACGGAATTTTGCAAAGGAAGGAACATTTTGGATAGCTTGCTACATTATATAGTTATGTGAATAATTTTAAGAGAGCATCACCAAATTAGGAAGGGATCAGTACCTACTCCAGTACTAATCCATTCCTAGAAAAAAGAAAGGAGGAAGGGATCACTACTGGAATAGGTACTGATCCCTTCCTGGTCCTAGGTCGAATTTGACCAAGCGGGTCGGCTCACCCTTCAGTGAAAGATTCCGGACTTGATTTCTGGCTTCGCTTTTCAAATACGTTAAGGGGAAATGCGGTCGGAGAGACTTTTGAAAAAGCCTAAATAAAAAGTCTTAATTCGAGGTTTGGCTCTCGCATATTTCTTCCTCCAATATTTGACCAATTAGATATTTCATAAACTGAATAAAAAGGATACAATAACAATTATGCCGTGTCCCAATGTTTTTAATTTTTCATTCACAAAGCGGTTTAAATGGGCATTTTTTGTGGGTTTTAGTGCTAATAAAAATTATGTATCATCAAAAAGGAAAACATCGAGACATACAGTAGTTAATATTTATTATTCCGGAAAAAATAATTGCTTTATGGTCATTAATCAGAAAGAAAACATGCAAACGCGTTTCTATGGAGAAAAGACCACCCGCATTTCCTCTTAAGGGTCAATGAAACGATCACGTTCTACCTCAACAGCTCTTTTGTGAAGCAATATAAATTAAGTTTACTTACTGCTTAATACCCCGCACCTTAATTGCGTAACACATTAAGTATCAATCTCAATCTAAATCTTTTTGAAGGATATTGCTAATCCATTGCTTCGTATGTTCGAAAAATTTGTCTGCTAAACAACGTAAATAACGCAATGAATATTGTTGAACTGTCAAAATGAAAGCCAACATGATAGTGTGTTTTTCAATTACCGCGCAGTTTCTAAGCAATTTATAGCGGGTCAGTATTATACTAATCATAGTTTTGACAAACTTGTAAAGACTCTTTTTATCCCGATATTCCCACGGGCATGACACCGCGGGGCGCAGCTAGTAGAAAATAATACCCTTTATTATGTACACCATATAAATTACAGACATAAATATAGATATCTTACAAATAGTGACACAATGGGCGGCCTTATCGCTGAGAGCGATATGTTAAATACAACCTTTGGATGATTGATGCATTAAAAAAAGACACAAATACTGTAGGTAGTAAATATATACATATAGCATTATTATACATAATAATCTAAATAAATATTATATATGACGGAGAAGGTATGTGTCTCGTTATTATCAACCATATTTTAACTATTGTGGGCGTACTGTAGTAAGTGTTGGTTATTGCGCAACAGGAAAACCGTTTTGCAGTTCAAATCAGATTATAATTTCACGAACAAATTAATCACACCAGCGAATCACACACTGTAGGTACACGACACAACCCAGATACGGAACGCGGGACAGTTTCAGGCACATGTTGTCCGTACGATGTCCAATGTCAAATCTCCACATTGTTCTGTCGCCCTGTCGTCGACCCCCCACGAACTCAAGCTAGACTCTGTCAAGCGCCACCAGATGGCGCTAGCGTTCCGAATAGTCAAACGAATGACCGGATGCGACATATATATAATAATAAAAATTAAAAAAAAAAGAAAATTAAAAAGGGTTCCGTACCCCAAGGCAAAATCGCCGAAAAAAACACGTTTGTTGTATGGGAGCCCCCTTAAATATATGTTTTATTTTGTTTTTAGTATTTGTTGTTATAGCGGCAACAGAAATACATAATTTGTGAAAATTTTCAACTGTCTAGCTATCGCGGTTCTTGAGATACAGCCTGGTGACAGACAGACGGACGGACGGACTGACAGCGAAGTCTTAGTAATAGGGTCCCGTTTTTGCCCTTTGGGTACGGAACCCTAAAAAAGGAGCGAAGAAAATATAATGATGATGTTTAGGGAGAGAAGAAATGCTTTTATCATAACTAACTTTATGTATATTCTTTGAAAGTCACAGATGACCTTGACACATTCACTTTCTCTGTTACAAGGTTTTCCTTCAACTACCCATACAGCCGGTAAATTAATACCGACAAAATAATTTATGTAAGAAGCACCAAGGACCTCGTATTCTGTGATCTAGTTTCAAGGTTGTAGTATGGTCATAGATTTAATAAATTATGGTCGATTAAATATTATAACCTGTGCCGACATTATCGCGCCTTCCCATCTTCCCAGCACGGTGGGCTGTGCTGGGGCGACTGCTGCAGGTGCAGAAAGCGTCAAACGGTACAAATATAACAACCTTATAGGGAGCTATACGTTTGAGCCGCTTAGGGCTGAAACACTAGGGCCTTGGGGTCTGGGGGCCTTGGTCCTACTTATATTCTAGGTATTTTATAGTCTACAGTTTATTGACGATAGATGCAAATTACTTGTCGCAACTTGAACTTATAAAATTGTAAATCTGACAGATAGCAGCTTGATGTGCTGCAATGCCGTCTACATAAAAATTTCTCAAAAAGTCAGATTCCTAAGAACGTTTTCCTGTAGCTGTAGCTAGTATACCTATTCTGATCTAGCTGTACCGCGGCTTCGCTCACGTAACTTTGTATTCTGCATTAGACATTCTAAATGAAGGCACAAGGAAAATACCCAGGTTCACACGGGCGATTTTTAACGTGACGATTTTTATTGCGCACTTGATTTTCAACTGTCGGTACTAAGGGGTTTACATAACCTAAAGCGCGGTCACTGTTAGACTGCATAGAAAAGAAAGAGAAGTGCGATGGCAATTTATTGCAAAATATGAAGTAATTATTTAATTACAAAAAATCTATTGTTTGGACTAAAAAATTAAAACACTAGTGCTTTAGTATGTTGCTTGTAGAATAATCTGACAAAAAATCAGAATGATTGTATGTATATTAGTATGGTTTTTATTGTAAAAAGAAAGTTTTTAGTGGTATCTTCATGTTTTTTTTTATCGTATCAAATTAGTTGTATTAAGTTTTCAACACGTACACTATCAACCTAGCATATATCCTGAAGAATATCATATATTTTTCTGATTTTGTTTACTGTAGTCAATCATATACTTTTATTGTTTCTAAAACTTGCGTATTTTGCGTTTAGGTCCTGTAAGCCCCTTAAGGAAATACACTGTTGGATATTCAGCTCTCAGCTCTAAGCATTGGATTGAAAATCCAGTGCGCGAGTAAAAATCGCCCGTCGCTTTATAGCAGGGCAAAGACCTAAGATCGCTATGCTTGTCCTGTTCAATATATTCACAGACAAGTAACTATATAAGACAGATGACGTCATAATACATAACGACCGATTGTTTATGATATTATTGAGTCGTTATTATTCAATAGATAACAAGGACAACAACTTATTGTCTTTCGTATTTTATTTTGGCTTTCATTTTCGTAAAGCTACTAATGAATAAAAAAAAAAACGTTGAAATTAAATGAAATATTGGCTAAGTCTTTAAACACGTGAATCATAAATTAATGACAACTTTAACTATTTATTGTAAGTAGTGGATGTTAGAAAACTGATTTAAAAATCAACTTACAAATCTGTGATGCAAAGCTTCTCAATCTATAAAAAACAACCATAAACTTTGATAACGCCTTTCATCTGAAAGTAACTCGAAAATGAAATTTTGATTACTAAAACACAACTATTGAAAAAAATGATTAAAATAAAAGTGTAGCGGTCATGTTTTTAGGGTCCAGTACCCAAAGGGTAAAAACGGGACCCTATTACTAAGACTCCACTGTCCATCTGTCTGTCTGCGACCAGGCTGTATCTCATGACCCGTGCTAGCTAGACAGTTGAAATGTTTATTTTATTCTGTTTTTAGTATTTGTTGTTATAGCGGCAACAGAAATACATCATCTGTGAATTCAATTCAAGTGGGATTGAAATAAATTGATTTAATAATGAGGAATCTTAGATAAATTCCCAGCCTTTAAACAGGATTTGCGGGAATAGGTACCATCCTAAATCCTTTCTTTTAAATAGGAGCGCACCTATTTAAAAGCAAATCCGATTAAACAGTACCCACCAACCCACTTAGGCTGAGCTTTTCGTAGTATCCGTGGCTGCTGAATTACTATTGTTTACATAGTAGATAGCGAAGTAAAAGGAAATGAGGTTTAGGTGATGCGTAAATGTAGCCTGCGAAATTAAATCTGTCGTTGCTAATTTTTTTATTACCATAACCATAATCAGCCTATAATGTTCCCACTGCTGGGACACAGGCCTCCTCTCGGTGAGAGGGAGTGGGCCGTAATCCACCTCGCGGGCCCAGTGCGGATTGGCAGATGTCACATGTCTTCGAATTTTTGGTTCTAGGACATGCCGGTTTCCTCACGATGTCCTTCACCGTTTTGAGAGCAGTGGTGATGAAATAATTTACACAAAGTAAAGCGCCTGTCTGGGTTCGAACCTACGACCTACAACTCGTAAGTCGCGGCCGTTACCACTTGGCCACCACTGCTCTATCAAATCTTTTATTATTTTTACCAATTCAATTAATCTGCCTAGCCTTTTATTTGAATGAAGTTTAAGCACTTCGTATTGTACGAAAAGCCTATGCAATGCGAGGTCAGCTAAAACTGGAAATGTGTACAGACCAAGCTACTACAATCTGTCAAATTTCTTTAATAGATTTTCAACTTTATCGCTAAACCATATGGTTCAAAGTTGATTGGGAAAATTTGACAGTTTCGGGTAGCTGGATGTGCTGGCGTCTGTACGTTGATATGTCGTCGTATGTACAAAGAGCAAAAAAAGGAACTCTTCAGCTTTATTATATTGGTATGGAAGTACTTAGAGATAATGAGAGTGGCGCGAAAATAGAGAAATATAAAAAAAACTGAAATAGTTTCCTTCCCCAGCGCCCATCAATTCTGTTTTGTCGTACGATAACTTGATTATACTTGTTCACCAATACGGTCTCGTTCGTCTGTTCGATCTCACTCCCATCCGTGTTGAACAACTTATTGCGAAACAAAATTCGTTTAGTAGTAGGTATACCTATTCCAAGTTTCGGAGGATTGATGTGTAAGAGCTGAATCCTCCTTCCTTTCAATATTATCCTGAATTATTCGGCTCTGTAGTCAACTGAGGCCGCTCGAAGAACTTATCCAGCGGGTTGGAATAACCACCGACGACGGCCGCCACGGCACACGCACAATGGTCCATTTGAAGGACTAAGTGCGGAAACCAAACCCATAACATAGAACATAGAAATAAGTTGACTCTGCCAGCAGCGGGGCTTTGTTCATAATTCAACTATCTTAGAATTAAATAAATAAATGAAACCCTGGAGTTGGTTGTCAGCTCTCCTCCTTGGGATATGACCGATTGGAACCGTGATGCGAGCTGAACTTTTGGTGTTTCATAATATTCTTCTAGGTTTTTGTGGTTAATAACGAGATATTTGTGTTCCTTCCTTAGCCCTTTATGTTCCGGGGTAGCGGTAACCCTTTCGGACAATCCCGCCGCCCTAGCAGGCTTCGGCCCTAGCCGAAGAGAAGGCCCTAGAGAAGGGGCCCCCCTTCTCTGTTGCTGACATCTCTTTGAGGCGCGCGTGGAACACGTACGCGCCGTCCGGCACGGGCCTGGTCCTGATCGGACGGTGAGCTACCCATTACTCTCCGCCCGAAGGCCCGGGCCTACGGTGGCCGGGAGTCGTAACGCGGCTCTCGAGGCCCGGAGCGTCTCCCGCGGCGGCTGGGACGGGAGGCTCTCTCCCTGAGCCGTCCCGCCACCTCCTTCTACTTCCACTCCCTCTCGCCCCGGACCATGGTATGCACCTGGGCCAGACGCTAGAGGAGACTTTGACCCTTGAGTTTGTTTCGCCAATTGTTTTAGGGATAGACAGATAGAAAATGTCGAAGCTTATTTTTTATAATATGTCGTGTAAAGGTGATTTCAGTATCCTTTTTACAGAGTAAATAATTTCATTTCATTTGTATTTTTTCTTTATCAAAGGTTCTACTCGGAAACGTAAAAAAATATAGATTATATTTATTCCATTTGTTTTCCTCGTATGAAAGTGACACACGTTTATTTTGATGAAAGATTTGAAACAATTCTCTTGATTTGACAGAAGTGACGTTATCTTTTGATTTGTGTAGGTAATCTGACAGTTTTGTTGAGTGTTTAAGGGTAATTCTTCAGGGACAAAATTTTCGATGTCTGTGGGTATATTTCTGTAACCAACTAAAAAAACGGCATGTAATATTTTTTTTTGTACAGTTTAGCTTTATCCCTTACTGGGACAAATGATTTTTTTTTAATAATTGCTGTCTAGGTACAAAATAAAAATATTTGAAGGTCGTTCTTCTGATTCATATAGCGCGTCCGTTTGCCATTTTCCGGAACAAAATGGTCGATGTCGCATTTTCCCTTTGATACATCAATATAAATTATTATTATATCGAAAGGAAATGAATTGTCCTCTTACAAAAAAAATGTGTATTAGTTATAACTACGTTAATCTGTTTATAAATAAGTAAAAAAGAAGTGTCCGGCGTATAATACTGATTAATGTGGCGTAAGCTGCGCTTGACCGTACTTGGTCGGGTAATAATAATGAGAGTCTGGCTTCCAGCGCGGGGGGAAGCCAGTCGTGCAACGGACGACCTAGAAGGTGGACGTGCGGCTGGTTGGCTTAGATCCGGTGTTACGAAGGAAAATACCTGATTCATCTGTGTTTGGTTCAGGTGGCATCCTGATTACAATGCCTACTTTATAAAATTTATTTTATTGTTTTAAAACTTCAATCTGTGTTTCGTGTGATGCTTTTGGGTTATAGATTCGTGTAGAAAAATGAAAATAATGAAGTCTGTATGTACGATGAGTTATGCATGATTGTAGGCAAAATCCTGATTCATTTGTGCCTGATTCGTATGGTCAAAATCCCATATGAATAATAAAATAAATTAGTTTTTCCCCTCTCCAGCACGATAGGAGCGCTTTTGTTGCGTAACTCTCCTTGTCCAATTTTTTACCGTGTACAAGTCAGTAGTTTTAATCTTATTTATTATTATTTACTTAGCTATAACCTTTTGAATAATAAAAAAATGACAGGAGTATAATCTTGTTCTAAATATGATACTTTTGATATGTCTTAGTCCTATTTAAGAATTAATAATTATTGTTTAGAATTTACATTCATAACTAACGGTGTATTTATTACTTTTTATTTCTGTTTCTGATTAATATGTAACACATTCTGATTCATCTGGGCACAAAATTAATATCTTGAAAACTACTTTATAAAAACGAGTCCCTCATTCAAATATATGTTATTTGGTATACCTATTTTCATATGAACATGTGTTATAGAGCTGAAAGTGAAATTAAATTTTGGCCATATGGATCAGTCAAAGAATCAAATTTTGAAGAACTACCCTTAACATAATCAAATCTAGCAGCTCTAGTTGATAATATCGCAAAGAAAAGCATGCTTTTGATAACTAGGATGAACTCATGATGACGAGATCTACATGTTTATCTAGATCAAACTATGATATTTTTCTTTTCCTTGTAAACTTAAAGTTAAGAGACGCTTAAAGGCATAGCACACGTATCAAACTGGAAAGGGATCGGCACCGTATCAACTCGAGCCGTTCAATATTTTCTTTGTATGAAGCTCCCTACTGCAACGCACACTAATTGGAATGGTGGAATCTTTAACAGTCGGTACGGATCGTCAGAAGTCGGAAAGTCTGACAACCATTCTTATCAAGGGATATTGTACTACCCAGTATAGAATAGAATAAAATACTCTTTATTTCTTTTTTTTACCGACTTCAAAAAAAGGAGGTTATCAATTTGATACGTATGTATATAATATTATTGGAATTGCATTATATTCACATATGACAATCTACTAAGGCTTCCAAACAAATATACAAAATTTCATAGACGTATGTATGTATGTATGTTTGTCCACGCATTTCTCAGCAACTATTAATCGGATCGTGACCATTTTACTTACTTCAACTTAGGGAACAGTGCAAGTTTCATCAAAATCGGTTCAGTAATTTTCAAGATATGGACTAATACGTGTAAGTGTGACGGCCTGGCGTATTGATACGAGCTACGGGTGTAGTGTCAAAGGGAACAAGTCAACATCTCAAAACCTTGGTCAAATTCTAGTGCAAAAACTACGAAATAAAAAGTAATTTAAAAAAATTAAACCGACTTCAAAAAGAAATCAACTCAAAATTATGAAATAACTTTAATTTCGGAAGTCGGTGGTAAAAAACTAAAATACAGATCCCAAGACACCGACTTCCGAAATTAAAGTTATTTCATAATTTTGAGTTGATTTCTTTTTGAAGTCGGTTTAATTTTTTTAAATTATTTTTTTACCAGTATCTAGGTTATGGAGGTCAGATAGGCAGTCGCTCCATGTAAAGTACTGGTAGGTACCCAGCTGCATCCAGTTAGATTGGAAGCCGACCCCAAAATAGTTGAGAAAAGGCTAGGTACATGATGATGTTACATTACAAACGAAATTTTGTTTGACCTCGATTCTGGTGGAAAATAAACCTGCATTTTTTGTTTTTTGTATAAGCTTCCCGACCCCCGAAAACGAAGTAATAGCGGGCGATGCGATGCGACGCTGTAGGTCGAGGGAATAAGGAATTTCACGTGGACGAAGTCGCGGGCAGAAGCTAGTTATAAATAATCATAATATTGCTTTTACCATATAGGCCGAGATCAACTTAAAAACGTTACTTATAACACTTACTTTGGCTAAGCGTTACTCTTGTCACTGTCGTTGTATTTACTCCGTGCTGTCGTACAACTGTCAAAGTACAAGTGCAAGATAGAGACAGGAACATGTCTAATTAGCACGAGCTTAGGCCGTGATCTAACAACGTTACTTACTTTGACAGATCTCGACCTAAGTTACTGGAAGGACTAGTAACTAATCCGTCCGAATCCATTCCTTTTAATCTCTCCTTTCTTTTTATAATAATATGATTCACATTGCTATTTTGTAACTTGGAAATATTCTATACAGTATATTCAGTCAATTGATGTTATTTCCATTTAAATGAATATCAACTTTAAGCTGGTATCAAATAGGTACCTACCTAACTAGATTTCGGAATGTCTAATTTTATGAAAAAGGTCATGAAAATTTGAAGTTGTTGCTTATACTGAACTATACGATTAAAGTATTAAAGTTGTTTTTCCAAAAACACAATATAATTATTTGTTTACATGTTTGGAAACTAAGTCGCGAACATGGTATACGTATATTGCCTAAGAGCTACTTAAGTCAGATTTTCCTGTCGGGACAAATTGTCAGTAATATTCGGATATCTCAATCCCAAGAGGGAAAATGCTCGTTTTCCTTATCATGACTATAATACCCGCTTTGATGTACGTGTCTGATTGTCGACCTTATTAATTTTTTCGGTGTGGTGCCTGGTTGAATTATGTGGCTCCTACGCTACAATTTGTATACCACTCGTACGGGAAAATACACAATACTTGTAGGTTGTTGATTGTTCATATCAGACGCTAATCCGCATGGTCCTCACATGATCAAGACAATGTACGAATTTTAAAAGAGACTGAGACCTCTGAGTTTGTTTCGGTGTTAATCTCAGAGTAGTCAGATAAAAAAAATAAAACGTGTAAAAGTGTTTGTACAGGCCTCTACTTATAGTATTTATATAGTATTTTTATCTCAGGAAGCGACACGCGGTTTACTTGTTAACAAGTTTACACACACATTTAGCGAGGTTGGAAGTACTTATGTGTGTGTGTGAGTGTGTGTTAAGTGCTCAAGCTACTCGTCTTCATGTGTACAGTCAACAAAAGAGATAAGTATGCAGGACCTTCGGATAGAGTTGAAGTTTAGTATGAAACCGATGGATGTTGTTGACCGAAATTTAATTTGATAAATGAGCTCTTTGTTTTCTATTAATAAAATTAAATTTTATTCGAGAACATACAGCGGTTTCTTACTAAACGTCAACTATATCCGACGATCCTGCATACTTATCTCTTTTGTTGACTGTACATTCACAGTTTGTTTATACACTTAGTTAACACAATTAAGCGCGCGTCACTTCATGAGACAAAAATACTGTACTCAAATAAATAAATCATTACAAATATTATAAATTCGAAAGTAACTCTGTCTGTCTGTCAGTATGTTACCTTTTCACGCCTAAACCACTGAACGGATTTCGATTAAATCTGGCAGAGAGATAGATTGCATCCAGGGGAAGGACATAGGATAGTTTTTATCCCGATATTCCCACGGGATCGACACTTATGCGGGTGAAACCGCGGGACGCTGCTAGTGATATCTATGTTCGATCATCTATTCCTATGTTGGAAAGATTGGTGGACAAATTTTTTTTTGCTTAATTCTGTTTTCTTTTGTTTGCAGGTTTCCAAAATGGCGAAGACCAAGGAGTTGATGGAGATAGACAATTTTAAGTCCACGTAAGTTTTGAGTACTTCTCATATACTTTACCTAATTCGCGACCCGCCCCTTTATCGCACGGTTTTTACGACTTGACAAAATATCGCGATTTCTTTATTAGGTATATATTATCTTAATCTTAATACACATAAACCTTCCGAAGTAAATTCTCTAAATTATGGTGAATACCGCATCTCAATCCGTTGCGAAGTTTCAAAGAACTTTGATTTACGCGACTTTGATTTACAATAAGTATACGAGGGGCGTTCAATGTATTCTCGGTATCAGGGTGATTTACTAATGATGTGGGTAATTTGGCTAATTAATTAATTAATGACATTATCTAAGGGTATAAAGGTAAAATGTCATATATGTAGTTGTGATCATTAGTTTGCTAGTTATCCTTATTCAACGTCAACTGGAATGGCTAACGTGACAATGTTGAAGAAAATCGAGCACCGCGCTGTTATTAAATTCCTTACCAAACAAGGAAAAAGTCAATAATAATTAATTCATCGTCACTTAAAATAGTAACAATTTCTTTTTCTAAATATAGCCTTGCTGAGAAACATATCAGTTGAGCCAAACTGCCTATTGTAGATGTCAACTAATCGATGCAGCGGTGAGCGTACGCTTGAATTGGTTCTACAAAAAGAAGTTGTAAACAGGGTACCGAGAATACATTGCACGCCCTAGATATAGAAGCTATTAGGTAGGTACTACTATAGAATGAATATTCAAAGGCTGATTTTTCAATAGTCAGGTATCTTAAATCTGAAGTATATTTATTGCGGTTTAACAGCTTTTATGTAGGTAGAAAACCGCAAATATTGAAGAATCCATACTAATGCATACTAATATTATAAATTCGAAAGTAACTCTGTCTGTCTGTTTGTCTGTATGTTACCTTTTCACGCCTAAACCACTGAACGGATTTCGGCAAAATTTGGCAGAGAGAGAGATTGCATCTCGGGGAAGGACATAAAATAATTTTTATCGACATACCTCGCGGGCGAAGCCGCGGGCGGAAGCTAGTTAATAATAAACCCGAGTCAGCTGATTTTAACAACATAATTGGAACCTTGTCAATTAAAATTTCATAGACAATTTTTTCAATGGAAGATTCTCAAGGCAATGAAACAATACTTTAAGAAAACCGTGTGAAAATGCTTCATAACGTCATGGCTCAGCAAACTTCAAGAATCTATAAAATTACCACTAAATCGCTTCATCCTTCATCACTATTGATACAGGAACGGCCAATATATTCGTCGACCGTAGGTTCAATTAAGGTAAGGGACAAAATACCCAAAATGAGTTGAGTATACAGTTTTGTTCAGAATTTTGCGCTCTTTCGAATGGTGTATATGAAAAAAATCTAGCTTAAAAAAATGTCCCTTACCCTACTGATTTTTGGATTCGAATTTCGAATCAGCCCCATAATAACAATGTATCTGAAAAACTATGCAATATAGCAACTTGAAATGGTGTAATTACCGCCGCCAATCCACTTCAATTATGGTAAGGGTCTTCCCAATCAACGAATTATTCTTCACACATTTTTTCAACAAGACCTTTACACTATTTTTTCATTATAATTGGATCCAACGTAGAGATCAATTTAATGTAAGGGACATTACTAACAAAATACGTTGGTGTAAGGGACATCTATTTTCTTAAATAGCTAACTTATTTAAATAAATGTTACACAGGTAGATAGAGCACTAAAATACAAGATTATGTGTGAAATCAGATCCGAAAAAGGTTAATAACAAAAAAAGTTATAGGCGATTTAGTCCGAAAAAAAACTTTGTCGGCCTCTCCTGAAAAATCGTATTATGTCCCTTACCTCAATTGAACCTACGGTCGACGAATATTAACTTTTTTCATTTCTTCATAAAATTTATGTAAAAAAAAACAGTCTGTATTTTAATTTTGAGTTTGAATAGAAATGTCGTTCATAAAACCTCAAATAAAGTAGCAGAAGTAATGTAAAAAAACAAAAAAAAAATACAGTTCTAAATTTTATTTTGAGAATATGGGCGGTACCTAGTAGATATAGGTAGGTAGAACCTGACACGAGGATAACTATCCTGTTGTCAGGTTTTTACATACTACTTTTGACCAGGAATAATACACGAAACGTAACAAAGTCATACTTGTATTGTTCACGGCAAACTAGCAACTTCGCTCAATGTTCCACCACATTTGTATATACTCATGATGGCGGATGGAACGATAACTTCGTCAATTTGCCTACCACTCATAGTGCGAGCTTTAAGACGAACAAGCAGGGGATCGAGGAGGGGGGTAGAGGGGGATCAGAACGGAATAACTCAATCAAATTGGTGATCACCAAGAATAAGTAAATCAACTAAAATACTTTGACAATCTAAAAAATTACTAATAAATTCATATTACAAGATTATGAATTAGACAAATGAATAAATAAGTCGTTAAAAACATTTAAAAGAAATAAATTCATGACTGCATGACAAAGTATTAGACTGACACAAAATACTATACGACCGAATAACATTACCATCAAGACGTGTTGATTACCTTTGACAAATAATTTACTCGTCATCAACATGGCCATTGGGAAGTCCACACAATCAGTTTAATTTAACGGCCTCCGAACCCGAGACTTTCGGCATATCACAATTTTTTGCTCTCAAGCTCACGAAAACCCATCAAATCTAAATAAAACCTTCAATTTATAAGTGTGCAAACAAGTCAGTGATGCATATCAACAATAGAAATTAAGCCCAGAGATTTTCATTGACTATTTGATGACAAAAACCCGTTCCGCACCATTGGGCATCACATCACAAGGTCGCTACTGAGAGAGGTATTTGTGGATCATTTGCGTATTTTGTGACGCGTTTCTTGTAGCAGAATATATATGCATAATAATTTTTCAAGTAGCGGTAGGCTATAATATTTGTTTTTGTTATTTTATTATTTTCTCTACTATTTTAGTCATATAATTGCAAACTAAGTATTTATATTGCTTCTTACTTTAATTTAGGCGATGCGTTTTTTGTTTTTGTGCTCACACTATAAATTATTATTATAAGTCTATATGTGAGGATTTGTAATTGGCTTTCGGGTGACTATGGTTTCCTTTTGTGTTTGTTTTTATTAACTGTAAGTCCTCCATGTACTAAAATAAATAATAATAATACACGTGTGCGTTGTCGTTACTTGTTCTTTACGTGAATTTACATGGTGGTATTAGGAAAAGAATGTGAACATTTAAATAAGATTTATTTTTAAACGAACTTAGAAATGCTTATTAGACTTATTAGTAGACTTGAGACCTGAAATTGGACCTTCCTATAAATCATCACAAAAAACAGCCTTACCTACTCAAAGATGTATTTCTTAACTTATAATGCTTGATCTCGATCGATGCGCTAAGCCATCATCATCAAACCGATATAGAATTCAAAGTCCTGACTGACAGATATATCAACGCACAGAGAGACATGAAATTTAGAGGGTATGTTCTTTGTGAAGAGTAGGTATCCACTAAGAAGGGTTTTCCGAAATTCCACCCCCAAGAGGGTGAATGGGGGAGGGTGAAATTACGCGGACGAAGTCGCGGGGAGAAGCTAGTCTTTAATACCTTATACAGAGTGGCGATTCGTGAAATAGTACAGCGGTCATTACAAGTTGTTATCAGTCTGTTAAAATAATAAAATAAACAATTTTACGAAATATAGAAAACTAGCTTTTTCCTGAGGCTTCGCCCGCGTGGAGGTCGGAATTATTCACAGAAAATTCAACCCCCCATTTCACCCTATTAGGGGTGGAATTTCTAAAAACCCTTTCTTATTGCATACTTACTCTTCACAAAGAACACACCCTCCAAATTTCATGTCTCTAGGTGCAGCGGTTTAGGCTGTGCGTTGATATATCAGTCAGTCAGAGAATTTTATATATATAAGATAGTTGAGTAGCAGCGCCCCGCGGTTTCACCCGCATAAGTGTCGATCCCGTGGGAATATCGGGATAAAAACAATCCTTATTCCTTTCCCGGGATGCAATCTATCCCTCTGCTAAATTTTATCGAAATCCGTTCAGTCGTTTAGGCGTGAAAAGGTAACATACATACAGACAGACAAAGTTACTTTCGAATTTATAATATTAGTACCTAGGGATTAAATTTTTCAAGCAAAATACTTAAACAGCGAAAAATTAGCTCGTAATAACCCACCCTTAATAATAAGGCACTAAACACGCGCGTGGTGATGGTATCAACAATTTAACACAAACTTTATGGTACCGTTACCAAATAACCACAAATAAAGTTTAATGTTGTTAAATACTAAAAAGAAAAAAAAGGTCCAGGTCTAGAATGTTAATTGTTACCCATTATTTATAATATAATAATACTTCCTTTATTTCGCCAAAAATAATACAACTGCCGGTCGATTCTGTAAAAATCTCACCGTGAAAACTTAGGTGAAGTGAGTTTGTTTTTGCTAGGAATTGACACTATTGACAGCTCACTCCACGCTCAATTCACCTAAGTTTCCCGGTGAGATTTTTAGAAAATAGCACCACAGATTATGTAGGTACACATACTTATACACATATTTTAAATGTGGATGTTTAAAATACGTTATGCAGTTAGAGGTTTCAAGTGATAACCTAATCACCAGAGTGTATTTCACTTTTCTTTTCAGAGCTGACCTGACCAGTAATCCAGGATTCCAGTCTTCCCTTAGCATAGCTTCGAAGATCATCGACGAAAAGCCATACAATCCATTTGAGCATAGAACTGTAGAGCATCCTAATTCGTAAGTACATTTTACTACTATTAATTTATGTCAGTGAGGGCCCGTGGCTAAATAATAACAGCCGCACGGGTCGATCGATCAGGTTAAGCTACGCTTGCTGCGGTTGGTTTGTGGATTCGTGACCGCTTCTTTACATACCGAGACCACTACGTGCCTCGGAAAGCATGTTAAGCCGTTGCTCCCGGCTGTCATTCGTGGATCTTTGACAGTCGTTACGGGTCGTCAGAAGCCCGAAAGTCTGACAACCAGTTAAGACTGGTTAGCAACAAATCTCAGTTATTGAGCAAAATATTTGTTTAATATTGCAGCAGAATTACAATGCAATTTTGAACAAATATTTTGCTGAGTTTAAAAAAAAACTGAACATGGACAAGTCTAAAAATATATTTAACAGGAGAAGTTAGTATTTATAAACTTATCGTTTGGACTACATTATATTCTCAATCTCAACATAAGTTTTGGACTTTAGCCACTCAGTCAAAGTATTTCGGCAGTCTCGATATGAAAGTAAGTAAATATTGAACTCTAGATTTATTAAGTTATATAGGTGAGAAGATTGCCTGGCATATTGTCTCTTAGCAAATGTTGATTGATTGTGAACGAATGAAACTTTTTTCCCGATCGTCAACAATGTGGGTGAGAAGGTGTGGTTATTTGCCTATCGTGTATGTTAGGATGGTACGTCACTAGGCTCCAGGCGCTAAGCAAACCACTTGTCAGTGCGTACTAAACCAACCAACAACCAACCTAACCAACTTAGCCTTAAGCAACTTGACAAATTCTCAGAATATAAACGTCAACGTTTTGACGAATAAAATATGTGTATACCTTCCTAAATTAGCATACAATTATTAACTTTAGGTAAACGTGAAGCAAAGTAGACGTCAATTGACTCAACAAATAAAAATAAGCAAATAAATCGAAATTCAGTACCAAGCTATTTGGTATAATTCCAATGTTATAACAATAATAAGTATTTGTGTAAATATTATCCACGCATTCTGAAATTAGCGTGTTTTATTAGGGTTCCGTACCCAAAGGGTAAAAACGGGACCCTATTACTAAGACTCCACTGTCCGTCTGTCACCAGGCTGTATCTCATGAACCGTGATAGCTAGACAGTTGAAATATTTATTTTATTCTGGTTTTAGTATTTGTTGTTATAGCGGCAACAGAAATAAATCATCTGTGAAAATTTCAACTAACAAATTACGTGTTTTTTTCGGCGTTTTTGCCTTGTGGTACGGAACCCTTCTTGTGCGAGTCCGGATCGCACTTGGCCAGTTTTTTAAATATAATAATATGTTTTTTCTAACAACCTTGGCACAACAATGTACCTTACGAGTTACGCGAAAATATCTTAAAAGAACCTTTTGTAACGTAAATTATTCCATAGATATTAAAATCAAAATTTAAATATTTCACATAAATCTACCAGTACTTTTATGAAACGTCAGAAGCTAGGTGCGCGGTTCCTATTGGTCGTTTCCTATGCCGTCAAGAAACTCCACGGTTACTCTTTTTAAAATAATTGGCTTATAAAATGTTTTCAAATTACAGTAGACATGATAATAGCTATGGGAGGTCAGCCTGTCAACAAGTACCAGGTACTTAATAAATTAAAAATATAGTCTACAAATCTACAGGCCTAAAACGATCTCAAATTCACAAAATATAAAAAAATCTATCGAAAAGATAAATAAAATATAAAAACCTATTAATACCAAATGATAATTATGATTTGGTGTAAATTTCACTCATCCTCCATAGAAATGGGAGGATCCTCCGACCAGACGGGTGTTGGGTCTGGCGGGCAACTGCCCAATGATTCATGTCGGGCCGTTGTATCTATGCTACGAGTAGTTGCGCGGTAAACTCTGCTTGCGCGATGCAGGATTTTCGTGACGTCAGTATGACGCGTTGTTCTCATGTGGCGTTTGTAGATACCGCTACAAGTTGATGTTAAAATTGTCTGTATATACAATGTCATTAAAAAGATGATGTCAAAGAAGTATGTAAAAAATATTCTTTTGTTAGTTAAAATGTAAAAAGCTAAAACTAATTTAAAGTGTCATCTTTGTTAATATGAACAGATTTAAAAATAAAAGAACACTGTTGTTATATCATAATAGCAGCCACTCGAACCGAACGTGACCAATATAAATCGTGAAGAAAAAATTTAAAATCGTGTGTTCTTTTTTTCACTTCAATCACGTTTTTGTAACTAATCTCTTGCTTCTTGCAAAGATTTTAAATTTTGCGCATCTATGACATGTTATGATGGGTAAAGTGGCTCTGTGGTTGGCTTCTTCTTTACGAGTAGGTAGTGGGTTTTATTCCCGCCCCAAACAAATCCATGATCTAAAATTCTGTACCTATTTTTTGAAGTGAAAACTTCTTTAGGCGCGTTGGGCAATTTTGGAGATGGGAAAAAACCATTGAACTCGCGCCACTGTTACTAAGCGACACAGCGCGTGTTTTGTTTATAAGACGATTAAAAAAATACCCGCTAAAATACCCGCTTCGGATGTGTTCGGCTGTCCTCGGGATATACTCGGTTTTAATGTATTATAATCCGATATGTCAGTGAGTGATGCCAAAGTATTCTGTTTGTGTTTTGTTTTCACTTCTGTCGGCATTCCCGGGAGTGCTACTGTTTTTTTTTTCCTCAGTAAATACATATTATTTATGTAAGGGAGGTTGATTTTGTGTATGAACCTACAATATGTCCCGACACCGACTGACCTACCTGACAGCGGTGTTTTTGGTCTCTTTATATTTTTCACAATAAATTGTCAAAACAATTATTCATTATTTTTTTGCCATTTGTTTGTTTGTTGTGTTTTTGTTTTATATTTGTTTGTTGTGTTTTGTCATTTGTTCAAAGAGGTCTGAAAGTTATAAACTTTGCACTTACATAATTCTTAATTGTCCGACAAGATCTAAAAACAAACAACTCCTGAATTAATGAAGACTTACTTATACCGAGTACATATATATAGATCTATATAAATATAAAATTCAAAGTCCTGACTGACTGATATATCAACGCACAGCCTAAACCGCTGGTCCTAGAGACATGAAAGGAGGGTGTATTCTTTTTGAAGAGTAGATATCCATTAAGAAGGGGATTTTCAAAATTCCACCCCTTAGAGGGTGAATGGGGGGAGGGTGCAATTTCACGCGGACGAAATCAAGGGCAGAAGCTAGTAGATAGATAAGATAGATAACCCATTTATTTGGCGCACACAAAAGTACAATATTATATGATATAACCATTACCTACATAATGATTTTACTCACGAACATTTTCGATCAGATGAAACTTTTCCGTGGTAAGGAAAAAAAAAGTGTTAGGGTTCATTTCGTAAAAGAAAATGTATACGTTAACGAATATGGAACGTATTGATTTTAGATGGCTCGTGGCTAAGTATTACCAGCCACACGGGTCGATTGATCGGGTTAAGCTACGCTTGCCACAGTTGATCCAGTCTTACCAAGGGGTATCGTATTACCCAGTAACTGGGTTGTGGGGGTCTGACAGGCAGTCGTTGCATGTAAAATACTGTTATTCAGCTGCATCCCGTTAGACTGGAAGCTGACTCCAACGTAATTGGGAAAAGGCTAGGCCGATTGATTGAACTGGATAAGCTTACCATTACGGGCAGGTATTTCAGTCGAAGGTACAGACGTCAGCTTATCAAGCTACCCGAAACTGTCAAATTTTCCCAATCAACCTTGAACCTTATGCTTTAGCAATAAAGTTGGAAATCTGTTACAGAAATTTCACAGATTGTAGTAGCTTGATGTGCTGGTGTCTGTACTACAATGAGTGTGTAGTGCGTTGTTCCAGCGTAGGGGTTGAAGTACTTACCTATCGTAGCCCGAAAAACAGCCCAATGCAAAATCACCTTTATTCCTGATGACTTAAGAGTACAGACAGGGTGGGATGTCAATACGCACCAGTCTACAAACAAAAAATCTGCAGTGCAATGTGAGCAGTGCAGTGGTGGCTAAGTGCAAACGGCCGCGACTTGCGAGTTGTAGGGCGTAGGTTCGAACCCAGGGTAGCTGGATGGACCTTTGGGGTTGCGGGCGCACAGAATGGGGACTCTGTCCGCCCGCCAAGTGAACCCAGGGAAGACGGTGGCACAGTGATCACGTGCTGCCGTGCATAGCGAGGCTCAGGGGAGGCCCCTTTACAGTCTCCCCAGGTATGTTGCACGGGGGGGTTTCGGAATTGGTCTTTTAAGAGGAACCGGGACCACCCCTATGTGCTGATGGTAATCACCGGGGTGGTTTTAGTGGGGTAAAAATCCCACTCTCCCCGACCTCCCTCCCCGGAGGTCGTGTGCCTTTTGTAGGTTTCCCCCCGATAACAAAAAAAAAAGGTTCGAACCAAGACAGGCGCTTTATTTTGTGTTAATTATCACCACTGCTCTCAAATCGGTGAAGGATAACATCGTGAGGAAACCGGCATCTCAAAATATTCGAAGACATGTGACATCTACCAATGCACATTGGGCCCGCGTGTTGGATTACGGCCCACCGCCTCTTACTGAGAGTAGGCCTGTGTCCCAGCAGTGGGAACATTATAGGCTATTATGTATGTAGGCTGAATAGCAAAACCTGTAGTCGCCCCATCACTAATTTCAACGTCTGAATTTAGGTATTTGATGGTTTCATACTACTTTAAACTAGTAGGTATTTTCAGTGTATTCATTTAAAGTCGTAATTGTCGTGTATTCTCGTTGTCCCCGTAATCTGAGTCCCCGTTACGAGGACAACGGGACGTCATTAAATTTCCTTACTGTTGTCCCCCTTATGACGTATGGGCAACGGGGACAACGGACAATTAAGATTTCACGTTCCCTGTATTCCAGTTGTCCCCGTAATCTGTGTCCCCGTAACGGGGACAACGGGACGTCATAAAATTTCCTTACCGTTGTCCCCCTTATGTACATATAGTATGTTATATAATTATTTTTTCTGTTTTCAGAACTATCGGATCAATAGTACATCTCCTCAAATGTTGCCTGGGCTCCGGAATCCTGGCGATGCCTGCTGCCTTCAAAAACTCAGGACTTATAGTGGGCACCATAGGAACGTTAATAGCTGGATTCATTTGTACCCATACTGTACATATTTTGGTAAGAAGCATTCATCTTTTGATATCTTTTATTTCGTCGAAACAATGAATGTATAGTCGACCTCGTAAATGCTTCCCACCCGTTCAATGTCGCTTGCACGTCACAAAACAAAAAGGTCTATTTGTATATGTGATAGTTTTATAGTTTCAATTAATTTCATCTTTACTACAGTTTCTATATACATACATAGTTAAACTCCTTGAGTTCTGAATTAAGCTACACGATTACTGACAAATGCTTGCACTAACTAGACAGGTACACTCAATTCTGTGTAGTTCTATCTGCGAATAATAAAAAGTCAGGAAGAGTAACTATGAACAAAATCAATGAGAAATTCGGCTCCAAACTTCGTATTCGAACGAAAGAACTCACATGCAAATAAGCCAATCAGCTGCGCTCGCGTAAAGCGTTGTATTCCGGCAAGCGTCGTGATTGGTTCTGGTGCGCCAACAAAATGGCACCACGCAAATGTTTGCCTTTTCTTTTTTGCAAAGGGTGGCCTTTTCGTGGTAAACATTTGCGTGGTGCCATTTTTCAGCATGAGTTACACTTCTTGACTTTTATTATTCGTAGGGTTCTATCCTCAAAAGATAATTTCAGACACTAATCTACTTGGTCTACACATGATCTGATCAAGAATTATGACTGGTCTAGGCACCCTAATTAATTGCGTAACACACTATTAATTACAATCTGAATCATTTGAAAGGATGTTGCTAATCCATTGCTTCATATTTTAGAAAAATTAAACGATTACATTTTATAACTACGTCGTGTATATTTCGTTCTCCAGAACTGATGGACGAATTCTGCATGGAAGATTATTCAATGCCGGGTAAATTATAGGAACAAAGTGTACAGAAATGAATTTACTCCGCGTTCTTCCCTCATTGTAAACGAATTATCGTCTAGACGTCTTGACAACGAGTTATTTCCAGACGCGACTCGTAAAGATATTAAAATATGAAAATTGCAATTAAAATTTTTAACTGAAGACAGGTTTCTCAGTCAGGTGTAATTAAAACATCAGTATTTTATCGTTTCAAAGAAACGCTATCCTACGAGTACCTATTCATAATATTATACAATAGCAGCGCCCTGCGGTTTCACCCGCGTAAGTTTTGATCCCGTGGGAATATCGGGATAAAAACAATAATGTGTCCTTTCCCGGGACTCAAGCTATCTGTATACCAAATTTCATCTAAATCGGTTTAGCGGTTTAAGCGTGAAGAGGTATCAGACAGACACATTTTTGCATTTATAATATTAGTATGGATATAAGTCGGATTTCGTGTTTTTTTGTGTGACCTCGTTGCTCTTTTAAACTATATAGGTACGCAACGGATTTTGATGTGGTTATCAGTTTCATTCAGAGCATTAATTTATTATTATTTATTTATTTCGGTTTATTTTATTTTAATTTTATTTCATAAGTAAACTTACAGCTTAAACTCAACAGATAATTGACAGTTAGTGCAAGAAGGCTAATCAAAAATTTTCACTGACAATATTAGGGTAGCACAAGAAACAGTAGACAGGTACCTAAGCGAAAGCAAGAATAAGTAAGCACTCGGAGAGAATTAAGAAAAGACTGAATAGCTTTTAGTGATCTTCAAAGAAGCTTTTACACAGTATGTGTAGGTATAGTATTACCCAGTAACTGGGTTGTGGAGGTCAGATAGGCAGTTGCTCCATGTAAAACTAGTACTTAGCTGCATCCGGTTACACTGGAAGCCGACTCCACCATAGTTGGGAAAAGGCTAAGCAGATGATGATGATGATGTGCATAATTTAGTTATTTAGAGTTACATGAAATATACATACATAATAAAGAAATCTCTATGTTTTGTCATGGCGAAAAACCCGTGAAAAACTGGGGTGTGACGTAGTTTTAATATAAATGAGGATTGGTGAGGACAACTTACAGATAATATTAAACCTGAGAAGTTGATTCTTCTTTATCATAATTTCATTGGTAAGTTAGTACTGGCAATTTCTTTCATCACTGGCCACTTCAACGTTCAAAATTCAAATTAGGAAGCATGAACTGGACAGTATTCCTTTTAAAAAAAGAAACAATGCAGAAAGCTGTATTTTTTAAAATATGCAAAAAGCTAAACAAAACATTTTTGTAATATTTTCAAAATAATGACTTCCATAATTTGATTAGCATAGACTAATATTTTAAAGCATATTCTAACAAAAGAGTTCATATTTCAAAGACAATATGCAAAAAATAGGACGTTGAACTTTTGTAGAAAATCTAGAAATAGCACAATAGACTTGCTACACATGAAGTATTTTTATTGACATATTTTTAATAGGGAATATTAACGTTCACATACATACATAATCAGCCTTTAATGTTTCCATTGCTGGGACACAGAGGCCTCCTGAGTGGCAGTGGGCCGTAATCCACCACGCGGGCCCAGTGCGGGTTGGTGGATGTTACATATCTTTAAATTTACGGTTCTAGGACATGCCAGTTTCCTCACGATGATTTCCTTCACCGTTTTGAGAGCAATGACGTATAAAGTTTCCAATTCAATTATTTTTATTTGTAGAAAGTAGGTAAACGGCGTGTATTTTTTTTTGTACAGACGTTAACGTGAATGGCGTACAGATATTCTAATTATTGCTAATTAATTAGCAATTCATAGAAATCCACCAAACCACCACCAAATCAACAACATACATTGCGTTATTTAAGTTGTTGAGCAGACAAATTTTTCGAACATATAAAGCAATGGATTAGCAGTATCCTTCAAACTGATTTTCATTGATAGCGTGTTACGCAATTAGGGGTGCAGATTAAGGTGTTATCATCAAAAAGATCGTCACGTCATCATCACACTTTTGTAGTTCACTGCTGGAATAAGGCCTCTCCAATTATAAAATCTAATCAAAAGTCATTTATTCAAATTAGGCTATTAAGAATCGGCACTTTTCTAACGTCAAAATTACGTAAGACAGTCCCCTAAAACGCTCGCCCTTCACCACTTCCTAGTGCTTTCACTGGGGAGAAGAAGTGGCGCAACAAACTCTAAAAGACTGAGAGACTGTCCCTGGACATGCCTACGCCATTTAACTCAATCCTCATCAGCTACTTACTACAGGCCTTTCTAATAATATCAGGATAAAATGTATCCTTTGTGTTATTCTAATGTATAAGCTATATTACTGTAAAGTTTTATCAAAATCCGTTCAGTAGTTTTTGCGTGAAAGACTAACAAACATCCATATCCATTCATCCATCCTCAGAAACTTTCGCGTATAATATTAGTGTGGATGATAAGGGGAAGACACTTGATTCACGTGTTCTGTATAATAGTCAGCAATTGCACAGTAAAGTTCACTCACACTGCACTAAGCTAACTCAAAAGGTTACCCTTTTTAGTCTTCGCACTAGATCAGTGTTATCAAGGAGTTAAGATAATTATAAAGTAAATAATTATGTTGTGCCTACTTCTATTAATTAATTGACAAGAAAATGCGTTTGTCTCTAAACAAATTCGAGATATAATAAATTTGTTCGAGATATCGTTAAGCGGTTAATTGACTCTTCACGTGACCAGAGGGCTGACCTATTTCTTGGCCAAAGAATTAGCATCGCCATACAACGTGGCAATGCTGCCTTTTGGGCACTGTTCCTGTTGACAGCGATGCGGACGAATTTTTTGATGCTCTATGATTATTTTGCTTATTTTTTCATATAAATGTACATATTATTATTATTTTGAATATTAGCATAGTTTATGTAAATATTGTCTTGTTGCTTGAATGAATCTATAAAAACTGGTTGAATATTGTATTTATAAATAAATTCTATCCTTTTACAGGTAAAAGTGTCTCAAGAAGTTTGTGTAGACGCGAAGAAACCTTCGCTTAGTTTTGCTGAAACTTGTGGAGCGGCGTTCACTTACGGACCTAAGAAACTACAACCATGGGGTAATTTTATTAAGTGAGTTCAATTATTTAAGCTTACTTTCCCAGGGAAAATAAACAACGTTTTGTGCAAAACTAGCAGCGCCTCGAAGTTTCACCCGCATAAGTTTCGATCCCGTAGGAATATTGAAATAAAAAGTATTCTATGTATTTATCCAGGGTGTCAGCTACCTCCATACAAAATTTTATCAAAATTGGTACTGCCGTTTGTGCGTGAAGAAGTAGCAAACATACAAACACGCTCACAGACTTTCGAAAAATCGAACTGACTTTCGAATAAAAATGCGCTGGTTCTGGTAGTAAAACAAAGTATATATATGTCAATCAAAAGTAAAACCAAAAGGTAGAAAAAGCATTAAAAAAAATATCAAAAAGACTTGCACAACTACATACATTACTGTAAAGTTTCATCAAACTCTCTTCAGTAGTTTTCGCGTGAAAGAGTAACAAACATCCTACATCCTCAGAAACTTTCGCATTTATAATATCAGTAGGATATAAGTTATAAGTAGGATAGTAGGAAGTAGAATTAATAGTAATAGTCTGGTTTATTATTTATTTTCAGAGTTCTAGTGGACTACTCAATGGTTGTGACATACTTCAGCGTTTTATGTGTCTACGTTGTCTTCATCGGATCTTCTATGAAAGAAGTAAGTACACATTTAAGGTCATAGCGCACGTATCAAACCGGAAAGGGATCGGCACCGTATCAACTCTAGCGGTTCAGTATTCTTTGTATGAAACTCCCTACTGCAACGCACACTAATCGGAATCGTAACGTAATCACCTCGCCTCGGGACAAGCGCGGTGCGGTGCGTTAGGCTCAAATCACACCAACATATGAATTTTAACTTTATTTTCATTACTATAATACTTATTATCGCAACCGCTCGGTAGAGAAGGCAATTCGCCGGAATTCCAGCGGCGCCGCTGGCATCCGCGCGACTCGTTCGAGTTTCTCATGCGATAATAAGTATTATAGTAATGAAAATAAAGTTAAGATTCATATGACACTGAAACTGCGTTCCGCTTCGCCGCGCTTCGACGGACGCTCTTTTGGTGTGAGTTGAGCCTTACGGCTCGTCGTCCCCGCGCTTACGTCTCTCCGTACCCGAGCTTACATCTCTCACCCTTCCGGCCTGACTGCTGCACCATCAATCAGCGGTCGGCGAGCCGTAAGCGCGCCTAGCCGTAGCCGAGACGACGTATCGGAGCTTCTGACCCGCTTTGGTTACGTGCTTACGTTAGATCGAGGCCTGTTTGACGGCGAGGCGAAAGGCGATACGGTGCCGATCCCTTTCCGATTTGATACGTGTGCTACGACCTTAATTTGAACAAGTACAGTCTGTTTACAATAATTTAACCTCTGATTTTGCAATACTGTCCAAATCACAGTGATCTGTATTCTCATTGTTTTAAGGTTGCTGTTGAGTTGCTGTTACTGGGAACTCTTTCAAAATCATTGTGATCTTTATTCTCGATAGAATAAGTTTAAACTGTGAACAGACGGTATTCAAATCACAACTTTCAGTCACTGACAGTTGTATGAATGGCTGTAACACGGCAAAATTGTCGTAATGTGTTCATTTGATAAATAAATAATTTCCCTGACTGTATCTACTTTAAATAATAACCAATACGTATTACGGACTTACGGTTCAAGTTATAGTACATGTTAAAATGAACGGATTTTTATTTGGCTTGTCTTTGGCACTTTACGTTGACAGAATTAATGGGCCTACAATTTTTATAATAGCAGTGACTGAATAGCAACTACCTACTTAAAGGTGATACTTGCATCTTGTGTGTTTTTGAAGTGAAATCTTCTCAATCTCAATCTCAAAAAATGCCCAATGCGTCTAGCATTGGGCATTTTTTGAGATTGGAAAAAACCATTGAACTCGCGACACTGTTACCGTAAGCGACACCGCGCGTGTTTTGTTTATAAAACGATTAAAAAATATACTGGTAATTGTTCAAGTTTTCACTTTTGTCGGCACTCCCGGAGTGCCACTGTTTGTTTAACAATGTGGATAATCTGTGTTAGACATGAAATATTAATGAACTAGCTGCGCCCTGCGGTTTTACCCGTGTAAATGTCGATCCCGTGGGAATATCGGGATAAAAAGTAGGTATATGTTAATCCAGGGTGTCAGCTAAGTCCATACCAAATTTTAGCAAAATTGGTCCAGCCATTTGGGCGTGAAGAAGTACCACCTAACAAACATGTAAACACACACATGTTTGTACAGACACCCTTACGAGGACCTTGTTAGTCCTAGAACGAACCGAGGACCCTCCAAAAAACTGGTTTAAATACCTCGTTGGCCTTTTAGAATAAGATAGAAAGAGACAGGTGAGTAAATCTATAGTGATGAGCTTATTGGGATAATGCTATCTCAACATTTTTCTGTATGAATTTCGGCTATCATACTGAGGACCTGAAATACACAGCTAAATATGACCAACGATGCACATACGAGGACTTTGTGTAAGCCAACCGAGGACCTCTTACGTAAGCCCTGCGACGTCCTTCCGAGGACGTATTTTTACACAATATTTCTTATAGCTTGTACAAAGTGCGGACGTTGTGTTAGACTTTATATCACTAAACCGAGGACAGTTTTTCGCGTAGAACTTGTACAAACCGAGGACCTGGAAAATACCTACCTACCTAAAACATTTTACGTGTAAGATAATAATCAATGTTCCGATTTATTTCTTACACACTTTTTCTAAAATGAAGTACCAAGCGAGGACGAGTCAATGTCTTTACGTTTGTCAGCGCTTCTCAAAGGATTATTTATCAAAGAGAGCCGACAGTAACGGCTTTATTTTGTTAAACACTCGTGATTGTTGCTTATAACGTAAACAAAAACCCAGAAATCGATCCTTATCAGCGACACTATCGAATGGTGTAATAAATACAGTGTTTTTTTTTCAAAATCAACGGGTTCGATTCCTGGCTAGAAATATTGATTTTTCAAAAATCCAATGATGCAGTTTTAGTTTTCACCAAAATCGAGGCCGCGACTCTTTTGAGTACTTTTCGCTATTCCTCATAGTTTCGGATTTGGCCATCCACGCTCACTTCGAAAATTCATCCTGTATTTATAAAAGGAGAAACTGACTGACAGACTGACATATCAACGCACATTACTCTCCGCCCGCAGGCCCGCGCCTACGGTGGCCGGGAGTCGTCGCGCGGCTCCCGACGCCCGGAGCGACTCCCGCGGCGGCTGGGACGGGAGGCTCTCTCCCTGAGCTGACCGACCCCTTGACAATTCAAAAGTGCCTGTTGAGTTTGAGTTGAGTTTGAGATTGTGAAATTTTGCACACGGCTTCCTTTTATAATGTAGGGGAGCACTAAGAAGGGGTTTTTGGAAATTCAACCTTTAAGGGGGTGAAAAGGGATCCCCCCTTTTTACCCCCTTGTTTTTTGTTTGTATGAAAAATCTTATTCCTTGAGTTAAAAAACTTGGCACAAATACAAAAAATGCCAAACTTCATCATTTACTTAGATAATAAGTAAATTATGAAGTTTGGCATTTTTTGTTTTTCTAAACTACCCCCTAAAGGGGGATTGTGGGGTGTCAGAATTTGTATGGAAGATTTTTAACTCGCGGTCCGATTAGCTCGAAACTCAGTATTTATACTTAAGACCAAAAATAAAGAATACCGTGTATCAGGGTTTTTCGAAAATCTAGCCCTAACGGGGTGAAAAGGGGTAGTTAATTATACAAGCGAGGATTTTACTGCGTGGCTTGAATAACTCGAAAATTGGTATAAATAAATCTTCGAGTGAAGTAATGAACATAATAATATAACAAACGATTTTTCGGAATTCCACCCCTGTGGGGGTGAAGACCAAGAATACAGTTTATATGAAAAATCTTATTCATATGGTTAATAAACTTGAAACTAATGGGAGATTGGGGGTGTAAATTTTGTACGGAAGAATTTTAACGCGTGGTCCAATTAATTCGAAACTCAGTATGTAAGACCAAAATAAATAATAAAGTAAGTAAATCAGGTTTTTTTTAGAAAATCTACCCCTAACGGGGTGAAGAGGGATAGTCAATTTCTTAGGGGAGTATTTTATTACGTGGCTTGATATGATAATTGATCATAATATTTAAGTCAAGCTATAGAAATATCTCAGACGATTTTTCAAAACTACACCCCTATGGGGATAAAATATTTTTAATAGCCATGTTTATAATCACGTCTAAACTTGCTATGGAGTATCTTAATTTGACAGGACTAAACTAATATTTATCTTCTGTCCTTTTAAATATAAAGAAAAAGATGCACTGAACTTAAAATTTGTTTAGTTTGTGAACAAGGGAATCGGCGCCATTAAGTTATTAAGTTTGCATGCTTCCCAAATTATTTTGATCTCGCTTGATAATATTTCTTTGTTGTTTTCTAACTAAGCATTGTGTTATGAAATTTTATGTCAAGTTTTTAGCCCAATTTATGTCGATTTCTTTTAATTATGGTTTCTATAAGTCTTTTTGTTTGAGTCGTTTTCTATTAACTTTTATGTAAGTTTTTTCGCCATACAACGCGGTAATGCCGCCAGTCTCTTGGGTACATTACCAGTCGACAGCGATGCGGATGAGTTTTTCGACGCTATTTTCTAGTTTCTGTATAGTTTTAGTTATGTTAGAATTTAATTTTGTTATTTTTGTAAGTTTTTTAATCATTCTTCTCAAAGATGTTACTGCAACTTGATGATTATTTCTATAAGTAGATCGTTGGTAAAACTTTGTTAAACAATTTGTTTCATTTTAAAATAAACCTACTTTTATTTCAGTAAAGTTTACGACGTGGTTTTCTTCAGTACGTTCATGTTCTGTATTTCTTTGTACTTTATATTTGCATTAAATCTTGCTGCAGACATTTCACCTAGGAAGGCATTTACTTTACATTCTTAATGAAAAGCACACGTATTCAGCTCCTACCTCCAGACAATACAATATTTTATGGTGCAAATCATAATGTTGAATAATATAAGCGGGCCTAGGTACTTAGCACATACTACAGAAGAAGCCTGATTTTTCCTCGTGCACCTAAGTAGTACCTAGCTACTAACGATTTGTTTAAGGATTCAGTCTACCTTCGATTTTCTCCTTCATAATTTTATTTAAATGATAGCATATAATTTGTCTTCTACACACAAGGAAAACTGTCGAAACGAGGACTAGAATACACACTGTTCGGAAAATCTAGCCAACCGAGGTCTTAAATACACATTGTCTGGAAAAGCTACCTAACCGAGGTCTTTTGTGTTAAAGTTAACACATAGGTCCTCGGATAATACAGCAAACGTGAAATGAGTGTAAAGACTCTGTGTATGAGGCGACAGTGGCACCATCTGGTGGATACACAATGTCTGTGTAAGATTATGAATAATCTTGATCAAACCGAGGTTCAGACAACTTTTTCGTATTAAGTATATAGAAAGACTCAAAATCACTTGCAGAATACGAATCTTTGGTCAAGTCAAACCGAGGACCCTCGAAAAGGTCCTCGCTTTGAAAAGGTCCTCGGTCGTGCCTTGTGTATTCATACGCACGTCCTCGGATGGTACTTAAAACAAACACACCCCCACACACACACACTCACAAACTTTCGCCTTTATAATATTAGTGTGATGTGATTAGCAAAAATACTGAATACAATTTCGTGAGCTTCGTCTATGTAAATATTTAGAAATGGCGAGATAACTAATTTATTAATTAGGTTTTTTATTACCTACTTGAATTTCCCCAACTAACTTTCTATTTCAAACAATTTGCTTCAAAGCTTAAGGTTTAAAATTTGTTGTCATAATCCTTTGTACCTAATAATAGTCAGTAAAGTATATGAAAGTGGTTCAAACCACATTCTAAATCAGTCGAAATTAGGTACGCAATTTTTGACTTTGTTTGGAGGCAATAAGTGATGTTTTTGATTGTAAGGAGATAGGAGGGTTGTTAATATTTCGGAATATTATGTGGCTAATGGTAAAAGTTAGTTAGAGTAGGTTTTAATTGTGTAACACTTACATCAGAAAGTTAACGCAGAAAATGTTATAAAAAAATACCAAGATATCCAACGTAGCCCGTGAGTGGTAACCCTTTGATCTTGAGCCGGCTTAGCGTAACACGGAGTTTTAATAGAATAAGAAGCCAGCTTATTGGGATGCTAGATAACTTTTTGGGATGCATGAAGAAGCCCACTCGTGTGGCGCAGTTTGTTCCGCCAGTTACTCAACTGAACCGAGCACTTGGCGCGGCGCGCTCTGGACAGTTACACCCAACACCTTATTTTACCGGCTAATTCTTTCCTTGGGGTGGTAGGGTTAACGCTCGCCTGGTTTGCGACCATCCTCCCGGAGTCCGGCGTCAAGCAGTCTGCTGTGTTTCGTTGATGCATGGGAGTTCCAGTGCCCTAGGCATCTTCTGGGCACGCTCGTTCCATCATAGACCTCATCCATCGCTTCCCATCAGGCGTGATAGAGGTCAAGAACGGGCCCATTTAGCAATAAAAAAAATATATATATACTCATTTTGTTACATTTGTCGTGCGGCCTCCAGTACCGCGAGTAATAGAGGCTTGTCATGAATATCGGGATACCACCCTAATTGCGTTACATACTATCAGTCACAACCCGCTCCTCAATAGCTTCATATTTTCGAAAACATTGTCTGCTCACTAACGTAAAGAACGCAATGAATGTTGTTGAACTGTCAATAGATTATGATGACATAAAATGGCAATAGATCGCAGTGACTTTCATTTTGACATCCATTATTTCATAGGTTTCAAAAGTCTTGAAAATTTATGCCAGATAAATTCTGAACGGTCAAAACTACAGGGATTGCGATCGATTCCCATTTTATGTGTGCAATCACCCCGCTGAAGCCCGACTGTTTCAACATACAGATCACGGAAAGCTCAGTTTTATCTTGAGAGCTCTTGATATTAAAACTTATCCAGTCTACTAAATATAAAAGGGAACTAATTTTTTGAGCTGTTATTTAAATATTCGAGATGTTATTATGATCAGTTTAAAAACATTACAATGTCAATTCTAAAAATAAATTGAGCGGTCCAATAACTGAATGAGCGGTAAGCGGGGCTCCGTCGACATAGAATGCAAGAGCGAGCGAGGGGCACCTCGCGGTTCGGTTTGGTTAGGTTATTTTAAACCCTTAACACAGAAATAGGGGCCCCGCGAAGCGGTGCTCCGTCGACATAGGATGCAAGAGCGATCGAAGGGCACCCCGAGGTTAGGTTTGGTTAGGTTACTTCACACACGTAACCGCTCGTTCAATCATTTTTACCGACCATTTAATTATTTTCCTGCTCAATTATATATTCACTGATCCATTTCATAGTTTTTTTACTCATTTTTGTTTACTTTACTGCTTAGTTTTAACTGCTGAACTAGTTATTTAACGTGCCATTTATAATTTTTAACTTACCAAAACCGCTATTTACAACTGCCTCTTTAAATCAGTGCTAATATAAAACACAGTAACTATTATCTTTAAATCTTTGTTCACAGGTTCTGGACGTCTACATGCCAGAAAACCCCTTATCAATCCAAACTGCCTGCGCCCTGACTTTAGTGCCACTAGTTCTGATCTGTCAGATACGGAACCTGAAGTACCTGGTACCATTCTCCGCACTGGCCAACATTCTGATCCTCGTCGTCTTCGTGATCACCCTGTACTACGTGTTCCTGGACCTTCCACCTATTAAGGAGAGGGAGCTGGTAGCTGGTATTACGCAATGGCCTTTGTTTTTGAGGTAGGTTCTTGTTAAAATCACGTAGGACATCTGTCGCTTGTAGCATCGCGTCGCATTACGTCGCGTCGCGTCGTATTCGTCGCTCACGCAGGACACCGCGTAATAGAAAAATATTCAAATAGATAGGTACTCAAATAAAGTTAAAAGACGACATGCTTTTAAGTCAAACGTTTTACAAGAAGTCAAATATAGTCGGAAATGCACCTAAGACACACAGTTTCCAAAGTAAAATACATTCTAACTGATGAAAACTTCAACTCCGTACGTCTATCCATACATTACTTTGAATCCGGGGAGCATTTCAAACATCCCCGTATTTTCTCATCCTAACGACATCACGGGATGCATCAGCTACAATTTCAAGGAGAGTGCTTCCTATGTGCATAGCATTTTGCTCACTCTAATATTGTGTTACTTAGGTATGAATTTGTATAGACACGAGCATAAGTATGTATACACTTGGCTTTATTCAAAGGCAATTTTCTCCTTTATTTTTTAATGAAATTGTATGTTATTACGAACATAGGATTTTCGAACCCATAGGTTTATGTAAAGTGTCGTATTTCAACGTTGCATTTGTTCACGAAAAAATCGCAATTGAAAGTTGCCAAGTGTTGACATATCGTTGTTGTGTTTCAGTTTTGTTAAACAAATTAACGTCTTTTCTGCCTAACCTTTTCCCAACTATGTTGATAATACATGGAGCGACTACCTATCTGAACTCCACAACACAGTTACCGGCTAATACGATACCCCTTAGAAAGACTGAATGTGAGAATTTCAGGCTTCTGACGACCCGTAACGACTGCCAAAGATCCACAACTGACAGCCGGTACCAAAAACTTAACGTTGTTTCCGAAGACCTAGACTCTTCGTCTTGGTTTGTGAATGTCACCCATCCAAGGACCAACTGCGGCACCTGATCGATCGATCCGTGATGCTGTTATTACATAGCCACAAACCACTCGATAAGCAAATTGACTAAGTACCAAATTAAATTATCTATAAACATAGGTATTCAATCAGAACTGTGATCGCAAATTGAAGTAGGGTGTCAGTTTGGCTAACAATTAAATTCTTAACGTTATCGAATTCAGTGTTTGATTGTAACAAAACAAATGGTTCTGAAAGAGGAATAGAAAATTATGTCCATAAATTCAAATGTTTTATGGACACAAGATGATTAATGTGTCAATGTTTTACAAACAAAAAAGTTGAAACTTTTTAACAAAGTACCATACATAAGGGATGATACGCTTAACAAGTTTGAGTTTATTGTTTTAACGATAATTTATCTATACAATAAAGCCACAAAATACAGAGAGAACAGAAGGCAATCACATGTATGTACTTCAATTTTCATACCTACGCTCGGCGGTCGCGCTAGGGTTGTCAACTTTGGCTTATGCACAAAAAAATATCGTGGTAGTGGCACTCGTATCTAGTTGTTTGATTTATTGTTGAGCTTATTCTACAATATTAAAACAAAACAATAAACATAGTATTACAATACAAAAAGTTAACGGAACAAAAACATATAAAATTTTACATTTGTCAATTTTCACTATAGAAAATCCCTAGTAACTTCAAAACGGATTATCCTATTTACACAAATTATTTTGCCCTATCCGTTTTAGACCTAAACCTATCAAATGACACTAAAAACAACACAATATCTACACAAACAAAAAATCATGTTTTCAACTTACGTAATAATAGTTGGTGGGGTAAAACCTTACAAAAAATTTACTTCGTTTAAACTGATTCAAAATAAGAAACTATTGTATAAATCGACCTTAGATAGCCATTTTTTTGTTGCTCCATTTTTGCACTTCACAGACGCGTGTCTCAAGCGGATGGCACCCGCGCTCGCACTACTCCCAACCCGTCCGAGATAACGTATCCGTGAGCGGTATCTATGTGTGCGTTGCTCGAGCGCACTTTGTATGTAGATTGCCTTCTGTACTATCTGTATTTTGTGATAAAACTGAAGAGTTTGTTTGTTTGAACACGCTAATCTCTGGAAATACCCGTCGGATTTCAAAACAAATTTTGTATTTGATAGCCCAATTCTTGAGGAAGGCTGTAAGCTATTAACATCACAATAAAACCAATAGGAGCCGTGCCAAACGAAAAAGTCTGAAAGAACGCTAAGCGAAACCCAAGTAATAGAGAAGTTTTATAAAAAACATGTAGCGGGTATTTTAGTTCAGGCATTGTGTATCTTACGACTATACGTATATTACGTATATTGTCAGAGCCTGTCTCGAATGCAGCTATCTTACTCTATAAAATAGTATTTATGGTTTTGAAATCTGAATAGTGTAGAGCTTTTATTGAATTAGGTTATGATGGGGCTGGCATGGTCGTGTTGTGACCAAAAGCCCCTAAATTTATAATAGATAATAAAAAATAATAAAAAAAAACGACTTCAACACGAACGAATCAGGATGGCAACCAACCGATTAGCCTTTAAAGATCATGTTCGCGAGCACATTCGCAAGAAGCTGGCAGTATCATCACAACAGTAATGTTTTGTCATTGTTTGTTTGATATTTAAAATGAAAAAAAAGTGTAACTTTCAACATTTTCCTAAATAGTGGCTACTGCTAAAGTCACGTTTGTTCTCACGCGCGTAGTTCTACGAAAATGTTGAAAAATACGTCATCAAAATAATAAGTAGCAAATATTACCTTAACCTTACAGGTGCACGATATTCTTTTAAGTTTTATTTATATTCATAATATTAATTATGACAAAATAAACACGGAACGGAATGAGTAATTAATTTTATATCACGTGTCTACAGGGTGGCACATCGATGCGCAGCCTCGTACCTGGATTTCAGTACATGATTTTGGGATGCATGAAGAAGCCTCCTCGTGTAGCGCAGTTTGTTCCGCCAGTTACTCAACTGAACCGAGCGCTCGGCTTATCCTGGACAGTCACACCCAACACCTTATTTGCCTGGCCAATTCTTCCCTTGCGGTGGTAGGGCTAATGCACGCCTGGTTTGTGACCATCCTCCCACCGGAGTCCGGCGTCAAGCAGCCTGCTGTGTTTGGTCGATGCGTGGGAGTTCCAGTGTCTTAGGCATCTTCTGGGCACGCTCGTTCCATCATAGATCGCTTTCCATCAGGCGTGATCGAGGTCAAGCACGGGCCCATTCAGCAATAAAAAAAATATTCTGAAACTAGTAAATTTTTCGTAAGTTATCAAAAAAAAATCTGTTTCATAGAAAAGTGTAATAAAAACCTACGCGGTCAAAACGTATGGGACAGTTATTTTTTTTTTTTATAACCGTCGTAAAATTTCAACTTAGAGGGGTTCAGAATCATGTACAGACGCCAGCACAACAAGCTACCCGAAACTGTCAAATTTTCCCAATCAACTTTGAACCTTATTTTTTAGCGATAAAGTTGAAAATCTATTAAAGAAATTTGACAGATTGTAGTATCTTGATGTGCTGGCGTCTGTACCTACTGAATCCATGGTAACACGTTGCGCGTCGAATACCTGCCACCCTGTAAACATTATTAACTGGTACACGATGAGATACATAGCTCTAAAAATATACCCATTCTTAGGGTTCCGTACCTCAAAAGGAAAAAACGGAACCCTTACCTATAGAATCACTTTGTTGTCCGTCTGTCTGTCTGTCTGTCAAGACCCTTTATCTCGGAAACGCGTGGCGGTATGGAGTTGAAATTAAGACCATATAGTACTCAGGTAGAGAGAGGTACTCAGGTCTACAGTCCCTTGAAGCTGTGAAAAAATCAAACGTCTAAGTTAACGTAAAAAAAAGATTAGGCCGTTTCTGCCGCAAAAAACGTATATTTCAACACTCAAGGGAATCAAAATTTATACTTTCCGTTGACCTAAAACTATGAAATTTGGTAAATAATATCATCTTAATTATTCGGCTCTGACGCATGCAGAATCGTATGCCGATGAATTTTTTTTTGTCAGATAAAGGATTTTGGTAACTAGACTTATTATATACCTACGTAGATATTGGTGACGAAAACTGATGTCGTAGGATTTTCATAGAATCATGTCTTACCGCTTACCTTTAGGTACTTTACAACTTACGAACCCAGTTTTGACGATTAAAGGCTCTCGCAGACAGGCGCAACGCGACTCTAGTAAACAATTTATCTTTCACTCGCTTGCAGAATGATCGATGTGACAATGAAACAAAAATCTAAATTCAATAGAGTGAAGCGGCTTTACTGATCTTGACTGTCAAAGACACTGTCTATTCCTAACTTAAAATACATCATTCTTTTCCAGTACGGTGATCTTCGCCATGGAAGGCATTGGCGTGGTCATGCCTGTTGAGAACGAGATGGCAAAACCTCAGCAGTTCCTGGGCTGTCCTGGAGTGCTCAACGTAGCCATGGTCATCGTCATCTCGCTGTACGGTATCGTCGGCTTCTTTGGATACCTGCAGTATGGAGACTTCGTGAAGGGGTCCATTACGCTGAATCTTCCTGAAGAGGATATGTGAGTAGAATTTGGATTATGGATTACTTTTAGTTTTGTGAATAATAGAAATCTCTGTTTGTAAGTAGTGAACTAGTTTTTTTTATAAGCCAAGAAATACGTAGGTATATTTATGAATATTTGCTGTAGTAAAAATACTATCGCTAGTCGTGGAGGCTATTTCCAATAATATACCTACAGGTTTAAACTTTTGGGTTGGTGACTCAAATTATTCCAGCGCCGCAGATATTGTAATGGATAGAATTTATATTTATACTATCTTTTCATATTGAAAATAATTAAAAGTAAACAAGCCAGGACAACAAAGACACGAAATGTAAATGAAATTACTTTTTCATTATCTTCATCGTAAAATGCATGTATGTTTAAATTCGATATAGCTGTCTAGTCCTTAGAGGACCCTGAAGAGCCATAGAAACGCAGCTGCGACATATGTAGGTAAAGTTCTAGACAACGGATAAATAAATGTCAAGTTTTTATTACTTTATAAAGGCACGAGACGTATAAATTCAAGACACTTCTCTTTTATATAAATCTAGCTTCTGCCCGCGACTTCGTCCGCGTGAAATTCGTACTTTCCTCATAAAATTTCGAAAATGTATGTTTATGATCTTTATCATAATAATTAGACAAATAAGTATTCGCGCCAAGTTTATAGATCAAAGGAATCAAATAAACTGTATCCCCGCTTTTCACCCCCACAGGGGCGGAATTTTGAAAAATCGTTTCGGATGTGTTCATAACTTGACTCAAAGACCGATACCCATTTTCGAGTTAATGGAAGCAAACAGTAAGTAGTTCTTCTTCATAGCGTGTCGATAGCAATCTAAATGGACTCGGCCCAGAATTGGGCTACTTGTTTGGCGCCATCACCAGCGTCCACCAGTTCCTGTAACGTGCAACTGACAGGACACGCAGGACACGATATTAAGTGTCCTATCGTTTGTGGAACAGCACCACATTTACACTCCAAGGCGGAGTCGTCTATGAATCTCCACCTGAACAGGTTTTCCTTGCTTCAGCCAACCTGGGTCCGGAGTCTGTTTAAAAACTTCCAGGTTACCCAAGGTAACTCATGTCCAGATGGGAAGTCTTCAGCGGGTGAAACGAACGGTTTGGGTTAGGAAACACTGTCTCGCCACAGATACAGCCTTTCTTATGATGGTTCACCAGTGAGTGGGATGACACACTTTTAGAATCTGTTTCGACTTTTCAGCCTTTGTGGCACAAGGATGTTGTCGTGCAAAGGGTGTCGTGTGTCGGAGACCATTTTGGCTCTTTCGCTGGAGCTTGCCAGCGCTCTGCGAACCACTGTGGCGTTATTCCTGCTAGTGGATACAGCATTTCCTACTATTTTTCTCAGCAATCCACCCCTTAAACTTTATTACCCTTTTCCACCTTGGTATGAGACGATTTTTGAAAAACCCTAAAATACATACCTACTTTTTTATTTTAGTAGTACCGAGTTACGAGTTAATCCAACAGCGGGTTACATATTTTTCTAACCTATTAACTTTTTCACCCCCTAAATCCTGTGATGGGTTTTTTTTAAACTACAGGTGACATTCTTTATTATTTACTGAGCCTTACAATGCCAAGTTTCAAGTTTATTATCCAAATGAATAAGATTTTTCATATAAACTGTATTATCGCTTTTCACCCCCACAGGGGTGGAATTTCGAAATATTGTTTGGAATATGTTCATTACTTGATTCAAAAGTTTATTATCCAAATTAATAAGATTTTTCATATAAACTGTATTATCGCTTTTCACCCCCACAGGGGTGGACTTTCGAAATATTGTTTGGAATATGTTCATTACTTGATTAAATGATTATTTATACGAATTTTTGAGTTAATCAAGCCACGCAGTAAAATCCTCCCCTGTATAATTAACTACCCCCTTTCACCCCGTTTGGGGTAGATTTTCAAAAAACCCTGATACACGTTATTCTTTATTTTTGGTCTTAAGTATAATTACAGCGTTTTGAGGTAATCGGACCGTGTGTTAAAATTCTTCCATACAAATTTTGACACCCCCTAATCCCCCTTTAAGGGGTAGTTTAGACAAACGAAAAATGCTAAATTAATTCATAATTTATTTAGATAAGTATTCCTGCTAAGCTTCAAGTTTATTAACTCAAGGAATGAGATTGTTTATGCAAACTTTCATCCCCTATTTAACTCCCTTAGGGGTTGAATTTCGGAAAATCCTTCCTTATTCCTTGTTTTCATTATAAAGTGAACCTCTGTGCAAAATTTCAACTCCCTAGGTCCAAGGGTTTGGGCTGGGCGTTGATGAGTCAGTCAGTCAGGACTTTTATTTTTATAGATAGATAGATATAAGTTATATCTTCTATCTTCTTCTTCTTCTATATATATATATATATATATAAAGTCTAGATTGCGAATAGATTCAATAGGCAAAGTTATCAAAGTCATTAATTTTGATCACAATATAATATATTTTCCTTATAATATCAATTTCAATAAAAGTTTATTGAAATTGATACTTTGATTAAAACAGTTTTTCTTTGATAGAAGTTTCATAGTCCATTTGAACTAATTGAATGATAATTTTCTGTTAAAAAGTTATCTTTGCAATTTTTGTTTAAAATTAAAATTCAAAAGTTTTAAACGTACTGTTTTTAGGGTTAGTCATAACTTTATCACTCTCCTGCCATTATTAGATACAATTTAATTGGGGTCAGCGCAACATGTCTTTTTCGTCCATATTTCGGAGGTGACTACCGAGATGACGACTAATAGAGAGAAGTATTAGTCGTCATCTCGGTAGTCACCTCCCTTCTAACCATTTAAGGCTCCTTCAAACGGCGCGACACGCGACGCGAATCGCGCGCGGCAAAAAGGCACCGCTAGTCGCGCTACGAGCGGTACCTTTGTGTCGCGCGCGATTCGCGTCGATTGTCGCGCCTGTTTGAATGAGCCTTTATTATCATTCTCACGGTCCATCCATCGTTTCTTTGGTCATACCCTACTCTTATAGCCATCGACATTCAAGCCCGTCACAGACGTAGCTATAATATATCGAGATATAATATTATAGTATAGCAAGCTACCACTCACGGGAGCTATACTATAATATATATTTTGCCCTCACTTGGTCTGCGGTCGTCCTATGCCAAAATATACCGAGTTATATGTGTCGACATATTTTGGTGACGTCATATATATATATTATAGCTGCGTGTGCGGTCACTCGGAAATTTATATAGAAAATATGTCGTAATATGCCTTGCTGTGATTCATATTAATATTTATTATAGCTACATCTGTGACGGGCTTCAATGTCGATGGTATGGTCGATGAAATAGAAAATAAATTCGGAAATAAACTAATACCAAATGGTATTAGCTCTTGGTATTGGATGGGAATAGATCGCGTTTTCTATAGCGCTCTTGGACCGTCACATTTTGTTTATAAATAATATACAAATATAACATTAAAAAAAAAAGTCATTAGGCCTGTAAAAGTCAGTAGGCGAGTTAAATTACGAAACGAAAGATTTATACGAAAAGTTGGAGATGGCACCAAAGTTTGTTATAAGTTCTAAGGTTGTTATCAACTTCCCCTTAAGTGAAAACAACTTCTTACGTATTTAAGAGATGAAATATTTCCTGTTTCTGGAAGTTTTCTCTGACGACTCAACTTATTGTTAAATTGTACTACAGTCGATCCAAACCGTCACGAATTGTTATTTTTTGATATTTAGGTTTTATTTTTTACGTAACATAACATGACACCTGTGTAAAATAACATAATATGACACCTGTTTTTAGCGAAAGGTTATGCAGAGGTACCGGTTTTGTGCACCCACATTTCGCAAATATAAGAGAGGGCGAGCCAATTGCCATCAACCAGACAAAAATCCAGATTCCGGGCTGCAACTGAGGAATTCCAGATTGAAAACCTAGTGATGCTATGTCCGAAACGGGAATCGGACCAAGGACCTCATGCTCAGCAGTAGCACACTAGAGAACACTTGAACAATTATTACGTGTGTATTTTTTTAATCGTCTTATAAACAAAACACGCGCGGTGTCGGTTACGGTAACAGTGTCGCGAGTTCAATGGTTTTTTTCCATCTCACAAAATTCCCAACGCGGCTAAAGAAGTTTTCACTTCAATTATTAATATTTTAATAAAAGTTCATATTTCTTAAGTGAGACATTATAATTATGTATTTAAAACAGTTGAAAAAAAAGGGGCACAAACTAACAAGGCCGCAGTCACACGCTTACAAATTGTGAAAGATTACGATCACGTCAGAAAGTAATTGGATCCATCCTAAACATAATTCGGATCGTTACATCAAAAATCAACGACGTTAATTTAACGTACGTATAAAACGGTTACGCGTTTTCATTTTCTGAACATAACATTTTAATTTTATTAAACGTAGGTAGGTATTGGCGCCGATTCCCTTGTTCACAAACTAAACTAAATTTAAGTTCAGTGCATCTTTTTCTTTTTAATTCATTAAGAAAAGGACATAAGATAAATATTAGTTTAGTCCTGTCAAATTAAGATACTCCACGGACAAATTAAGACGTGATTAAAAACATGGCTACTAAAAATACGTCAATTTACGTTAGGCGCTGTCTAATTTTCGTTTGTTTTTTTTTTTGCGCCTGTCTGGGTCCGAACCCACGACCTACAATTCGTAAGTCGGGTCCGTTACCACTGGGCCACCACAGCTCTCAAAAACATGTTTAGTTGTGCTGAAATGATTATTTTGAATGATGAATGTTCAAAGAAAGAGAGAGACAGACGAGAGAGGTGATGATGTTGATGAGTCTTCCTAAATAGCTCTACACTCGTTTTTATTCATATTTATTCTGACGTGATCATTATCATCTTCAATATTTATGATTTCATTAGTTTTACGAGGTTTAATGAAAAAAATATTACATTTCGCGAACATAATATTTTCTGTAATAAATACAATAGACTAAAAATATTTATAAGAGTATTTTCTCTTAAATTGGTCCATACGGAGGCGGAGAAATATTCGTATTGGTAAAATATTGAGAGGTTTTTACAAGACAGTATTTAATGAACGTAATAACGTAAATGGAGTTTTCCTTTAACGTATGATGTTTATTTGTGAACTACTTTCTTATTTATGGTTTCGATGTCAAAATAATCCGTTGGGACAATATTCTTTTTCTTTCTTTTTTTTTAAAAAAAACGTTGCCCCACACTAGGAATTTCTCCTGTATTGTGGGTGCGTTTAGAAACATTTAAACTCACAGACACAAACAGCCAGACCCAAAACAACTACTTGTAGGACATACAAATATTTGTTCCGTGCGGGAATCGAACCCGCGATACGCAGCGCAGCAGTCAATCGCTTAACCACTGCGCCAACCGTGCCAACGGTTCCTCGGTTGCAAACTTATACAGCCTGACGATTTACCAGCGACATACCGTGGTGGCGAGGCGATTGTTTACCGCACTGCTCTCACGTAGCGTGCTCGCTACGCGCACGCAGCGTGTTCACCGCGTTTTTATTAAAGAGAGCGTTTGACGAGAATATACAAAAGAGAGTGAGACAATTGAGTGTACAATATTATGAAAACGCGGCGTGACGTTTGGTCGCAGGTAGCTCGCTACGCACCCGCGTAGAGCAAGCCTCGCTGGAAATAAGTTATCAAATCGCTAGTGTGATTACACTACCCTCTTATTAATAAGCGTAGTGTAAAGTTATACCAAACTTAATCCTTGAAAATGAATGGTTAATCTGGACATAATAGGCATAGTCAGGCATAATAGGTAGTAGGCATATTAGGAGTACTGAATGGAACTTTACTCCGCGTTTAATTCACTCCTCAAGCGTCCCCTGTACACCAAGTGTACATAAGAGAAAGTGTTCGAAACGTCAACGGTACACCAAGTGTACACACTATTGTCATTGTACAGTCAACAGCAAAAGTAGATGATCAAAGTCAGATATTCAATACTAATTAACCGAGTTCGCGTCAGAACTGTGTGGCATCGAAGTGATTCAAAAGTATTCTACGTAGTAAGTATTCTTAGTAGTAGTACTTCGACGCCACACAGTTCTGACGCGAACTCCGTTCATTAGTATTGAATTTCTGATTTTGTTCATCTACTTTTGCTGTTGACTGTACTGTCATGAAAACAATGACTTCACTGCGTCTATTCAACTACTCCGACATGTGGAGTGTGTCGACAGGAGGCGGGCAAACGTGTGAGAGGTTAATAAGGGCATTAGGTTTCAATAATAGGCACTAATTGCAAGATCACACTCTATGGTGGCATGGTCCACAATATTTCTCAAAGGCAGACTTCTGTCATGAAAAGCCAGTATTAAATGATTCAAATAATACTGAGAACCATCTCTTCCAATCTGAAAGCCAAAACCATGGCGATAAAAAATTAGTTTCGTGCTCCAACTTTCATCTGAACGAAAATAAGACGGAACAGGAAATTGGTTGAGTTTTTGCCAAGGGTGCAATTATGTAATTGGATCCCCCAAGATTGAATTACATAATTGAAATCAGTGTCCCATTTTCGTCTAATGAAATTAATAAATACAATCTAAAATCAAAGCAGTCAATTTTTTCTGTAGCATCTACCATGACACCTAGTCTCTGAATGATTTCAGCGACCAAGCTGTGGTACTGATACGGGATACCTATAAACAAATGAGACCTATAATTTAGGTATTCATATTACCTATTTAGGTGGAAGTGAACTACAATGCAATGCAGTTTTAAAAATTATTTTAAAAGCTTTGATTGAAATAACTAAAAACTTGAAAAATTGTACACATGATTTTGAACAACCTTTAGGTACTAACAGACCAACCCCAAAATCGCGAAAAAGATCAGTTAGTCACATAACTCGACAAAATGTAATGAACAACTGATTTTTTTTCGCGATTACAGAATTTATCACATATGTATTAAAAGTTATTCATAGATGACTACAATGACCCACTTTATAGTTTTCTGTTATTTCAAACACATTTTGTATAGTTCACTGCATAGTATATTTATGTACCACCATTGTACAGACGCCAGCACATCAAGCTACTACAATCTGTCAGATTTCTTTAATAGATTTTCAACTTTATTGCTACATCTTAAGGTTCAAGGTTGATTGCGAAAATGTGACAGTTTCGGGTAGCTTGACCTGCTGGCGTCCGTACATCAAATTTAAATAAAGGCTTGTGTTTAACGCCTACCAGAAAAGTACCTATTTTACTACCAAAAAATTCGAAATACCTGCCAGAATGGATAAATGCTCACCAAATTGTGTTTCATAAAGTATTGTAGAAATGAACCTATTTTCCTTTTTATTCTATGCCACATCCCATGTCGACGGAGCCCCACTTCGCGGGGCCCCATTTCTGTGTAAAGGGTTTAAAGTAACCTAACCTCGGGGTGCCCTTCGCTCGCTCTTGCATCCTACGTCGCCAATATTTTTCATTTTGGGTATTAATGTTACTATTTCAGGGAAACCAGATTTGGTAAGCATTTATCCATTTCGATAGGTTCCAAAATTATTTTGGTGAGCATTTAAATTGTACCCTTAAATAAATATCACCAAGTTTTAACTTATTTTTTTCCTCTTTGCAGTATCGCCCAAGTAGCAAAAGCGCTGATGGCTTTCGTGATATTCCTGTCATTCGCCCTTCAATTCTACGTGCCCATGGAAATGATCACCAGGGTAAGGAAAGGCAAGGAGTCCAGATATGAAAATCTGCTTCAGATCGTCATCAGGACAGTCATGGTCACTATGGCAGGTAAGAATTACTTACAATATGTTTAACAAAACATGCCTATATTAATTAACTAAGAGGTTTTTTTTTTTGTGGATCGGAAATCATCAAATGACCACTCCCGCTCTGGGTGGAGCGGAAGGGAGTGTCAGACTCTTACTGACTAAAACCCACCCGTGTTCCTTCCTTAGCCCTTTATGTTCTGGGGCAGCGGTAAACTCCTCGATGCTGATATCTCTTTGAAGCGCGCGTGGAACACGTACGCGCCGTCTAGCACGGGCCTGGTCCTGATCCGGGCCTGGTCCTGGTACTTAGGTAGATTTACAAGGTGTACCTAAGGGATAGAGCAGTGGTGGCCAAGTGGTAAAGGCCGCCACTTATGAGTTGTAGGTCGTAGGTTCGTACCCAGACAGGCGCTTTACTTTGTGTAAATTATGTCATCACCACTGCTCTCAAAACTGTGAAAGAAAACATCGTGAGGAAACCGGCATGTCCTAGAACCAACAATTCGTAGACATGTGACATCTGCCAATCCGCACCGGGCCCGCGTAGTGGATTACAGCCCACTCCCTCTCACTGAGAGGAGGCGTGTGTCCCAGCAGTGGGAACATTATAGGCTGATTATGATGAGGTATACACACGCGGTGGGTACACTTTTCTATGAAACAGCTGATTTTATTTTTGATAACCGACAGTAAAATTCTACGCTATGGAACTTAGAATCAGTCCATGTCCCTGCCGCCCTGTATGTATATTTTAAAACATAAATAACACATAATTATGCACAGAAAGCAGTTTATAACTGACGTACGTTGGCTGACGTTAATTGCTTTTGGATCGAAAACCGGTAGCGACGTTCCAGGAATGCTTAACATGACAGCATGTCCCTGAGAGATCCTTCGTATAAAAACAAATTTTAAATAATAATTAATTTTACGTAACATAGTCTCTTTAGACTATCATCATCTCTCGTCTAGCCTTTTCCCAACTATGTTGGGGTCGGTTTAAAGTTTAACCGGATGCAGCTGAGTAGGTACCTACCAGTATTTTACATGGAGCGACTGCCTATCTGACCACCACAACCCAGTTACTGGGAAATACGATACCCCTTCGTACGACTGGTTGTCAGAAAACTAATGTAAGTATACCTAAGTAATTTTTAGACGGCGCCAAACAATCAATGAACAAATTAAACTAAATTACCTTAAATTTAAAGAAATAACCAAATCAAATTAACAATGCAACGTGAAATCTTCAGCGATAAACAATAAAATTTTAAAAAATGCGCTCTCCACACGACCACTCGTAACGACGTGTGCCCTCACGTGTGTGCCCGTTCGGGTTGCCGTCTTGCTGACATTAACTTCGTGAACGCGTCTCTCAGGAAGGGGCGTCTCGCGCCGCGCCGCGCCGCCGCCGCGCATCACGCTATAAGTAATTAATTAATTTACTTGTTTGGCGCCGACTCAAAATTACTTAGGTATACTTACAATACGACCAACTTAACTTGGCGGGCCTGAGTAATTGAGTATAGCCTTTACGAACTTTCGCACATGTTCTCTCACTCACACTCGCCTCATGCCACCATTTGGTTCCTAAAAAACGTTCGTGCGCAGCCTTCTGCGCGAAGTTCAGGCCTGCCAAGTTACGTCGGTCGTATTGTACATTTGTTTAAAAACTTAGTTATTAAGGTTAAATAAAAAAGTATTAAAAAGTTTTTCCCTGGAAAAAACAATCCTGCTTGTTCCAAATCTCTTAAATGGACAATTTCGGACCAATTAACTGTCGAGTATAAATCGTTGAAGTTTAAGAGGCAATTAGTTCTCGGCTTGAAGTTCAATACGATTTCTGAGCGGGCGTTGATATTGCCCGATTAGGCAAATTTGGCTGTTTTAATTGTCCGAGTAAGGGCGTCGAGGTTGGGTTAAAAATTGGTTCATTCTTTCGTGGGAATGATTAGGTTTCAACTAAGAATCCGTAGCTTAAGCGCATTGCTAAATTGTATGGAAATATTTGAAAATGTCTCAATATTCCTGCTGAGTTAGATACTTACCCTTTCAAAAATTTTACTGTGTTTGCACATTTGAATTATGCACAATGAAAGATTATCATACAATGTTAGAAGATATTGAAATCCAGACTTAGCTTTAATTGAAAATGTATTTCAATTAAACGTAAAATTTATCTGACTTTAGCGGCCAGATGTTTATCCATAAATCAGTTAAAACAGAGGTCTTTGACCAACCAATTCGTAATATGTTAAAATTATATAAATTATTATTTTAAAACAATACTTTATTAATCTAGACTTAACTAAAAATCTGCTTTTCTTTCACAATGGACAAAAACAAACAGAGTAGATGTCGGATAATAATATTTATGAAAGGCCTTGAAGAGGTCTTGAATGTAAATGAAATTATCCAATAAGAAAAGTTTAGAATTTTCAGAATTCTTGTTTGAAACAGTACATCTGTAAACACAAATTTAATTTATGGATCACTCGCTAAATTATTCGACTTACAAAAGCTAAGGTTAGATTTATAAAATCTACAATATTATATAAACACACACATAATCAGCCTAAAATGTTCCCACTGCTGGGACACAGGCCTCCTCTCTTCGAGAAGGAGTGGGCTGTAATCTACGAGGCGGGCCTAGAACGGGTTGGTAGATGTCATATGTCTTCGAATTTTTTGGTTCTTGGACATGTCCAATTCCTCACGATGTTTTTCTTTACCGTTTTGAGAGCAGTGGTCATGAAATTAAATACACAAAGTAAAGTACCTGACTGGGTTCGAACTCACGACCATAAAACTTGTCAGTCAGGGCCAATACCACCACTGCTCCCAGAATGCCAGGCCGGAATGACATATAAAAACCTTAATTTAAATGATTTATTCCTATTTTCCCTTGTCCACAGTCGCCATCGCCGCAGCCTTCCCAAACCTGGAACTGGTCATCAGCTTCGTTGGCGCCGTCTTCTTCTCAACTCTTGGACTCTTCATCCCAGCTGTGGTTGACACCGTATACAACTGGGACACACGTCTAGGACCCTTCAAATATGTCCTATGGAAGAACCTGCTAATTGTAATAATTTCTCTTATTGCTCTTTTCTCTGGAGCCTATGTTTCTGTTCAAGGAATGATTGAGGATTTCGGTGGACATCATCTTGAAAGCCATGATGTTCATGATAATGCAACGCTGACATGATTTTAGAGTCATACAAATTACTGTGTGACGTTTTATAAGAACCTGGGGCCTATTTAATAAAACTGGCACAGATAATAGGCGCCAATTTGATAGTCCGACAATTTTACAAGTTTCTTTCATGCATTTTCTAGTTTACTAAAAGTACCTGTAAAAAATTATGTTATTTATTCACAAATAATTATGTCGCGTTGTCAGTTATATTAAATAGGGCCCTTAATGGTTTTGTCGTTTCGATTGTAAGTAGGTAATACATATTATTAAACACTGTGTTGACACTTTGCGGGACACTAAACGCCTACAGACGTAATAACATTTTTTTTAACTATTGTGTCTGGTTCAGTGACCTAAGTAAAAATGCTAGAAAAGTCAAGTTACCATTAATATTAAGAAATCTGTGAAAATGTAGATCATTCAGAAAAATACTTCCGATTTTTTTAGCTCTATTAAATCACTGTGGGCTCTTATAAATAAGCCCCATTATACTGGATCGCAATGACGTAATATATTTAACAAATTTTGTTGTTGTGTAGAGTGACCACCTCTATCTTTATCCTACGAGGAATAGACATATCTGTGCAAAGTGACATTTCTTTTCTTCATGTTTGATATAAATCGAACCGTAGAAATATAAATACAATATAATTAAGTATATATATTTATATAATCATCACACTAATATTATAAAGGCGAAAGTTGTGAGTGTGTGTGTGTGGGGGTGTGGGGGTGTGTTTATAAGTTTGTTACTTCTTCACGCTCAAACGCCTGGACCAATTTTGATAAAATTTTGTATGGAGGTAGGTGACACCCTGGATTAGCATATAGGTTTTTATCCCGATATACCCACGGGATCGACATTTCCGCGAGTGAAACCGCGGGGCGCAGCTAGTAATATATAATTATACAATCTGTCATTTTGTTGTTCGTTTCTTCCGTTTCCATATCATATTAGTTTTGCACGACGCGTCGTGCAAAACTTTAAACATCAGTTCAGAAATCAGGTTTTTTTTTTGTTTAGACGTCGATACTCTATATCTAAAAAGTTATGTCTCTATGTCTTATGTCTCTATGTCTACAAAGTTACGCTAGCTAATATAATTTGACTTTGTATTTTACTTTAAATGGGTACCTACTTACCTTGTGTTTATCAAAGTCTTATGGACCACAAGAAGGAAATAAGAAAGATACTCGGTCTTACAAACATAGATACATAAATGCATAAGAACCAAGAAATATGCTAATGCAAGTCTATTAGAACACTAGCGACCGGAGGGTTATTAGGCCGCGTCCTAACCAAAACGATAATTTGGTTCGGTGAACTAGAACGCATAATCGCGCCGACAGAGAGCGCCTTCCAGTTTTCCGAACAAATAGTCACATATGAACAAGTCGCGTATTCGCGCGAACGATGGTTTTGGTTAGGACGCGGGGTTACTAATGCACATGGTAATGATATTGGCACTTCACCAAGTAAGTCAGATAGTTTGGTTTAAATGCCAAAAGTAGCAGTTTCTTCTAAGTAATATAGAAATCACCTTAGAATGTGATTAAGTATAGGTACATATTTTTTACATAGTATAAGTAATTAGTGCTATATGGATGGTCCGTACGGTTATCTCTTGTCCGAAGCTATCGTACAGAAATCAATTATTGCGTTTAGTAGTGCACGGCCCGCGGAGCGTCCGTCCATCCGGTCGAGGACTGTATCTAATCTACGAGTTTAGTGCTGCGCAGACGCAGAACTGTCCGGACGTAAAAAAGGATACATGTTTGCGACTATACTCGTCCGAGCCTTACGATGGTCCGTGGAGCACTAAATTGTCGACCGTACGGACGATCCATACTGCGGAGCTCCGTACGGTAGTCCGTACAGACCATCCGAATAGCACTAAATCCAACCTACTTACCCTGCTGATAATGATGAGTCGCATGCTACAAAATTACTTGTAAAATTAATGTTCTTACTAAACGCAGTTTGACAAATTAATTGAAAACCAAACGCAAGTCATACGCAGATCATTAATATTAAACATTGATTAATTAGTTTTAAGTTATAGCTTTGTACATCAAGAATGTAATAAGAGATCCTTAATCCACTATTGATTTATCGTTAGTAGTTTATTGAAATATGTAACTTATGTAATAAGGTTGTGTTAAAACACAAATTGCTGACGTAAGCAATATAGCAGCCAAATTAAAATGGAATTGGGCTTCATCTGCCGCTGTCACATCAGAATTGGGCAAAAGTAGCCACAGACGGGGTTCCGAGCAACAGGAGATGGCGTGACGAGTTTTCCTGATTTTATGATTGTTTGTATTTTACTAAGGGCCTGTGCACACCACGTTTTTTAAACGCGCCGTTGACGCACATTTGTAGCGATACAGACGCAGCCTGTACACCTTCTGTAGGATAAACGACGCACATATCTAAAACGCGCGTCTACGGCGCGTTTAAAAACGCGGTGCGTTGAAATTGAAACTGAAATTGAATTTGATACCTAAATGAGTTGTTAGTTTTCTATTATACTCCATTTACAATAGCATTAGACAGATGTTAAAAAATACTCTTTTAGGGGCACACTTTGTAATAAAAGTACAACAAACATTATTACAGTCAAGATTGATGTGGAGTTAAATATAATCAATTTAAGTAACAGCTTTCACACTTATTTGTACCTAATTAACCTATCTACCTTATGAAATTACAAGGCTTTCATTTAATATTATTTAGTTTTTACATAAAATATTGTCGTGTCAATGTTTAAAATCTAAAAGAAGCAGGGGAGGACGACCGGGAACGTTCATGTCACTATAACTAAAGTTGATAAAGTTGTTTTTAATATACTGATTGTTACTAAAAATTGTATCATTTCATGTACCTATCCAAGCATTGTGACGAGTAGATGGATGGAATACGCTTTATTGTAAGCCATACATTGTTACTTACAAAAAAGCACATACATTATTATTCTAATAAAATTATTTGAACTTAACTTGAAATTAAAAGGTTTCGTACTCCTGCTTCTGCGAGCCTCTTTTTTCTAATGTTATAATAAATGGAGTATAATAAAATAAAATTTTATTCGAGAACATCCATCGGTTTCTTACTAAACTTGAACTATATCCGACGCTCCTGCATACTTATCTCTTTTGTTGACTGTACTTATTTAATATCTACGTCTTACGGCCGATTCCAATTAGATACCTATCCATCAGCAGTTTTGGCACTGGAGGTATAAAAAACCTATCTATCTCTGATTTTGACGTCCCAATAACCTATATCGGTAGCGATCTGTACGATTATATTTTATTGACAGTTATAATTCGATATTCGTAGATACTGGATACACGGATATCTATGGGCTACCATCAGTAGCTATCTCTGTCAATAAGTTATTGGATTCGGCCGTTAATCAACTTCTGTTTGTCTATTATTCCCAAGCTTATATTAACTTTCCTATTGACACAATCTGTGCGCAGCGTTGTATTAATTGTTTAACAATAGACATACTTTATTATTTAGAAAAATATTGTAGCCGATCATTTTGTGGCATACCAAGCTATTCATTTCCAGTATAAGCTGACTTCTCCGAAAAGCCTATAAAATGCCAGGTTAGCTAAAATTGTAAATGTATCGCTTGATATGTCGTCGTGGCTACCACAAAATACAGATAGTACAGAAGGCAATCACATGTATGTATTTCACTTTTCATACCTACGCTCGGCGATCGCGCTAGGGTTGTCAACTTTGGCTTATGCACAAAAAACTATCGTGGTAGTGGCACTCGTATCTAGTTGTTTGATTTATTGTTAAGCTTATTCTACAATATCAAAACAAAACAATAAACATAGTATTACAATACAAAAAGTTTACAGAACAAAAACATAAAAAAATTTACATTTGTCAATTTTCACTATCGAAAATCCCTAGTAACTTCAAAACGGATTATCCTATTTACACAATTTATTTTGCCCTATCGGTTTTATACCAAAACCTAACAAATGACACTAAAAACCACACAATATCTACACAAACAAAAAATCATGTTTTCAACTTACGTAATAAGTTGGTGGCGTGAATTTACCTTACAAAAAAGTTACTTCGTTTATACTGATTCAAAATAGGAAACTAATAAATAAATCGAGCTTAGATAGCCATTTTTTGTTGCTCCATTTTTGCACTTCACAGACGCGTGTCTCAAGTGGATGACACTCGCGCTCGCACTACTCCCAACCACTCCGAGATAACGTGTCCGTGAGTGGTGTCTATATGTGCGTTGCTCGAGCGCACTTTGTATGTAGATTGCCTTCTGTACTCTCTGTATTTTGTATGGCTACCTACCATATAATCATCTGCATAATATTTTGAGATGATCAGCGTGAGGATGATATCATAATATATGTAATTAATATGTGTTTTAGTGAGATTGGTTTTTCTTATGATAATGTAAATATTTAGTCGTACCATGAAATGTGTACAAAGCCTAATTAATAGCTAACTAATGAAATGACGGCTTGTTATTAGTCGTATCATGAAATGTGTACAAAACCTAATGAAATGACGGATTGTTAATGAATAGTCGTGAAATAAAGCTGCTTTTACTTACATTTATTTTATTTCTATAATTTGACTAATTTGAGATAACCTGATCATGTACAGCCGGGGCAATTAATAGTGAAGCAAATTGACACCCTACGTCAATTTGCCGTTTTATAGCAATTTTATACAACTGGCAAAGAATGACAGTTGCGCTTTGAATGTTAGGGTTTTTTTTTTTAATTTATTTTTCAGGTTTAAACCTGAGAAATAAATTCAGAGATAAAAGCATAGTTTTCGATCACTCCATATCTCTTCCAGCTTTATATTGAACGATATTCCACAAGTTTCATAAAAATATACCTTGAAAGTTTTCCTGGCTCGTTACGAAAGAGGTTGCGATCGCGAGCTTTTTATCTATAGGTAAGTTCAATCGTCCATACGGTGACTCCATAACTTAGTTAGTTTACCAATCTTGCCACGGAACCCTAATGAAACAATACTAAAACAGAACTAGGACGCCAAACTGTCTCCACAGTTTACAATTTCCATTTAAATTTATTATGTTGACGGAAAGGTGAATATTGTTTTTAAGAATCTTATTTGCCTGTCAAACCCATCAACATTTAAAAATAGAAAATAATCTAAAAGTGGGTGTAAATTCAGACAACAAAATACAAGTAAACTGTTTTAAATTGCATTAAAATATAACGTTACCTAACTTCGAACCTGTTTGGAAATATAAAACCCTAAAAACTTTTCATCTTTTTTTCTTTTCATAAAATAAAATAATACCTAGTCACCTACATAATTTATTAAAAACCGAGGTTTTGTTAGTAAAACCGAAAACGAGCTCTGATTTTTAATAAAATATGCTACGTTACCCGAATTAAGTAGTATTTTAAAAAATATACATATTTGGCGTCACGTCGGATTTGGGATTTTATAAAAAAAATTCACATAACCCCTTTATGAAATTTTGTCTAAATTCATTGTAAGCCGTTATTTGACTTCTTACTTTTAGGCAACAAATTATTGTAGGTAGCCTTCTCAATCTGACTAGGGCGATCCGCTTGTGGAAGACCAGCCAAACCGATTCGTTATCGTAAGTAGAAACACTTCGTACCTGAGAGGCTGGTGGAGTGGTAATCCGGCTCGAAGGACCAAAATGTCGCTAAAGCGTAAGGCTCAATATTGATTGGGAAAATTTGACAGTTTCGGGTAGCTTGATGTGCTGGCGTCTGTACTTGTGGCAACAAAGTGTACAAACACGCTGTGAATGTGTGAGTGCAGGAGCTATCGGTACCGTCCGAGACAAGAGCGAAGTCAGAAATGTGTGTGCGTGTTTGCAACGGAATGGTCTATCATTGATTTCATAATTGTTGATTTTGACAAGTTTGGTAATCTACTAATATAATGGCGTCATTATGACTTTCCAATGGTCAACCACTGACACTCCATTGCTCTAACCAACGCTCTAATGCTAATAAACTAAGAAGCGGAACGGCTGGAACGAATCGTGTCGCCTTCGCCGGCGGCGGCCATATTTCTTCCCTTCTCTGACTGGCACGATGGACAAAGCCGGCACAAAACTTGTCGCGCGTATTTTTCTACAAATATGTACCTAATACCTATTCTGTATAACATGTGAAAAGTAATGTGACCTCATTAACTAAAAACACGTGTAAGAATTGATCACCCCCAACAGTGTGCACAGTTGCACACGTCTGCACGCACACTATAATTAAAATAATATTAGCATAACACTTTACAAACTAAATATTCATGGCAGTGTGTATCCATAGGTATGAATATTAGAGCAGCTCAATCGCAAGCCTTTTTATCGTCAATTTTCTTTCTTCATACAAAACAATTGAACAGAGGCATTCTGGTATATAGGTAGTTTTATAAATGATTTGATTGACTGTGGTCCTGTATCACCCTGTATATTTTATTTGTTTGGCACTATAATTATAGTATACTTGGTCATAGAAATCTACAATGCTGCAATTAATGCTGAAATTATTTATATCGCGGATGTAGTTACGCCACACGATACTTCTCGAATTTCAGGAATCATCATCATCATTTCATCTGAAAGACATCCACTGCTGGACATAGGGCTCCCTCAAGCACCGCCATTCCGACCGGTTCTGTGCTTCCCGCATCCAGCGGATTCCACCTTGTAGGAGGCCTTCTAATGCCTCATCCGCGTCTAACGCGTTAACGCGTCTTCCGGTACGCGGTCGCCACTCCAGAAACTTTCGGCCCCATCGGCCATGTGTTTTCCGAGCAATATCACCTGGAATACTACTGCAGATGAGTACCGCATTAACCAAAATATTAAAAAGTAAATACAATTAGGAAAATAGGTACAAAATAATTCCTTACAAGTTATTTTAAAAGACAAAATTTCAAAATTTTCTGAGATTTAAATGGTTGAGACGCCAATTTATTTTCGACGAAAATTGTTTGTAGATATTCTTATATAACTAGGCGTAGGTTTTATAAGACTGATTATTTGTTTTAAAATAACTCAAAGTCTTCTTATTGGAATAACCACGGATGGCCGCCATGGCCCACGCACAATAGTCTACCTGAAGGACTAAGTACGGAAATCAAATCCTCTAACATAAAACATAGAACTGGTATACCCCGTCGCTTGTCTAATTATCAGACACAATTAGGGTTGCCAAGTCTCGAAAGGACCAAACTGGGAGAATTTAAAAAAAATCGAGGGGGGGTTGTAGTTACAAGAAAATCTCAATAATTTATTAGTTTTTAAATTTATATTAGGTAATTTACTTTGCTTTCGAGCAGCATCTAATATTGACGGCTTTTTACCACAAAATCATTTAAAGTTATTACATGAAAAATCGAAGTTTGTTAGTATTTGTAACTTTGGTTTTACTAAAGAAATATTCATTCGGTTTCTTTCCTTACTCCATACTTGTTCCATCATGCTGAATACGCGCTCGCAAGAAGCATTTGAGACAGGAATGGAAAGAACAGACGTGACGAGTAGCGACGTGCGAGCGACGAATGCATATAATTTAAAAAAAACTGGACAAATTATTGCACCCCGGGAGGTCAGGAGGTTGCCCATTATTACTGGAGTCTCCCAGGCAATCCGGGAGGGTTGGCCCACCCTAGACACAATAGAAATTCTATTGTTATCGGTACATACCCTGTACACGCGACATGCGAAGGGATACTAGATTTTGATAAGGATGAGTGTAATTTTTTAATACAATCTTACATAGCATAATACTGAACGAGTGAGCACACAGCCCTGTGTTAGAAGACACGTGAAGGCAAACAGTGGACGAACCTAATGCCGGACACAAATCCCGACCTTGGTGGACGCTACTGAAGGTGTATATAGAATGAGAATTACACAATGAACAAAACTATTCAAAGGCGCTGCAAATTGCAAGCGTATATTATTGTTATTCTGACTAACAGCATCCCTAACTTGTGCAGATACCCCAGTTTCAAGCGCAATTTGTTGAATTTGAACAATTTGTACAATTAGTCTCAATTTTCAACCGGTTGCTCAGAACTTGGATAAGAGTAGGTAACGGTTGGTGAAAACTTTGCCTAGAATGTAGGTTATAGAAAACTTTGCCTAGAATGTAGGTTATATACGTATAATTTTACTGGAAAAGCATACAACGTTTATTTTTAGTATAATGTTGTATATGTCGTAGATGGATTTTAGAATCCGTTGTTTTACAAAACTGATAGTGGTTTTACGAAACAGTTTCGTTATGTAAAACCACTGATTCAGCGGTTTTCCATAATTACTGAACTTGAATTGCATAAACGTTTTATATTTATCAATACAGCCGGTCAACGATTAGCGTTAAATTGTGTCGCTCGTGGCTCTTTGTGTCTTAGCAACAATAATGGCATCCGAAACAGAAATAAATAAAATGGGTAAAATTCATCATAACTCAAGTGAAAACAGTGATTTTATGGACAATAGTAATTAAAAGTTAACAGAGTTTTATATGTAAGACGCTCTTTGTGACGACTAAGCCATTCTGCATTACGTCTAAACGTCAGTAGCAGTTTTGTAAAACGTAGCGCAATGACAATCACACAGAGTACTTTTTGATAGACTTGGACAATTCAGCTGAACGTGCAGGGCTCTCGTCCACTCACACGAACGTCAGGCTAGACTCTATCAAGCGCCACCAGATAGAAATAGAAAATATTGATTGTCCAGGTAATACAGTAAGCAGGTTAATAGCAAGTTAAGACGACATGAGCAGCTTAAAATATTACCTACAGCAAGGTTACAATATAGTATTAACTAGTGATCCCCAAACTATACCGTACCATAATCAGCCTATAATGTTCCCACTGCTGGGACACAGGCCTCCTCTCAATGAGAGGGAGTGGGCCGTAATCCAAACTACACAGTTAGTCTGTATCTTGGGGCTCGGAGTACGATTTCCAGAGTGGAGACTAGAGAGGTGATTTCAAGTAGGTATATGGTACGTGTATATGTGCGGTGTATTTGTGTGGTGTGTGTGAGTTTATGTATGTATGTATAATTATTATACAAGATAAGGTAAAAACACCTATTTCCTGAGAGCAGTGGTGGCCCAGTGGTAACGGCCACGACTTACTTACTATTGAAAGTAGAATAGGTACAATTAGTACCTACTTACTTAAGTCGTGGGTTCGAACCCAGACAGGCGCTTTGCTTTGTGTAAATTATTTTCATCACCACTGCTCTCAAAACGGTGAAGGAAAACATCGTGAGGAAACCGGCATGTCCTAGAAGCCAAAATTCGAAGACATGTGACATCTACCAACCCGCCCTGGGCCCGTGTGGTGGATTACGGCCCACTCCCTCTCACAGAGAGGAGGCCCGTGTCTCAGTATTGTCAGACTATAATGTTGGGAACATTATAGTCTGACAATACTGAGACACTACTGAGACCCGGGCCTCCTCTCTGTGACTATATGCATGTATGTACCTATTTCCTGTGAGTGAAAAATTACTTAAGATTTTAATTTAAGATATTATTATTTTCCATTATCTGAAACCGTCACAATAATTTATCTTCCAAAATAGCTTCCTTTTAGTAATCCATCAAAATATATCAGTTATAACTTAATTTAAAAAACATTTATTCAGCGTCCTCCTACGCATAATGCTTCCCACGACGTGAAAAGAACAAAATAATGATTAAAGGCCGTAATAAAATTTAAAAAAAAAAAAATTGTAGTGGGCATCTTGGATTTTCATGTTGACCTTACTATCGACTTTAGCACCAGCAAAAACCACCATGAAAACGACACCCATGACGAAAAATTTGTAAATTTTTGCAGCCACCATCTTGAATTTTCATTTCAACCTCACTATTGTCTTGAGTATCCTCGAACCCATGAAGACTATCGCGCTCTCTCTGTCTCTTTCTATTATTTATAATAAAAAGTCGCATGGAGGGAGCTTAACGCTTTTTCGCTACGGGACGATTCATACCAATTTACTCTACCGCAAGCTGCGCTAAAGATCTTGGTTAAAAAAAACAATTACAGTAAACGCCTGACGCTGCCTTAAAAACTTTATTTTAATAAACTGCTATATTCCCCAGACAGTCTTTGCAACCGAAGTTTTTGCTCCAGAAAGTTTGACCCCAACATTAATATTATTAAAGTTTCGGAAGCAGATGGCGCATGGCTGTGCAAAGTGCAGTGATGAAATTTCCCAAAATTTATCGCTCGTTTAGCTCATAACTTTGACTTACCAAAGTTCTTGTGGTTTCCTGTTGAGGAATTATGACGCCAAGATAGTGGAAACACTTAAAAAAAGCAAGGACGAATCGCTATGTTAAACCTTAAACAGCACCCTAATTCCGTAACACACTATCAATCATTATCTGAATCGTTTTGAACGATTCTGCTAATCCATTGCTTCAAATGTTCGAAAAATTTGTCTGCTCAACAACGTAAACAACGCAATTAATGTTGTTGAACTGTCAAAATGAAAGCCATTGCTACTCGTATTGTGTTGCGCAATTACCCCGCAGGTCGATTTCGAGCAAGTAATTTTGAATTTCATAGAACCATACAAGAGTAAACATGAAAATTTAAATGAAATTTGAAGGCTGTATTAATAACTTTTTTTTTAATATAAGCTTAAATGCAGAGTTCTTGTATGTTTCTAAATAAAAATTAAAAAGTCATAATCGGGTCCCATTATTGAGTGTGCAAGTCACCCCCTGCCATTATCTGTGTAATTTATAGAGAACATCGGTCAGGTAGGGGCTATAGCTTTTCCATAGTCTTAGGTAACCAGTTCACTTTAGCCACCAAAACCCATAATCCAATATTTTTGTTTCCATATTTTGCAATAGTCCTACATCAACCGGGGGTTGTTCTTGGGTGCAGTTGCATAGTGCGAACAGGTATAATCGTCGGTTGGTGCCTCATTTAATTGAAAATCTCTAACTGGCCTCTGCGAGTTGGCTTCGGCCCCTCGTACGCCTTCCAAAGGACCGGGACCCCATGGTCCCGAGATATGTTAAAATAATAATAATAATGAAATAACCGGTGTAACAAGGAATGAGTTACTGGGGCCTTAAGAGATAGCCAGTGACCTCTCCTTTCGGCAAACGATGCACCAAACACCCTGTATATTGAACTCTTGTGGCTTTTCAGCAAACTCATTTAATTTGATTCAATATCAAATTCTGTTAGAAACTTAAATCAAATACAATCTCAATCGAAGTCTCTATTTAACTTTAAACATAGTTCATCTGTAGTATTGACTAATTAAACGAAGAATTGCCAAACTTAAGTGGCAGTGGGCAGGGCACATTGCTCGCAGAACAGATGGCCGATGGGGCCGAAAGGTTCTGGAGTGGCGACCGCGTACCGCAAGAGGTAGCGTTGGAAGGCCTCCCACAAGCTGGTCCGACGACCTTGTGAAGGCCGCAGGAACCCGTTGGATGCGAGAAGCGCAGAATCAGTCGAAGTGGAGGTGCTTGGGGGAGGCCTATGTCCAGCAGTGGACGTCTTTCGGCTGAAATGATGATGATGAAGTCAAAGTCAAAGTCAAATCATTTATTTCAAATAGGCACATTAAAGGCACTTTTGAACGTCAAAAAAAAAACGAAATAGAAATGATTCTAGTCGCCCATTCGAAAAGGTAGATTTCGTATGGAGAAGAATGGGCAAGAAACTCCACCGTTACTCTTTTAAAATGTTTTACAAGGTCTTGTATACATAATAAAAATTATATGTGAACACGATGCACCCATAATAAAATTAGTCTACCACAAAAGGTAAAAAGAATTAAAAATTAAGCAATGACAGGTAAATCAAATAAGTGATAGATACATGGTGCTCACATATTTACAAGTTATTTAAAAAAAAAAAAAAAAGTGAGTATTGACTAATCATCTTACGCCAACTACACTTATAAACAAAGCCAGGGGCTAACGAACTTCGGTTAGACTCAAACTTCGGAGCAATACGAATCAGAGAACTGGACTCAGAGAACAATCGGATCTTGTGGTCTCAGGTACGGGAAGACAATCTACTAGAAATGCCACAATTTCGAGTACCTACCTACAATAGAGTTATAAAGTAAGTAGTTGTAAGTAAGTAGTAAGTAGTTGTTTTATAAAGTAGACTGAAGTTGTATTTGGCCAACCAACAATAATAAACGACTACCACTGTATGTACGCTAAATCGAACGACAACTATGTTTATTAATATTATTATTTATTTTCGTTAAGTTTCTCATATTTAAGTGAACTATGTATGTTCTTTTTGAGAAATAAAACTTCTTTAAACCGGAATACAGTTCAAATTTAAGATGTGTTCCTAATTTCTACGTAGAAGTCATGAAGTTAGAACATTAGATAATTATTTTATCAAAATGAACAGTCTGGCAGGTGATAATACATGTTTGGAATCAAATCTGTTCGACAATATATATTACTGACGTATTTTGCTCCATATGCCAATACAGAAATTATAATTATAATTACAGAGCACTCGACGAGAGAATGCGTTCTTGACACCAGTGGGCCTAAAAAGGCCACTTTGGCAGAATCATAAAAGGATGACATAATGGACAGTTAACCGTTAAGTTAATCGTATCAAATCCCATTGGTGAAGCATTTTTCAGTTTTTTTTTGTCTGTGCTAAAATACCAATCAATCCAATCCCAATCTCTTTGATTATACCTACGTAGTGCAGCGAAAAAAAGAAAAACACGGACTGTCTTCGCCATATTACGATTCATAATGTTATTGCTTTTAAAGTGGCATTTTTAGGCCCCCAAACGAGTATATGCTTTGCGAAGTTGATATTATTTTAGTAGCTCCTAGAATTGTAGCACTGACACCTGTCAGAAACGCGTTCTCACGACAGCCACGGCGGTACTGTAGAAAAAAAATACTCCATTTAAAAAAATATATCACACTAGTATTATGAAGGCGAAAGTTTGTGAGTGTATGGGGTGAGTGGGGGTGTGTTTATATGTTTGTTACTTCTTCACGCTCAAACGGCTGGATCAATTTTGATAAAATTTGGTATGGAGGTAGACACACACACCCTGGATTAACATATAGGCTACTTTTTGTCCCGATATTCCCACGGGATCGAAACTTATGCGGGTGAAACCGCGTGGCGCAGCTAGTTATCCATAAATATTAACTTGAAATTCCTTGAAAGCTTTATTTGGCTTATAAGTAACTTAATTCTCCTCAACTTTGTACATACAAGAATCTACTAAAAAGTCTGTGTATAACATCTCTGACCAACCTAAGAGATATCATAAATGCAACAGGCAAATTGCTCACGCCTGTCAGTTTGAATAGAAATTGCTTTCTACGTCGAAAGCTTGAACGCCCAATTTCCTCTGAAACCAAATAGTACTACTCTCGTTAACACTTCAACCACAAAATCCAACTTGACAGTTTCAGGATTGGCAAGAGAAGCGTAAGCTGGTGTAAAATGCTTTGCACAAAATAAGTCGTGGAAATTTTGCCCAGAGAAGTGTAAGCTGGCGTAGGACGGCGTAAAATGCATTGCACAAAATGGTCGTGGAATTATTGTCTCGTCTAACCCTTTGATCAGTTTATTACCGCTGGTTGTTCGTGCACAAAAATAAAATAATGGTAATGCTGAACAAGATTGATGTTTAATTTATCTGTTTCATGATGAAAAATAAATTGGTTCTGAAAAAAAACTCTGATTCTGATTTGAAAAAAATCTAGAAATCACAATTTCACGCAGTTTTAAATTCATATTTCTTTTGATTTGTTAATCAGTGGAATTGCTCTTGTTGATGTATGAATTTCAATTTGGTTTAGAAGAAACTAAAAACAGAATCTTTAGTTAAGTTAGTAGGTATCTAAAGTAGACCTTTCATAAAATAATATCATAGAGAACTAACTATTATAGAGATCCGGTGACTTCGGAAACGTTCTATGAGCTAGCTGATGCCTGCGTTGCCTTCGTCTGCGTGTATTTTGTATTTTTTCGTATTTTTTTATTAATAAAAATAATTATAAAGATCCGATCCGATTCCGGAGATGGCGGGATGAGCTGAACTCCTTCAACAAGAACTGGTCCTCAGCAGCTTTGAACAGAGAGAAGTGGAGAGTAGGAAGGCCTTTGCCCTGCAGTAGGACATCACAGGCTAATATAATAATAATAATATACAGGGTATTATTGAATTAACCCCTTGACTGGCCTGTTGGTCTAGTGGTCAGTGACTATGACTGCTATTCCGGAGGTCGTGGGTTCGATTCCCACCCAGGACAAATGTTTGTGTGATGAGCATGATCATTTGTTCTGTGTCTGGGTGTAATTTATCTATATATGTATGTATTTAGAAATATATAAGTATGTTTATCAGTTGTCTAGTACTCATAACACAAGCTCTGCTTAGCTTGAGACTAGACGGCGTTGTGTGATAGTTGTGGAATATTATTATATTATTAACCCAAAACCTCTTAAGAGGTCATTGTACTCATTATGAATAACTTTTACTATGGGAACAAACCTGAAATCGCAAAAATAATCAGCTGTTCCCTACATTTATGTTCGCATAACTCGTCAAAATGTAGGGAACAGTTGATTTTTTTTTCGCGATTTTAGGTTTGAAGACTGTCTGTTTCCTTTTCAAACATTAATGGCTGAACGAATTTGGATAAATAGCACACAGCTAGTCCATGACCTGGATTAGGACATATAATACTTTTTATCCTGGTAAGCAGAACGAACCCGTGACATAATTGTCGATCTCCACGCGGGTGAAGCCGCCGGGCAAATGCTACAAAATTATAATTACAATGAGTCAACATGAGTTTAGGTATATGAGTCAACGTGATGACTACGAGGAAAGGATGTCTCTTCTCGATCATGAAGTTGCAAGTTTAAACCCGGTCAAAAAAAGTAGTAAACAGTTGTAGTGTAATAATAGTAGATACTGCATAAATTAGTGTAAGTTGAAAACTTTGGAATCACTAACTGCCAGTGAAAGAAAGTGTCGTTTTATTATGTTTTCGTTTTAAATGGGCTTTTTTTTTTTTTTTTGAAAAAACGTTGCCCGACACTAGGAATTTTATCCTGTATCGTGGGTGCGTTTACAAACATTTAATCTCACATACACAAACAGCCAGACCCGGAACAACTACTTGTAGGTCATACAAATATTTGTTCCGTGCGGGAATCGAACCCGCGACACGCAGTGCAGCAGTCAATCGCTTAACCACTGCGCCAACCGTGCCGTCAAACCGTCTTGAGTCGCCAACCCTGAGCAACCCATCATAATTCATTCTCAATACAGTGTGCCAACTATCCGGCCCAGCCGATCGATTCTGTAAAAATCTCACCATGAAAACTGAGGTAATGTGAGTTGGTTTTTGCTAGGAAATGAAACTATTGACAGCTCACTCCACGCTCACTTTACCTAAGTTTTCCGGTGAGAGTTTTACAGAATAGCACCGCTGTATATAGTATTTATTATATTTTCACTATATTTCCTTCCTGAAGCAACGCTATATTGCCGTTTGAATGACGTAAGTATAGGGCACGTTTTTGCACTCATTATTGTGTTAAACTGACGACCTTGGCTAGGTGATTGTTAGATTAATGTTTATTTAATGAATAGGCAAAACAAAGCAAGGAAACACGCAAACATGAACGTTGATATTGTTACTTTGTAAATTGTACAGAGTGCAACACTCGCGTCGATGTCACAATAATACTAACCAACTATGGCAACACTGCCTGAGGGCCTAGAGAAGCCTGCGGGCGGAGAGTAATGGGTAGCTTACCGTCCGATCAGGACCAGGCCCGTGCCGGACGGTGCGTACATGTTCCATGCGCGCCTCAAAGAGATGTCAGCATCGAGGAGGGGCCCCATAGGGCCGAAGCCGAAGGTCAGCGGGATTGTCCGAAAGGGTTACCGCTGGCCTGCAACATAAAGGGCTAAGGAAGGAACACGGGTGGGTTTTAGTCAGTGAGAGTCTGACACTCCCTTCCGCTTCACCCAGAGCGGGAGTATAAACTGCGCCGTAGAAAAAAAACCGGTGAAGTGAGAATCGGACTCGCGCACCGAGGGTACCGCACAAATTTGTAGGTATGTAACTACAAAAGAGTTTAGGTAAAAGTGGCATGATTTTTTAAATACGCGGCCACTAATGAAAATTGTTTCGTTGAAGAGAACACATTAAGACATTAATTTTTTTCTATGACCGTTACTTTCCCACGTTCATCGAAGCCGAGATATTTAATGTAAAAACCGGCCAAGTGAGTGTCGGGCCACGCAAAGTGTAGGGTTCCGTAGTAGCCCGTTATCACAATATAGTACGATTCTGTTTTTCTTTACTCTGAATATAAGTAATGGTAAAGTTATTAGGACTTAATGGTTATAATAACAAATATCGACTTTAAATTTGAATTATCATTTCTGAGACGTGCGGGGATGTCGATCACTCGAATATACTCGAATGAAAACGTAACCCGTTAGTACAGCGCCATCTAGCGGCAGTATTGTAAAACTTATGATAATTTATAGTTTTTTTTATTTAATATTTTATTTTTCAATCCAAGTCTTTACCCGTTATAAACAAGCAACTACTTCATTTTAGTCATTAAAGGACTAATGCTAAGGATTTTGTATTTGGTACAAAATTATCCAACACCCAGGTTCAACGACTATTACTGCTAAACTAATAAAGTTATCTTAACTGCTATAGGTTTCCTTTAAAGTTCATGAAATGTACTATGATCGAGAATTTTTCCCGATATTTCAAGCTAGCAGTTTAGCTTTTAGAGGGGCGGGACGCCCTACTGGAACAAAAATTTTCACTTTAAAGTTTAATATTTCGTAAATGAAGCATTAAATCGAAAAATAATTTTAGCAAACCCCAAGTCATTGTAGAAGACCTATTCAACGATATCCCACACGATGGGGTAGGCGACGAAAAAAATATTCACCCTCACTTCACATGTAGGGGAGCTACCCTAAAAAAAAATATTTTCCAAAATTTTATTTTACCACTTTGTTGGCGTAATTGATGTACATACTCCTACAAAATTACAGCTTTCTAGTACTAACGGTCTTTTAGCAAAACCTCGGACAGACAGACGTACATGACGAAACTATAAGGGTTCCTTGTAGGAACTACGGAACCCTAAAAATCTATAAAATCAAAGCACCATTTGCTAGTTTCCAGTATTGATCGTCATATACGCTTCGGGTACTTACCAAATTCATCAAGCTCGCAGCTATTATGGTGAGCCTATCAAAAACGGAACGTATTTAATAGGAACCCCATGCAATTTGGATATGATTTCCCATGGCTGCTGACGGGTAGGATACAGTCCCGTCATGTATCTAGCAGAATATACTATGATATATATTTTGATATAACGAGGGTGCCACGGAATAAATGCCATTACATTACTAATGACATTATTGTTCTTGTATTGTAGGGAAACGCACCCTAGGTTGTTGTTCCCACGTTATGACCATCGTATGGTATTTAAGATGGGGGAGATATCAAGAAAATTTGTCTCCTCCAGACTTAATAACAGACACGAAATAGAAGAGGAACCGTCTGAAGAACCATAAAAACTTTTTTATAAAAAAAACAACCGACTTCAAAAAAAAACCCTACAAAGTGATAAATAACTTTAATTTTGGAAGTCGGTGTCAAAAAACGAAAATGCGGAACCAACGACACCGACGTTTTTATTTTTCACTTTTCAGTTGTACCTATCCCACACAAATTCAATTAACACTAGTGCTTTGAAGAATTGAAGACACCGACTAGAAGAATCATCAAAATTCGCATAGAAATGCCGGAGATGCAGTACATTTATGCATATAACTTCGTACATAAGAATAATTACCTAATGTATTAAATGCTAAAACCTTCCTGAAAGTATGTAGATCACATTAATGAAAGAATCAACAAAATTTCTTCATTAGGTTTTTGAGAAAATCGCGGACATATAAACATACATACCTACGGATCGAATACAGAACCTCATTTTTGAAGTCGGTTAAAAACACCCGACAAGTCGTTTTAAATAACGATTGTGTAGATTTGTGTAAAAATATAGTGATTTTGTAGTATTATTGCTTTTTATTTAATTATCGTTTAATAATGCCATACATACTCCTCCAAGTCTTACCAAGGGGTATCGTCAGATAGGCAGTCGCTCCATGTAAAATACTGGTATTCAGCTGTAACTGGTTAGACTGGAAGCCGATCCCAACATAGTTGGGAAAAGGCTAGGCAGATGATGATGATGATACTCCTCCATTATCATGCGTAAGTTTATGAATGTATGTATTGTGTCATACGTGCTGTATTTGTTCACAATACATATACAGGGTTACGAATGTACGTCTTTTCGACGACATGATGTTGAAATTCTACCTACTTCGTTATCATATATTTCAGCTCCGATATGACGTATGGCAAAGTTCTTTTACGAGTCATTAATATTATATAAACCACTATACGTAAGCACCAATAAACTAAGTAGCCGCTCAAAAAAAAAAACGTGCCACTGGTTCATTCAAAATTACCCTTTACGGTTTTCGGATTTTTCCTTTACTTGTGCTACATGACATTGCTTCTTGCTAAATTTCATGATTCTAGGTCAACGTAGAAGTACCCTATAAATATTCATTCCCTTGAGAGTGTCGAAATATACGTATTTTGCGGCACAAACGGCTGTATCTTTTTTTTTACGTTAACTTAGAAGTTTGATTTTTTTCACAGCTTCAAGGGACTATAGGCCGGAGTATATGGTTTTAATTTCAACTCGATACCTTCACGCGTTCCCGTTCGCGTTCTTGACAGATAGACAGACAGACGGACAACAAGTGATCCTATAAGGGTTCCGTCTTTCCTTTCCTTACCACATTTTATTTTATGAAAAATAAGATGATCATGAATTTGTACTTTATTTACACAACACTGTAAGAGCCGTTTCGCACTACATCCGATCCGAATCCGAGAAATGCCAAAAGTCCAAAGTGACCATAGTCCTTATTACTATGAGGGATTGCGCACTAGATCCAAACTCTATCCGTCCGAATTTTGAATTCCCAATTCGGATTGAAGTCGGATCTTTAATTCGGATTCGAATCGGATCTATTGCGAAACCGCTCTAACTGGAATAAAAAAACAAGTATATACAGTTTTTAAGTTTATTTGCCAAAAATACATATTATATTAAACCCGCAGACTGCCACCTGTGTTTATACAAATTATTTTTATTACTTATTAGTGTAAATAGTGTTTTATATTATTTTAAAGTTTACATTATGTATTTTTCTGACCTCCAAAAAAAAGTCAGATATAATTATTGAAAATACAAAGTCTTATCTTGTATCTACGCAGTAATTTTTTTTGTAATTTTTAGTTATAACTTTGTTCCCCAAAATTGGTTAATTCGGTATTGGCTTATTACAAATCAAATATTTATACAGTTCTTTACCGTTTTAGTGAATATCAATAGCCTCAGTTTCTTTGGTTACAATTTCAAAGGAACACGAACACGAAATAGTTAATTATTTAAGTCTTTAAACAATGCCAAGCCACATAACAACTTTATTTTAAGTGACCTATTTAAACAACTTACAAAAAAATATATATACAAGTTTTATTTTGTCATTTAATGTGGATTAAATATTGAACGTATACGTAATAGACAAGCGAGAATTGGAAAAACATCTAACAATCTTGACACAAAGTTTACGAGATAAAAATACACTTTGTTTACAATAACCAACAATTAAGTTCACCGTAGATAAGGAACAACATTGTATTTTTTACAACAATTTTCTTTGTAGTGGTGATTAACAACAAGGTTAGTTAAGGTTAATAAGGAACAGGCTGATCTACAGTACGTTTCATTGCAGAAACAGACAATTTCTCAACTCGTACATTATCTCCTAACCTAAGTATAACATCGCCATAGGGGAAAAAGCGGCTGGTGAAAGTAACTTCACCATCCCCACAGAATAACTCAATGGAACTCGCGTCCACAAGGATGTACCACTCAAGTTTGTCAGTAACAGGCCTCCACTTTGTTCTGCGGATACCATCTTCACCACCACGATCGAGTGTCACCTTACCTTTGAGGAAATTATAACTAATTGAAACACTCGCATTTGTGGACTCTATAAATAGATTAAGATTGTGCCACTTTGATGCTGTTACTTTTATTTCAGCAGCCTTATCTTCCAAGTGGACGGTGTGACCACCTTTTGCCTTCCCAGAGTACAGTGTGTGGCCACGGGCAGCAGAGATTTCTTTTATAGGTTTCTGGATTAGTCTTAAATTTTTCGAGAGGGATAAAACTCTCGGGATTGTCATTTGACCAGTCCAGCCATCGTCGCGCTCAGGATATACTTGCTCCCACATATCGGACCATGCTATTACTATTCGACGAGTCTCGTCCAAAATTGTTTGTGTTGCATAAAAATCATGTCCATGATCCAATTCTATGAATTCGGTTTCAGGCGTAAACAAATGAGTTTCGTAATCAAAACTACCAACTATATAACCAGTCTGATATAGATTATTGTACTTATCCCCCTGAGGTTCAATACCTTGTGGTGAAAATAACAGTACATAATGTCCACACAACTCGAAGAAATCCGGACACTCCCACATAAAACCCAGAGAGCCATCCGACTCATCTAAAATTGACTTCTCTTGCCAAGAAATTAAATCCTCCGAGGAATAAAGTAGTACTCGTCCGAGAGTATTATTATTGAAAGAATTTCCCAATACCATGTAATAATGATCACCGTGTTTCCATACTTTTGGGTCTCTGATATTCGGTTGATGTTCCTCCGCTTTGATAATAGGATTCCCTGCATATTTCGTGACATGAATTCCATCAGTACTTTTGGCTAAAGCTTGATGCTGCTCGTGATCTGGTGTCTCTCCAGGATGATTAACATTTCCCGTATATAAGAGAAACATTGTATTGTTCTCAATTATAGCACTTCCTGAGAACACTCCACTTTTGTCATACGATTCGTCTGGATACATAGCGATTGGTAGATGTTCCCAATTCATTAGATCTGAGCTTTTCGCATGTCCCCAATGCGCAATACCAGGCTCCTGACTGGACTCAGGGTTATATTGATAGAACAGGTGGTAATCATCTCCAAATTTGCAGAAGCCGTTGGGATCGTTCATCCATCCGTGCGTCGGATAAATATGGTACCGCGGTAAAAAGCGTCCATTAACTTTATCAGCCGAGCATCTGTAAGTAAACGATGCTATTAGCAAAAACTTCGTCACAACTGCTAACATAGTGTGCGACAGTTAAACAGACGTGATGATTGAGCTCTTCTGTCTGAATAGTTGATTTCCGTCGTCGTGGTCATTTATATACCATCGTCATGTCGTGTCGCATCCAGTTGTGTCAATTCAATGTAAACTTATAGAAATTATTGTAATGATTATAGTAGGCGATGGTTCAGTTTAATTGTCTGCATGTGAGATGTTCCTGTAGTAGGTATATTGTTTAAATGCAAATTGCAACACGTGTCTTGTTCTAGATAATGATCGATGCATACTTCGTAGACGTAAAGCAGGGTTGTAAATAGGAAAAATACTCTTCTCACATGTAAATAATAACAGCCGCAAAGGTCGATCGATCAGGTTAAGCTACGCTTGCCGCGGTTGGTCTGTGGATGGGTGACCATCTTTACATACCCCTCCGTGCCTCGGAAAGCACGTTAAGCCGTTGGTCCCGGCTGTCATTCGTGGATCTTTGACAGTCGTTACGGGTAGTCAGAAGCCCGAAAGTCTGACAACCAGTCTTACCAAGGGGTATCGTATTACCCAGTAACTGGGTTGTGGAGGTCAGATAGGCAGTCGCTCCATGTAAAATACTGGTATTCAGCTGCATCCGGTTAGACTGGAAGCCGACCCCAACATAGTTGGGAAAAGGCTAGGCAGATGATGATGACTCTTCTCACATGATGAATGAGCTAACTGTGAGTTAGCACACATGACTGACATTCTAATTAACGGATTAAAATCGAAAGTAGCCGAAAATGGAGTGGAACCGAGTTATCTTGGGCGATATTTATTTATGTTTTTGTTTTGACCTAAAGGTATTTTTATTTTTATGTCTATGCGCTTGTTCCAATCTCTGAAGAAGTCTTTTAGAGATCAAATATTTCATAGTTATTTGAAGAGGTTATGTAAGGATTAACCTTCTATACACTTGTATAATTATTATAATGTAAACAAATGTAATGTGTATAAACAAGTGTTTAACAAAAATAGTTTAACCTTATGAAGATACTCAATGCTCGTAGTTATTTTAATAATAGCATTGTTATCAACCTGAATGTTTGAATGGCTTTATAGGCTTTAATTAGCCCTTATTGTTATTGCATTACTCGTATTGTAAATCAGCATATTTTTTTTTTTTTATAAACGTTGCCCCACACTAGGAATTTCTCCTGTATTGTGGGTGCGTTTACAAACATTTAAACTCACATACACAAACAGCTGGCTCTTTGTTTATGTGAGTTAAGTACAAGTAGTTGTTCCGGGTCTGGACCCGGAACAACTACTTGTAGGTCATACAAATATTTGTTCCGTGCGGGAATCGAACCCGCGACACGCAGCGCAGCAGTCAATCGCTGAATCACTGCGCCAACCGTGCCGTCATATTGTGTACTCATCGTAATATTTTAAGTTTACCTAAGCATAAAGGTTTTAAAAAACTTGTTTTTTTTTTTAGTTCTACGAAAAGGACCTTTGTTTTATGTGGGGAACAACATGGAGAACTGGGAGAACGGAGGGTTATATCCTATCGACTAAAACCCCACGATTTCTGCTACTATCATGAGTTAGGGGCCCGGGAGACACTTGAACTTTCGCCGCACCCCCGACTGGAACGACCTTTGCTCTGAAAAATGGAATAAAGGCTGAGAAACGTAATTTAATATTATTGATAACATACGTTGATGCATATATTTTAAAAAGAATATCGCTCACTTTGTTCTGCATGTGGCGATGGACATAGCTTTAGTCTTCCTAATACATGTGACCTCTGAGTTTGTTTCGGCCATTCTTCTCAGAGTAGACAGGTAGGAAACGCCAACCTCAACTAGTTTTTGAAATATGATTCATCATTCTCCTGCCCTTATACCAATTTATTTGTGGTCGGCGCAACATGTCTTTTTCTTCCACACTTCTCTATTAGTCGTCATCTCGGTAGTCACTCCCTTTCTAACCATATCATCATTCACACATTTCATCCATCGTTTCGTGATGTGTTTGTACAAACCTACTTACACAAATAAAATCATTCATCATTTATCATGATCACGATATATAGGTATATATCCATATCTATATACTTAAATACATAATTAAAAAAAATAAAATTGTTTATTTCTCACCACAATACAATTTTTTTTTGTATAAGTAGGTATACAATAAAATAACGTGGTGGCTCTGATAGTTGCTATAGGGTCATATTCAAAATAATTGTATATTTACTACTGTCTTAATGTCCAACCCAATTATTTTCATAACGAGATGCAACTGACTAGAATTTCATAAACAAACAGATAAAATATTTATTTGAGCTTAATAAAAAACAACGAAACATTTGGTAAACCTAAACAATTCATTTAAAAAAATTAAACCAGACATTGCGTAGGGTCCGTTTCATACAAGTATTCTATGTCCACGTCTTTAACGGTAAACTAAAAAAAATAATTTAATTATTAACCATTCAAAAAAAGTAAAAAAAAAAAATATATTCAGAGAATATTGTTTAAACTTTCAATACTTTACTAAACAAAATATAAAATACTATTTAGTGTACTCCAAATTTAATTTATTAATGAGTGTCCTGATTTTGCACATATCTGTTATTCTTCTCTGTTATGCTATTTTAACATTATTTCCATGGCAATAAAGAAATTTGAAATACTGGCAAAATTAGTTCACTAGCTGCTACTACACGACGCGTAAGAATAAACGCTTTGCCATTTTGTTCAATATAGTTTTTCAGCTCGTTTCGTGGTCGAAGAAAATTAGACTTTTAAAAGTAAATATTCAATGTGAGTCGTTTACAGTAGCGGTAAGTACTTACTGTTTTATTACTCATACTAGGAAAGGGTGATATATTGTGATATTTGTTATAACTATAAAATATTCGTATAATCATGTGAATTGGTGTGGAAATAAATAGATTTGTAGGATAGACACGTGCAATTAATTCATATACGTTATTTTATCTGTCACTTTTTTCCGTTACGTAACAGATATGAATGATTAGGCGTTATTCACATTGTCTCATGTATGAATTAATGAAAATAAAATATTAATAGGTACTTAGTGCACCGCAGGTTAGCCAAAACATTTTTTTTTACTTACTTAAATTTATTTGAAGTATGTAAAGTTTGCGTATATTGTGCCATGTATTGCATTGCTGTGCCATGTATTGTCTGTGTGTGCATGTTTTACTGCGTATCCTCAGTCCTCACTGCTTGAGCCTTTTATACTAACCGCGCAGCCTCGCCGAGGCGTACCCAGCCTCTTGTCGGCCGTCTCAGTATCAGTTATGGGGGATGCGCCAAGGTAGCCCGCGAAATTCAAATTGACTCAGGTTTTTTGCAATTTACAGGTCAGTGTAAAGTTGTATGTTGATTAAAATATGATTCACGACCGTAACAAATATGGCTATACATAATTCTAATCATTAGAATCCTTTTGCCTTAATATTAATATCAAAATTTTAGGCTCGGTAGTTTCGGAGATAAGGCATTATGGCAATGATGATGATGAATTTATGGCAATTATACCAACTAAAATACGATCACCAAAATGTTATTTCATTATGTACCCACGCTATCTTATATCTATCTATCGCTAGACCCACACCGATTTCGCACTCGTAGCCTGTTATAAACGTATGCTATTTAAACTTGCCCTAATAATTCCTTTCTGTTATTTTTCTGTTACAATCAAATAATATTCATATCTGTTTCCTATCCGTAACTTACAATTATTTTGAATATGACCCTATAATGTTTTGACCCTATCCCCTGAACTAGGTGGGAACCTGTATCTCAGGGGGTAGTGTTCAGCCATGGGTTATGCAATTTTGCCGAGTGCCACTACTATTATTTGGAGATTCGTAATTGAAAGTATTTGTTTGTCTAACTATGAAAGTGGTGTATGAAATGTAGGTATGCGAGGAAGGTGCATAGTGTAGGTGTATACTGAATAGTGTGGCGTGTAAGTGTACAGTAGGTATGTGGTGTGAAGTGTATTTTGAAGGGTGTGCTGTATGAGTGTAGAGATGTGGAGGAGAAATGTATGTACATATATATGTTTGTGTGTACCTACATGTGTGTAGAGTTTGTAAGTGGATATGTAAATTTAAGGTTATGTAATAAAGGTAATGAGATTTTCTGTTTCTAAGTAATCTAATTGCAATAACCACCTATTAACCGCAACTTTTGCATCATGTGTGCTTAGTTTAACTATGTTGGTTTTTTTGTTGACTTTATTGTAGAGATAGGAACTTAAAACAAAGTATTGTCTTTTTGCGAAGGTTGTACTGTGTGAAACACTGGGACAGACTGGTGAATTTCTTCGTCTACCAGCACCGGGCAGAGCAACAGTTCGATGCCTTCTTAAAATGGATCGAAGCACAGAGAGCTTACGAACAGAAAGCACCTTACAGTATATTATGTATACTTAACTATAACATAACTTACCGCATACGTGTTTCTTGACAATCATATTAAACTACTTGAGATATTAAAACAGAAGACGAACTAGCAGGGGATCGGGGAGGAGGGAGGGGTTCAGGGGATCAGACCGGAATAAATCCTTGCAAGTGTATTAAAAGGAAACTGTACTTAAGAAAACAGTACCTAGTAAAATCGTGATTGTTTTAAAAGGTGTGAACGGATTTAGATAATCAATCAATACGATTAATGATCGGAACATGACTGGAAAATTGCTGGTAGTAGGATAATTAATTAACCCCGGACGGATGGCAAGTCGGTGGGAGGAAGATGATGGTGGACAACCCATCATCATCATCCACTTTCTCATCCGGTTTGTTAGTTGGTGGTTTTTATTATTTTTTTATTGCTCAATGGCGGGCGTTAGCTCTACCACCGCAAGGGAAGAATTGGACAGTCAAGTAAGGTGTTGGGTGTGACTGTCCAGGATGCGCTGAGCGCTCAGTTCAGTTGAGTAACTGGCGGAACAAACTGCGCTACACGAGAAGGCTTCATCGTGCACCCCAAATCCATTTTTGATGATTGGTTAATTTATTGATTGAAATGTAGGTCCATAAATGTACAAATGTAGGCACGTACTGCATCGTGACTTCTGCGGTAACAACCTTCTGTTCTAATTAATATGTCTGGTCATCAACTTTTTTAAAATAATTCTTCAAATATCTTCTAAAAATTTCAGATGCGGAAAAGTAGAAAGAAAGACCACCTGATTTTCAAAACAAATGAAAATTTCACGTCCCCACACCACACACACACACACACCCCCACAGATTTTCACAGTCTTTGTCGCTAGCGATGTCAAAACCTGTGTGGCCATAAGATTGTAAATTGAATTGAATTGTTTTTGTTTAGATTGTGTTGTTGTTGATTTAAAATCGTGCTGCTGAAACTTCTTCTTGACAAATGCTACATACAATAGACGAGTTTTTAAACGATAAAGAGTTAATAATGATTAATGCATTTCGACATCTGTAATTTTTTTATGAGTAATTGAATGTTTATTTATAATATATATATATTTTTTAGTATATTTACTTTGCATGTTACCATATTTGTATGTCTTAAGACAAAACATAGCGTAGGTACTATTTTATATGTATGACCTAAATGGTATAGGTACCTATGTTTCACAAATAAATTTTATGATTATGATTATGTAAAATCGCCACCGAAACGCCAGCGGCGACTAAAGTCAGTGTGCATGTGTACCTAGCATGATAGTCAAAACAAATCCTTACATTTAGCTCTGAGCATTAACCACGGTAATGAAATCCATAGTAAATGCGAGCACACTTTTGAAAGGCGCACGCTTTTCACTACCTACAGAAACCTAATTTAAAAATTCTCGTGGTTTTCAGTGTTTGTAACAAAACTCCTCCGAAACGGCTTGACCGATTCTTATGAGATTTTGAGGTCTGAGAATAGGACGTAAACCATTTTTAATACCCCTAAGTAATAGGTAGGTACATATACATAACACATATCTAAAAGGGTTTGGTACGTATTGGGTACATATTGTTTTATTTCGTACATATTGTTGTACATATTGGGTGTATTCTCGTTGGATATATGGCTGTTCAGTATTGACTTATCAAAGAACATCTCTTACGATATCCCGTATGTACGCATTCCAAAGAGATCAATGGATATATTAGATTTAAGACAAAAGTGTGCAAAATACTTGAATGATAACTACGGTTCGTTCTATCAACTTTATACAGCCGGATGTAAAGAGGCGCAGTATGCGGGAGAGGCTGTATTCGACCCTCAATTAAATACTACGCTTAAATTTAAAATGAAGGTTAATATTGCTGTAATGTACCGCGAGCTGATAGCTATTTCCGAAGCCCTGTCTTACGCGCTAACTCTTGATACTCAGCATATTGTGGTTTTAAGGGACTCTAAGGCTCAAATCACACCGAGATGGAAGCAAAGCGGAGCGCAGTTTCAGTGTCCTATGAATTATAACTTTATTTTCATTACTATAATACTTATTATCGCATGAGAAACTAGAGTCATCGGAGTGCACGCGGCGCCGCGGGCGGCCGCGCGACCTTTCAAGTTTCTCAAGCGATACTATGAATAATTATAGTAATGAAGATAAAGTTTAAAATTTTATGACACTGAAACCACAGTATAAAGATCATACAGTATTGTAACTCGGCCGTAACCTTGAAATAAATGCCTACAGCCGCGCGGTACGTAAACATGCGATAGGGCTGCCCGCCTCCAGCATTTTAATTACATTTGCCTACTTTGTGTTTCCATTTAGTTTTGTTATTGTATTTTACTGTGTGTACATAAATATTAATAATAAAACCACGTCTTTACTTTGAATTTTACAAACTAACAAAACAAAACACACATGCCCCGAGGTTTTAACACAAGCGTACCTACCGTATAATGATTCATGAACCGCCTATAACTACCTATTTCACTTGTGTCTATCACTTTCCTTTACTCTATTCACTTTATTTATTAATCCAGACATCTTTTTTTTCGGGAGATAAAAGGAAATACTTATCCATTAAAAAGACACACATTATGTACCTACCTACTAGTAAGTAAAATTATATTATAGTCTTACCTTTCAGAGTTTCCAGGTAATCTAAAAAAAGTTATCTCTGGATGCGTTATTGACGAATTCATGCAACCAAAAACAGCACAATATATCCTACTCGTCATATTAAATATGTACTTCAATTTATTTTGCGCGGTTATTGTTAAAAAAAACAACACACCGTCCGTTCGTTACTGCGGCACAGTCGCGACTGTCTGCATGCCAAGCGCATGCCGAGGTCGAGGCGCGTAGGTATAGCTCGCGTTTCGTCCGTTTGTATGAAGTCGAAATACTGTATATCTTTATACTGTGCTGAAACTGCTCGCCGCTTCGCTTTCATCTCGGTGTGATTTGAGCCTAAGTGTGCGTTATTGCATCTGGCTCGGCTACCCTCGAATCTATCGGGGAATAATAATAAGTTTTTATTAGCACAATACAAGTTTGACACTTAATAAAATACACATAGTAGTCACTACCCGGACAAAGAAATAAAAAATAGGAATAGTGTACATACAAGAGACAGGTACAGTCAACACAGAATTAGAGCCCTGACTCCTAAACTAGGAAGATCCTGTATCTTAGGAGGCAGTGTCTTCGCATAAATAGTGGACGAACAATTTATGAGCGTACTAGCAGACTCGGATAGTCACAAACAAAATAAGTGACGATCCCGTGGGAATATCGGGATAAAAACTATCCTTTGTCCTTCCCCGAGATGCAATCTATCTCTTTACCAATTTTATCGAAATCCTATTGGATTTCAATATGGGTTAGCAATATTCTTCGAAATACTTTAGATAGTGATTGATAGTGTGTTACGCAAATAGGGTGCCAGTTAAAGTTGCAAGTTTCTGTGGGTTGTGGTTTACTACTACATTATCATTTATTTCGACGACAGCCGATAGCTAGAAGGCCGTGAACATTTCATTCAGAAAATGTTCTCTACTAACTTTTTAGACCTTTGTATCCTGCTTATGCGTATGAAGTTTCATTAAAATCGGTTCATTCATTTCGAAAAATAAGGGCTTGAAAGTTTGTATGAAATGCCGTACGGCGTAAACGCTCTTAAGGTGCCACTAGTCGATATTTTTTCCATACGAATTTTGGGAGAGTATTACTCTACTGTTTGACATTGTGCATCCAAAGTTTGTCGTTTTGTCTTATTATCTATTAATTTTGTCTGTACGGAATCAGAATAGTTTAATAAAAGCCATTAAAAAGTTATGTGTCAACAAAGATTCGTTTTTCTTGCTATTTTTAACATAACTTTAGGTGTAAATAAGTAAAAAAAAAAGAACTGCAAAATCTTCAAAAAAAGTCGGTACCGACACAGCTCAGTTATCGAAAAGTTTAATAAACTTTATTTGCAATTGATTTATACAGTGATGTTTTCATAAAACTCGATTTTCCGAAGCACTTTTCGAATTTTTTTACGCGCCTTTCAGTTCGAGACGGTGTTTCTGTGCGTGAGAACTAGACGTTGTGCATGTAGACTAGCGTCGAACATGAAGCCAGGCGAGATACGCGTTTTTTGGCTACGACCACCAGTGAGTTCGAGCTCGCGACTAGTTCCAGCTAAATCTCTTAAACAACTAACTACTTTTAGACGTGGGCTGTAAAATCAGTATGATAAATTATCCTGTCTCAACGTATACCAGAAAACTTAATGACCCTAAACCACGTCACAGAGCAGCCTAGGCGGCCGCTAAGGCACCATCGGCATTGTCAACACTTTCCATACAAGCCAAGCGTGTCATCGTTTCCTCACTATACGACCCACATGACGTATAGAAACTGTCGGCTTTGTATGACGTCCGTAACAGCAGTGCGAACGCACTTTTAGCACCACGAATTTTATTAGTAGACTAACTTTGGCCCGCGACTTCGTCCACGTGGAATTACTTGTACCCCCAACTTACCGTGTCGCATGGCAACGAATGCCTGCGCTATTACTTTGTCTTTCTAACTTTTTTTATTTTAGTCGGCTTCTAAGGGTCATAGTGTGATGTTAAATAGCCTAGTTTTCCAAGAATTGGATTATCAAATGCTCAAATATTTTTTTGCATCCGACTTGAAGTTCCAGAGCGCGGTAGTGAGGTCATTCCATCACAGATCGGAATAATCCATTCCATCCGTCTGTCGGTTGTCACTGTCATTTTTAATAAGGAAGTGTCATTGTTTTGATATGTGCGAGTACGGTGGGCATTGTGTCAGGTATTCTGCCAGAGAACTTTTTTCTGTCGGATAACCTTGCAACCTCGATCCTTTTCCTTCGCGGATATTAATGATTGATTTCAAAAGTTCGTGAAATATTTAAGGAGGATCTAAGCTATCTGTTCGTGGTATTATTTCCTGTTTTTCTGAATGTGCACGAGGAGGAAGGCTTGCCCGAAGGTAGCATTCCTGTTTCCTCTCCGTCATATTAGATTGTATACTCGCAGATATATATATACTACCGCCTCTGAACACTGCCAGCGCGTGGTGATTTCATGCTCTGTGCCCAAAACAATAACGCCCCCCCCCTCCCCCCATGCCTATTGTAATATATGTTCTAGTATTTCCAAGACATTGTCTGGTAGAATCAATGTACCAACTTCACATGTCAACATACCTATTCAACATGCTAAAGAATAACACCGTCATCATTATGTCGTTTTAACTTGTTCAATTGTTTTTCATAAAGCTTGTCGTCCAATAGACATTATATAATATTATTTTATGATGAAGATTGCCGGAATTTTTTGTCCCTTTCGGTGACACGGATACCATGAGTCTATAGATTACTCTGTCTACGTACCCAGCAGTTCATTCTTTTACAATAGGTACTGAGTTGCACGAGACGGGTATGAAACAAAAGACAAGCTATGTTACTATCTCAGCTTCAAGTACAGTCACATCTTAACTACTACTTAATATTAAACTAAACATTTACGTCACCTTTTATCTCTTCATCTAGACATTCAACACTTCGTTAAACCTTCAAATTGTGCAATTAAATTTGCGGAATTGGTATTCAAGTACTTTATTGTTGTTGAGGTTACGCCCATTTTAATCAAACCGTAACATGATAATATTTACATAATCTATGCTTATTTTTTAAATAATAATAATATGGACATTTATATGAACAAATAAGCAAAATAATCATAGGGCATCAGAAAATTCATTTTAATGCAAATTGAAAATTATGGACTATGAAGCAACGCCTGAAAAATTATTGATGCCTTAGGGCTCGTCACAACGAGAGGGAGTAATCTACCACGCGGGCCCAGTACGAGTAGGTAGATGGCACATGTCTTCGAATATTTGGTTCTAGGACATGCCAGTTTCCTCACAACGTTTTCCTTCACCTTTTTGAGAGCAGTGGTGATGCAATTATTTACGCAAAGTGAAGCACCTGCCTGGGTTCGAACCCACGATTCGTAAGTTGGGACCATTACCACTGGGCTACATCCACTGCTCTATCGATTTCATTTTTTTGTTTTTTACATGCATTTTGGTACAGACGCCAGCACATCAAGCTACCCGAAACTGTCAAATTTTCCCAATCAACTTTGAACCTTATGTTTTTGTGATAAAGTTGAAAATCTATTAAAGAAATTTGACAGATTGTAGTAGCTTGTACAATATTTTGCGACAAGCACAATCAGTATCACCCATAAATATATTAATAAAGCCTTAAAACTAATTACATGTAAATTGAAACGATTGTAGGTAAAATCATTCATTACCGTTCAAATTTACATTACGTTTACTCCGCGCGTTTGTGCTAGGCCTATACTCATATTTTGTACGAGACTCACAGTACGTTTCGATAAAAGTCTTCATAACTAGTCGTTTTAGCGAGCTGCGAGCACACGATCAAATCAACAGCTGTGGTTCCGAAACCAGTTTGTACATTCGAATATTTTCCACTCAAACTTTGAGCATTCGAATCACAGATGAATAAAAGTTATTGCGAACTTAGATTTGAAGCTTGGCGATATGGTTGTTCTCATTCAGACACGGTTTGCTGTAGTCCAGGTAACAATATTATAATTATTGGGGATCTTATTAAGAGGAAATGCGGGTGGGTGGTCGTTTCTCCATAGAAACGCTCTCGCCTGTTTTCTTTCTGGTTAATGACCATAAAGCAATGATTTTTTACAGGATGATAAATAATAACTACTTTATGTCCCTATGTTTTCCTTTTTGATGATACATTATTTTTTTATCCTAAAAAAATGCCGATTTAAAAGAGAGGCCTAGTGCACAAATTTGACAACTATTAATGAAAAAAGAAAAACATATAGGAGACACACTATATCCTTCGTATTCAGTTTATGAAATACGTTTTAAATTGGTTCAATATTGGAGGAGGAAATAGACGAGAACCAAACCTCGAATTACGACTTTTTACTTAGGATTTTTCAAAAGTCTCTCCGGCCGCATTTCCTCTTAAGATTAGTTCATCCAATTCCTATGGATTAAAATTAAAAAGTATAAAGATATACCATAATATTTCTAATGTTTTACGGTGAGCATCATCATCATCATCTTCTTGCTCTTGTCCCTGTCAAGCTATGCATTCACTGAGAAACAATTGTAAAATACTATTTCAGAAACAAAATATACCTACGTGTTTCTGAAACAGATAATTTTATTTCAGCAACACATAATTTTGTTTCGGTAAGCACTACTTGTTTCTGTACTCCCCGCTCAGAATGGGGCGCAGCGAAACAAATCTGTTTCGCAACAAATGCATACGTGGACGCGCGTGAAACCTTAGAGATAGTGTGGGACGATGAAAAGTTTTTAAATTAATAGAAATATTTGAAACAAAGCGCCTATTTTGGGATTGCATTTTCGACATTCTAAATTACTTATCATGTCTTGTCTTCTAAACAAATAGTTCCTAACCCACTATCTTTTTCTTTTCTTTCGACTAGGCATTGCCTGCAAAAAAATGCACGCAGCACCCAACAACACTACCTCCTCAGGCGACATATTGTAAACAACTGATGATGTGGATCGCAGAATTTCCGAAACATTGTTTAGCTACCCGAAACTGACAAATTTTCCCAGTCAACTTTGAACCTTATGCTTTAGCGATGAAGTTGAAAATCTATTAAAGAAATTTGACAGATTGTAGTAGCTTGATGTGCTGGCGTCTGTACATCTTTATAGGGTTCGCAGGTACCTAAAGGTTGCCAACGGGACCCTTTTACTAAGCCCCCGGTGTCCGTCCGTCCGTCTGTCTGTCAGCGGGCTGTACCTCATGGTCATAGGTAGACAGTTAAAAAAATTTAGAGGTACAGATTAGATAAGTTTACGAACTAAAACCCGACTAGTGAAAAGGATGAAACAAGAAAGTACCTTGCCGTGGTCGTATGCCGCTGTACTAACATAAATATTTATTTTTAAATTCATTAATTTATGTCCTATATAGGGCGCCATATTAAATTTAGTGTGACGTCACATAGCCTATAGCCAGCGGATGGTCAAGACGCTTCTAATGGTACCTCATTTGTCAAATTATTATAAGTACTTTTGGAGTTATGAGGGAACAGATGAACATATATACATACCGGTTAAAATCGTAACCCTCCTTTTTTCTTTGCTGTAGTCGGGTAAAAATAAAGCCACTCACGGACACGGTAGCGTGGCCCAGCGCAACGGTCCAAGGCGCCAGTCTCTTCAGAGGCGTGGATTCGAATCCCGCCGCGCTGCCTCCTTTTGGTTGAATATTGCCGTTATGCCATTCATAATGAAAATAGGTAGGTAGTTAGTTAAAAATCAAAGGGGTTTCCGTACAAGAAAAGTGTTTTGTTACGGAACCCTTCGTGTGCGACCAGTGCAAGTCCGAATGCCCGGTTTTTTACCGACTTCAAAAAAAAGGAGGTTATCAATTCGATACGTATGTATGTAATATTATTGGAATTGCATTATATTCACATATGATGATCTATTAGGGCTTCCAAACAAACATACAAAATTTCATAAACGTATGTATGTATGTATGTGTGTCCACGCATATCTCCGGAACTATTAATCGGATCGTGACCATTTTTTTTTATTGGCTTACATTTTCTTCAACTTAGGGAACAGTGCAAGTTTCATCAAGATCGATTCAGTAATTTTCAAGATATGGACTAATACGTGTAAGTGTGACGGCCTGGCTTATTGATAAGACCTACGGGTGTAGTGTCAAAGGGAAAACATCTCAAAACCTTGGTCAAATACTAGTGCAAAAACTAAAAATTACGAAATAAAAAGTAATTTAAAAAAATTAAACCGACTTCAAAAATAAATTAACTCAAAATTATGAAATAACTTTAATTTCGGAAGTCGGTGGCATTAAACTAAAATACAGATCCCAAGACACCGACTTCCGAAATTAAAGTTATTTCATAATTTTGAGTTAATTTCTTTTTGAAGTCGGTTTAATTTTTTTAAATTACTTTTTTTCCATTCTCCCCATGAGAAGCAAAATTGTCAGAACGTATGTTCGTACGAGTATACCCGATTTCAGCTCCTTTTTTTTGCACACAGGTCGGTTTAAGGTATTGTTAATAATAACTACACAAAAATATTACGTCATTAAGTATATTAATTTTATTCTAAGAAATAATGCCCTTACAGTTACAATAAATAAACTTATTCTATCTGAACTTCGCTACAATTTCGCTAACAGCCGCATAACACCCAGATATTAAAACAATAAAATAGAATATCAACAGTAATACGTTCTTCCACAGAATATAGTTGAATTTTCCCAGCCCTCTTTCCCATTGGTGGACTGTTTGGACCACTACTGGGATAAGGAGGCCGAGGGTCGAGAAGAAGATGGCCCCGACGAGACCTATGAGGAGTTCTAGGTCCGGTACGGCTATTGCTAGTATAACTGAAACAATTTAAAAATAATTATGACCTTGTGGAGGCATATACATCGTCACATGCGAACTAAGCATTATACTGACGTCACGCAAAATCCTGCATCGCGCAAGAGTTTACCGCGCAACTAGCATTATACAACGCCCCCACATCATTTTGTTGGGCAGTTGCCCACCAGACACAACACCTGTCTGGTCGGAGGATCCTCTCTGTTCTATGGAGTATGAGTGAACTTTACACACTGTTCCTGATACCTCTACAACCTCTTTCGTTTTTACTTTGAGGGCTATGAGACTTTTTGTAAAAAGACTTGATGTGAAGTAACATCACATAAATAAAAACTTCTGTCGGCAACCAGGTTTCGTTTGTTTGATTTGTTTCAGTTTCGAGGTCGTTGTTGGAACTACAGACACAATATTATTTAACACATTTCTACGTTATCTCCACTCTACGGTTATTCATTGGCAAGCTTGATGTTGGAGTTGTCTATTTTATGCAGTCGTAAGGAGTTTTCATCAAATCTGTCAGCCATTTTGCCAATTTCATCGTGACTGGGACTTTATTGTATTATAAAAAAGTCAAGACAAACAAAACACTAACCTGTCAAAGCCACACTAAGAGTCCTGAGCGTGATCTGGCTAACGTTATAGTACTCCTTACTGAACCTGGACTTGATCCGCGTCCATATGATGTCCATAGGCGCGTACATCTGAAGGCAGTACGTGAAGAACACTGCTATCGCCACTAGGATCTTCGCTGTCAATGCCAAACTGAAACAAAACAAAAATGTATATAGGTATATTGGGTTTACCTCAACCCTTCAGTCAACCCTTCAATGGGGAAGATAACTATGAAATTGATTCCGCGTAGATGGCTCCAAGTGTCACTTATATCTATACTTATAGCTTCCAATAGAGCTTCTTGACGAAAACTTCGCCGCGAGATAGAAAGAAAAATACGTTTATTGGCATTGCAACAAAAAAAACACTGTAAAACAATGAAAAAAAATGCTTATAATGCCAAAAGAGCCTTAGCTCAGCATAATTTCCGACGACAATACAATTCAAAGAGATGAGAAGAGAGGGTGCTAAGTGTTTTGTCTTGTTAATCATTGGTCGCTTTTCAATTTAAGATGACTTTCACAAGTGACAAACACCCAGCAAAGCTTCTAGTCAGCTACCCCATTAATTGTTATTGTTAGTAGGTACAAGGAAAATATTGACGGTCAGCTCCTTTTCACATAATAATTTCAGATGTTTACCTATTTCACTGTAAAAGGTAAAAGTTATAACAATTTATGATGCTACCTACGGAGTTATTGGCACAATTATCTATTAGAATTCGCAATGTTGATAAGAACAGTTTTTGTCGGTAATGGTCTTTGTAAATACTTTTTGTCAGCCATTACTTTTATAGTCATACTATTAATCTGGCTTTAAGCCTAAACCTTCATTAAGGCGAGAATGTTTTCAGACGAAATAATGTTTGTATTGCCGCATTAAACATTAGTTTGTATTTTGTTTTGTAGTTGGGATTTTTCAGAGAGACTGAAAATCTAGTGAATGAGCAGCACCACATTTAAATTCGCCGACAGTGCGTCTACGTTATAAGAAACTGAGAGGCTGTATGGGGAGCAATAATCTGTTTGCTAACTGTCTCTTAAGGTACAATTCCGAGATGGGCTGCAGACTGCAACCGCAGGCGAAAAAGCGGCTAGCGGCTGCGTTTGACCGCAGTTTTCAGAGATACATAGAAACCAATAGTGTCGCTTGAACCTGCAGCTGCAGTTTGCGGCCTGCGGTCCATCTTGGAATTTGCACCTTTAGAGACCCTTACAGCATTGGAAAAGCTTGCTAACCTTAACCACTTATCACCAATTAATTACGTTCACATAGACTTGGGATTCGGTACAAAAGCGAAGACTGCTTTTTCGCTATTCATCGTCGACGGAAAAGGCACGATGCCAGAAACTCCTCAATGTTCTAAAGGCTTTATAAATCGTTTTCAATAAAAGACCTCCTCTCCTTTTTTTGAAGTCGCTTAAAAAAGAAAGAGACACTATCCATATTCATAGTATCTACTTAGGTATTAATATCGTTAACTTTCTGATTTAAACTCACCTAAGGAGTTATAAATTAATGGAAGTAAGTTTCGAAATCAATTTATCTAGAATCTCAGCGTAGGAACAACGAAATGAATATTCAATGCGAAGATTTGTTTTTCTTTTAGAAATGCAATGCAAGCACTGTTTTCCTGGTAGTTTTATTTCCCTCCACTTCCGAAGACTTTCATTCATGTAATTACTGGAAAGCCATTAGTCTAAAACAACTATACTACGAAGTTTAAAAAACCGGTCAAGTGCGAGTCGGACTCGCGCACCGAGGGTTCCGTACTTTGTAGGTATGTAAATAGTTTATCACAGGATTTTTTTTTATGTAAGTACCTACAAATTTACTGTTTTCGGATTTTTTCCTTTACTTGTGCTACGTGATCTTGGTTATTGCCAAATTTCATGATTCTAGGTCAACGGGAAGTACTCTATAAATTTTGAGTCCCTTGAGAGTGTCGAAATATACATTTTTGGGGCATAAACGGCCGTATTTTTTTTACGTTAACTTAGGTGTATGATTTTTCCACAGCTTTAAGGGACTGTAGACTTGAGTATATGGTTTTAATTTCAACTCGATACCTCCACGCGTTCCCGAGATAAAGGGTCTTGACAGACAGACGGACGGACAACAAAGTGATCCTATAAGGGTTCCGTTTTTTCCTTTTGAGGTACGGAACCCTAAAAATGAACAAGTTTAAAGATTTTTTTTGGTTGGAGTTGGCATTAAAGCATTCATGTTGCATCTTTTCGTTAATCTTTCCGCGGTTGATCACTTTTTTTTTGGACATATATATGTTCCACTGCTGGGCAAAGACCGGACCAATCTTTATTAAAGGATCCAGGTACAGCTCATCAGAGTTAAGACACAAAAAGAAATAATACTGACCGCAGACCGTTAAAGTAACTTTAATATGACGGCCTGTGCTATCACATGGTAAAGCCACTTTGTACTTTTGTAGGCGCTTGTTTGATTTATGTATGCCTCCAAATTACCTACCTACTCCAGTTTCAAATTCACAAAAAAATAATTGCGATAAGGATGGGAGAGTGATGATGTAACAGATTATCCACTCACACATCCCGCTCGTCCCGCTCCCCGCGACACGTCATCTAAAACGTCCCAGAACACTTTTTTTCGGCGCACCGCGGGGCGCCTTGCCTCTTATACACGCCTCGTATACAAAAAAAATATATGGACCGCTTTTTTCTCGATTATGATGTTCGTCCATTGGAGAGGGGCTTGCAGCTAAGTAATAACAGCCGCACGGGTCGAATGATCAGGTTAAGCCACGCTTGCCGCAGTTGGTCCGTGGATGGGTGAACGTCTTCAGATACCAAGACCCCTCCGTACCTCGGAAAGCGCCGTGGTCCCCGGCTATCATTCGTGGATTTTTGCCAGTCGTAACGGGTCGTCAGAAGCCCGAAAGTCTGACAACCAGTCTTACCAAGGGGTATCGTATTACCCAGTAACCGGGTTGTGGAGGTCAGATAGGCAGTCACTCCATGTAAAATACAGCATATTACGGCGGTATTCAGCTGCATCAGGTTAGACTGTAAGCTGACCCCAACATAGTTGGGAAGGGCTAGGCTGATGATGATGATGATGTTCGTCCAATGGAGAAAGTTATTCAGTTTAATGGTCTGACTATTCTTTCTGATACACCCTGTAAACAACTTTTACCAAGAATAATAATTTAAAGTCTTCCCCAATAGTTAAAGAATGTACGGGCCGATTTTCCAAACGGCAGACAACTTTTATCTGAAGAATAAATAAGCCGGTTTGTTATATTTTCTATTCAAAGGCTGACAAATCGCAATGTTTATTCCTCAGATAAAAGTTACATGAAGATTGAAAAATTTGCCCGTAAGGGCTGATTTTTCAATGTTCATGTCGAAGATTTCAAACGAACAAAAAGAAACAAACATTTTTTTTATTTAATAGAATACAAATCGCTTTACTATCCTTAGAGTATTTTGTCAGAAGCTGGCCAAAAACGTTTAAGCTTTAGTGAAGCAGTAAAAATTTTTGCAAAGTTCCCAAACAAACGACACGGAGTGCTTCGTCACGAAAAACAAAAGTCGGACTTTCATTTATATATTCCTCGAATAACGTAAAAACTGGCACATGTGAATTTCCCATACGAGGATGGAAAAAAGGTTCTTAAGCTTTTTTCCATCACCGTATAAAATCCCCGTAATAAAAGAATGATACGTGTCACCATGTTCGCGGAAATGAAAATTCGGTGTTATTTTCTCATGTCAAGGAAAACCATATATTTATGAGACATCTTTATTTGCATCTTGTGAGATGTGAAAACAGCTGGTTCTTACCGACTCATGGTTACGAAAAGTATTTTGCATTCATAAATATGGTTGAAAACAAAATATGTAATACCTACAATTATTGCTCGACGAGGTACATAAACAACACCTCTAGACCTTCAGATGACCGTAATTTGAGGGAAAAATAAGAACCTCGTTCGCAAAATCTCAGACTGAAGGTCTACTAGAGGTCTGAAGGAGTTATTTATGTACCTCAATATTATATTATTCATAGTTCCAAATTGTAGGGGCGGAGACTGAAGGTTTGGTACAATTTACGCGTACTATCTGAATTTGTGTTATTTGAACACCCCTCGAATCATCATCTACATGAAGTCGGACAATATAGATAGAATAAACCTGCATAAGTTTCTAAATCTTTACTTTTAAACATTTAATTTTTACAAAATTGCTTGGTTTTACCGTGAAAGCGTATCATATAAAGTAAAAAGACATCCTTTCTCACTTATGAACTTAGCATAGCTCTATGTATCTTATACTCACTTTTCACCCTCGGGTAGATTCAGCGTGATGCTCCCAAGGATACTCTCCCCATACTTCATGTAGCCAAACACCCCGACGACACCATACAGCATAGCGACAAAGATCATTGTCACATTCAGAACACTGGGACAGCCGAGGAAGTCTTGAGGCTTAGCCATCTCATTCTCCACTGGCATAACCACGTTGATGCCTTCCATTGCGAATATTGCAGTGCTGGAAATAGAAAAAATTATTAGTGAGTTGGATTTGACGGACATTCATTTGGACCAACGGCTTAACGTGCTTTCCGAGGCACGGGGGTATCACACCGCCGACTTCCAATCTCCGGGCTGTTACTACGAAACTCCTAATGGAAAAACTCAATAACACTTTGCCCGACTAAGATTAATATGTATTGCAACAGCGATCAAATTCAAAATGTTATCTCGCTGAAAGCATTAATAAATAGATTAGCGTACAAACAAGGAATCTAATTTAAATTTCAACAATGGCCCCTGCCATTGTTGAACCGGGACCCGAAACTAAACATAAATTAACTTATAACAGTGAAGTATGGGCAAGTATGCGTATACTTATTGGCATTCTTTACAAGAAACCTACTACTAAACGAAAAGGGAAAGCTTTTAAAACAAAAAGCAATGTAAGTAGACTCGTAAGCAATTAATTCGGGTCACCGACTGAAGCCTTAATATCTCGGAAACTAAGAATGCTTGGGACGAGCTTGTGTTTGAGTGTTAGCTACGGAACTCCACTCCAATTACGCTTTGTGAACTGACAATTGCATTGAAAGAGGAATAGAAGAATATTCCCTAACCCCGATTCAAAAACTTGGTATACGGGATCCCTAATCACAAGACATAATAATTATGGTATCTATTGATAGCGCGCAGAGGTCATCAAAGTACAAAAATATGAGGAGGAGGAACATAAAATAGTTATGATATTTTATATCTTAACCTACTAATATTATAGACGCGAAAGTTTATGAGGATAGATGAATGGATTTTTGTTACTCTTTCACGCAAAAACTACTGAACGGATTTCAATGCACACGGATAGTTTATAACCAGGATTAACATAAAGGATACCCGATCGATATTCCCACGGGATCGAAACAAAACCGCGGGGTGCTGCTAGTCTTTTATAAAAAATTATGTTTTTTTAGTCTTTGTTCCGCTTTAGAATTGACATATTTTAATTTATAAAAAGATAGTTAAGTAATTTTATGAATTTTATTTGAGAAGTATTAAAATTATATTTATTTGAACGAGATAGCGTTCTTAGTTTCCAAGAAATTAAGGTTTCTTGTATGAACCCGTATTCATAGCTGACAAGTGTGAGATTTTTTTTAAAAGAGATACTTTAATTCTGCATAAATCAATCAGCTCCTTGCAATGTGTTTTAAAATACATTTTTCTAGATAAAAAGAAATTGATAAAAAATACCACCGCCGCCGCTACTTTCGAATAAATGCAAACTAACCTTGTATGCAAATGTGTAAACATATTTATTTAGTTTATAGAAATTTTGAAGGAGCTGTTGTAGATGTTTCTATCTTATCTCTTTATCTACTTTTCTATCGCTGGTATGCTGGTTGAGATTTCTTTAGAAATAAGCATTACCTTTGTACATATTTTTATTTTTTTCTATTTTGTCTTTGTGTGTACAGTCAACAAAAGAGATAAGTATGCAGGATCGTCGGATATAGTTGAAGTTTAGTAAGAAACCGATAAATGTTGTCGACTGAAATTTAATTTGATAAATGAGCTGTTTGTTTTCTATTAATAAAATTAAATTTTATTCGAAGACATCCATCGGTTTCGTTCAACTATATCCGACGATTCTGCATACTTATCACTTTTGTTGACTGCACTTCTAAGGTTAAATAAATAAAGTTTAACTTACCTATGCTAACATTTACCTTAGAAACAGCGGCCACTTCTCTACACTGGCGACCATTTCAATATTGCTCAGCGGTGGTAGGTCGGTAAACGTATAGTAACACGTTATACCAAACGTAACTACTAGGCAAACGTTAGCTAACACCGAGAACGGTACCAGGAACTTCAGGTGACGTATCTGCGTTATAAGGATAAGTGGGAGGAGGATAATCCCGCAGTAGACTTCGACTTCATACTTCATCGATGGCACGAAGTGATCAAATATCTGGAAAGAAGATTTTGGTAGCTATAATAAATCAATTCTACTATTAATGTAATTGTGGAAGTCTTTATCTTTTATATTTAATTAAATTGGACGCATTTGGACATCCATTATATTTGGACGTAACAAAATGGTGAAGGAAGACAACGTGAGGAAAATAAAATAAAAATATGTGAGCACCATGTATCTATCACATAATTGAGTGCATCGTACCTGAGACTAGAGATGCCGATGCATTCCACCAGTTTCTATGATAAATCTTTTACTGTTCAAGCAGTACAGTTATGGAATGACTTGCCCGTGTCGGTAAGGCGTGCTCAATCTTTGTCCACTTTTAAAATTATGATAAAAAAAGCACTTCCTCTCTCCTTAAACGTCATCATCATAATTTCTTTGCTCCTGTTTCATGTTTATTATTATATGTATATATTTATTTAGATTAGTATAATATACGTTATGTATGTTTTATTGTATTATGTAATAGGTACACCACAGACTACCTACAGTATTTGTCTGTCCTTCCCCTTTTTAATCCATCCAAAGGTTGTCTTTAAAAGATCGCTTTTAGCGATAAGACCGCCCATTGTGTCACCCTATGTACGGTTTCTGTTTTTATGTCTGTAATTTGTTTGGTGTGCATAATAAAGAGTATTTCTATTCTATTCTATTCTATCGTCTTCACATATAATTATATTATGTATACAAGACCTTGTAAACATTTTAAAAGAGTAACGGTGGAGTTTCTTGCACATTCTTCTCCATACGAATCAATTCAATATTTCAATAAACATGACAACAACAAACATTTCAATTCAATAAAAATAAAGGAGTGATGTAGTGTATGCGCAGACATTGGCGTGGTAATCGCTTACCGGCCGTAGGCGAGTGCAGACGCTCTCTGGGTTCCGCATAGGCTATCTCACCTGAGTGATCTATCAAAGTGTATTTTATTAACCTAGCGAACATTACAGGAGTAAACTGGTAAAAATCGTCAAAAAGCGACTTTTTATTATATACATATAATAGAGAGAGGCAGACATAGAAAGAGATAGTCTTCATGGTTTTTGAGGGTGCTGAAGCCGATATTGAGGTCAAAATGAAAATCCAAGACGGCGGCGGCCGCGAAAATTTTCAATTCATCATGGGTGTCGTTTTCATGGTTTTCAAGGGTGCTGAATGGCTTCAGCACCCTTGAAGTCAGGTCAAAATCAAATTCCAAGATAGCAAGCAGCTGCAAAAATTTTAAAATAACGAAAGATTAATAGTGGGAGATTCGGGGTTGTATAACTATTAACAAAAAGTGCAATGCCTTTTAGATCAGCGTAATTTAATGTTTCTCTGAAGTCAATATGTTTTAAACTCTAAATTAGCAAAATTTTTGTAATTTTCGCTTTACATTGTCATCAAAGCGGTTTAATGTTTACTTAATCGTATTCCAAAAGAATTTTTCAAGCAGAAGTAATTTTGGCGACAATGCACACTTCGTTTCAAAGTGATTGCAAAGATAATGTGTTTAAACCGCGTTTTTAATTAGAGTGTAATGAGTTTTCTGTATTAATTGCACTACAAAAGTGAATTTAAGTACAAAACATAATATAATATCTTAAAAATACAAAAAGGAATTTATTTTTTTCAAAAATAAGTACTAAGCCAATGTTTTAAATATAAATATCATTACATACTCCAAAATATTTCAACCTTTTTGGGAATTGTTTAGGGTGTTTGGAAGTGGATGCAAAGCCATATGGGGGTAATAGTTGACACCATTTAGAGCATTTTGAGTCATACATGTCTTAGACGAAGTATTTTTTTTTCCCCAGTTAAAGTTGGTATGTTATTTTTAACTAAAAAGTTGTACTTAGTTCCTTAGTTAGAGTAATGTCTGGAAGTATTTTTTTTTCTTTATTAAGGAGCTTTGTCTCAATACTGACTATGTCGCTCCATCATAGCCAAACTTTGAATTTAAAATTAATTTATATGATTGTAATATATTTTGTACAAAGTTTTAGCCTCGTCCGAATGTCTGGAAGTCTTGTACTGGTCTTACAAACAAACATACAATTTTACCTCTCTATAATAATTAGTTTAGATTAATTCATTATTGGAGTACAAAAATGGTTGGTATTGTTTTGCTGAGAGTGAGTGTCTTAGGTCCAAATTGGTGGAAGTACAGTCAACAAAGGAGTTAAGTATACAGGAGCGTCGGATATAGTTGAAGTTTACTAAGAAACCGATGGATGTTCTGGACTGAAATTTTATTTAATAAATGAGCTGTTTGTTTTCTATTAATAAACTAAAATTTTATTCGAGAATATCCATCGGTTTCTTAGTAAACTTCAACAATATCCAACGCTCCTGTATACTTAACTCCTTTGTTGACTGTACCTATTGATTAAAATTTAATTTGTATCGAAACGAAATTGGACGAGGGACAAACGCCTGGTAATGGATTTCTCTCATTAAAATTAACTCTTCAATTCATTGGATTCCAATAATCTAGATAAGGGATGGGCTCAAAATAATTGAGTTCTTCAGTTTTTACGCATTGAAGCTTTTTTTTTTCAGAATTTGATGAAAGTCTGATGATGCAGATCAACTGAAAAAGTACGTGTACTGGGTAGGTAACGTTCATCTTGAAAGAAAGAAAGGCGAATCCGCAAGAATAATCAGTTGCGATTAAAAAAATAAAAACAAAAAAACCAATCTCTACAACCCAGTTAATAGGTAACACGATACTCCTTGGTTAGACTGGTTGTAGGACTTTTAGGCTTCTGACTACCCGTAAAAATAAAACTAAAAACCTAATAAATATATCAGGGATATAGTTTGCGACGCGACGTGACTTTTAACACTCATACACAAAGAGCAGTTTGCCGTGTCGAAAACAACTGAAAAATGCTTCACCAATGGGATTTGATACGATTAACTTGACAGTTAACTGTCCATTATGTTATCCTTTTATGATTCTGCCAAAGTGGCATTTTTAGGCCCCCAGGAGAGCATGGCACAAAAGGGACGAGGCCGTTACTCAGCCTGCTGAGTACGCCGGTAGTCAGCAGTCCGAGTAACGGCCTCCTGGTCTGTGCGGGAACAAGGCTGCCACTGATGTTGTCGATGACCCGAGGTGTACAAACCATGACGGTTGTGTCAAGAGTGAGTAACAACCATTTGTAATACTTGAAGATATCGTAGCGGCATCTATACCGCCACATGCGAACTATGCATCATACTGACGTCACACAAAATCCTGTATCGCGCAAGCAGAGTTTACCGCGCACCTAGCATATATACAACAGCCCGAAACTCACTCATCTTTATCTTTTGTCATTTATCTTTTGTCGAGAATGTAGCGTTAGGTCCTTTGTTAATGGCACGGGTTTCTTACGGTACATCGGTGGCGTAATAATCCGCACCATATAAAAAACATGTCTGTCAAGACGCTTCGATCGAGATCCATACCATGACCGTACCTACAAGTCGTCACGGTCATTTAAATATTGATAACCCACCAATATAATTATTCCAATTAAATGGGTAGGTCTTTTATGCAAAATATTAATTTATAGATGAAAAGAAACGTCTGAATGGAGCAAATATTTGAATGCTCACGTAATATATTAAAGTATTAAAAATAAATTATTATAGGTTTATAATTTCGATTTCATTCATAGGTTCCAAGTATCTTGCTGAAAGAGCAGATTATTCTCGTATGTTTTATATTCATTTATTTTTTCTATATTAATAAGCTTGCCTAAAGGGGCTATAAAAAGATGCAAATAATATTTATTTTAAAAAACCCACTGTGGGAGCACAGTGGGTTTTTTTTAAATAAATATTATCCAATCCAATGTTTTCTCCCACGTTGCAACCTAGAGCAACAATTTATTTTTCATAATTTGAATAAAGTACGAGTAATAAAAGTTTTTCAGAAACTCGACCACTGGTTTTTATTTTAACTTTCCGAGATAAAAGTATTTACTCAATGTTCTTTTACATTTTGTTTGCTAACATCATACTACCGTATGTCAATTTACTTCATATTCCAATTTCTTCAGCCTTTTTAGTAACGGGATGTGTTTAGTAGAAACATACAGAAAAATATATTTTCACGTTTGCATAAGAATAAGGATCATCTTCATAGGCGCGTGGCACTCGCCTATTCATGATATTTTAATCCTTCTAATATTCGTCCGCAATATCAAGTTGTCCTTCTCGTGACAAGGACAGTCGACCGCACGTCGCCGTCGGTTGAAATCGTTGTTTTGAGTTGAGCTGCACGATTTCTGACAAATGAGTACACTGACTGGACAGGTCCTCTCAATCTGTGTGGTTGTTTCCTCAAAAGACCATATCAGACATCGATCCACATGGCCTTCATATAATCTGACCAAGATTATGTCTGGACTTTAAAAGAGACTGTGACCTCCGAGTTTGTTTCGGCCTTTCTTCTCAGAGTAGTCAGATAGGAAACGCAAACCTCATCTAGTTTTAAAAATATGATTGACGTGTGTTGGTGCAAACCTACTTAGAAAAATAAAATCATTTATCATTTAGCCTTGAACTGGCCTAATGTGGGACGGAGTTCCATTAAAAGAAGAGATACATTTTATACTGGTTTTGTTACCACTGGCGTACGGCCTACTGTGAGGCGAATACCGCGCGAGACGCTGGACTCGACTGCGCGAATTGATGGAGGCTGTAAGTAGTGCTCAAAAGATCTGTTATTTAGCTGACGGCAAACTGACTGCTTACTCACAGGGGAGATCCAAAAAATAAGGAGGTTGGACAAAGACGCATCTTAGAAATAACACGCTCAGAATCGATGTTCATTTTTGTTTGCGATGTTGCGTACGGTCGGTCGTTTGGTCAGCGTCGCATTAAATGCCCGCATATACCGACACAGCGCGTCAATCGACCGACGTATGCCCGACTGACGAGTTTGACCGACGACGGTCCTCGTCGGCGCGTCCACGTCGTAGCAATACGTGCGTAGCGATTCATCAGCGCTGCATATAGTAGTTGTTCACAAGTTTTCATTGATATAGCTAAGTTCGACCGGTATCAGCGCTGACCGTCGGACGAGCATGAAACCTAGCCTAAATCCAGCCTTAGGCGGGTTTTAGAGTCGCGCTGACCGCACGCTGATGGTCAGCGCTGATGGGTCGATATGCTATGTAGTAAGGTAGCGTTTCTGAGTAATGCTGACCGCTCAGCGCTGACGGCTCATACGTTTCGCTGTCCGCGCCGACGATCAGCGTGCGGTCAGCGCGACTCTAAAACCAGCCTTAATGATTTGGGAGTCACGTGACTATTCGCGCCAGTTGCAGATTCAATTCGCACTACACTGGCGCGAATGTGACGCCTCGTGATTTTGTCAACTAGCGTTGAGGAAATAGGGTAGAGCGAATTTCATCCCCCATCCCACGCAGAGTTAACTTCATTTTGGCCAGAGTATTATATTACAAAAATCTTTATCACACTAATATTATAAAGGCGAAAGTTTGTGAGTGTCTGAGTGGGGGTGTGTGTATGTGTTTATTACTTCTACACGCTCAAACGGCTGGACTAATTTTGATAAAATTTTGTATGTAGGTAGCTACTTTTTATCCCGATATTCCCACGGGATCGACACTTACGCGGGTAAACCCGCGGGGCGCAGCTAGTCTTCAATAAATTGAAATTGGCATCTTAATTAAACTTAGCAGTGTAACGCACTCCTCAGAATGCAAATGCAATATTATGTGGTTACGAGATGTCTGCACATAATGTGTAATGACTTGAAATTCTAAATTAAACTTGTCTATTACTATGAGCAGGATTGTAATATGTTGTAGAAGCAGATATTAATTTCTTAAGAGGTTTATTATGAGGTAATTCTCAGTAAAAGCCATATTATCACCCTTCATCTCTTGTGCAGTCAACGGCACATAGGAGTAACGTTATATCAGTTATGTTCTGTGGTTAATACGAGTATAATAGAAAGCAGTATGTTTTTGTACGTTTAAAAACTAGCCAACTGCGAGTCGGACTCGCACACGAAGGGTTCCGTACCACAGGGCAAAAACGCCGAAAAAAACACGTTTGTTGTATGGGAGCCCCGCTTAAATATTTATTTTATTTTGTTTTTAGTATTTGTTGTTATAGCGGCTACAGAAATACATAATTTGTGAACTGAATTTCAACTGTCTAGCTATCGCGGTTCTTGAGATACAGCCTGGTGACAGACAGACGGACAGACAGCGAATTCTTAGTAATAGGGTTCCGTTTTTACCCTTTGGGTACGGAACCCTAAAAAGCGCTATCTTTTTCCCGGTGTTGCGTCCGCGTGGAAGTCGGAAATTGTCCATGTCCATGGGAACGTAGGTACTACCTATATCTGCCTAGCCTTTTGCCCACTATGTTGGGGTCGGCTTCCAGTCTAACCGGATGTAGCTGAATACCAGTATTTTACATGGAGCGACTGCCTATCTGACCTCCACAACCCAGTTACTGGGTAATACGATACCCCTTGGTAAGACTGGTTGTCAGACTTTCGGGTTCCTGACTACCCGTAACGACTGTCAAAGATCCACGTATGACAGCCGGACCAACGGCGAGGCACGGAGGGGTCTCGGTGTGCAAAGATGGTCACCCATCCACAAACCAACCGCAGCAAGCGTAGCTTGACCTGATCGATCGACCTGTGCGGCTGTTATTATTTAGCCACGGACCCCTCCCATGGGTATGTATTAAAAAGATAAAAATAATTCTAACTCAGGTCATGGTCTCTCTGTGCGCCTAATATCATCGAAGTCCAGCTGTTAAGGCGTAAAAAGGTCACAATCAGAGAGTTAGACTGAGTTACTTTTGCATTTTTAAATAGTATTAGTATGGAATCCCTAATACAGGTAATATTATCTACTTTATTTTTTTCAACGCAAAAACTCCTTTGTTGATAATGTGAGTAAAAAACCTGTAAGTACCTAAATACATTACAAAATGATTGATGATATAGATAGATAGATATATAAAACGTTTATTCAGTGCAACAAAAGACACAATACAGGCATTAAAAACATCAGAAAAGGTGAAAGAAAAAAAAAATGATTAAAAAGATAAACTGACCCATAGACACTTCATAACATCTATAACGGTCGATCACTACTGGGCGGTGTGTGTCTCATGGTTGCACCAAATGGGAGTCCAGCTCAGCATATGCCAGGTACAATACCTGACGCTGGTATTCTGCTGCATCCCGTTACATACGGATGTCGAGAAGACACATCTGAGTTTTAACAAAATGGTACCTACATATTGCGGCTATTATATTATATAAGATATCGACTATTATTTTCTTTCTTCTCCTCAGCTTTGGCTGCTGCAAAAATATAGGTAATTCAGTAGGGTTGCGGCACTGACTGTCTAGGGCTTGCCCGACGAACCGGTCTTCTTCTGGACTTCTTCGGTCCATTCGTGGATTTTTTTCATGCATAATTAAGTTCGGGTCGAAGTTTTTGGTTATCGCTGGTCTGTAGTAGGTACCCTCAGCCAAAAAAGAGACAAGACTTTTTGACATTGTAAAAGTCATATGGGAACTTACCAGAGGGCCTAGACAAGTGGCAATCGACATCAGCGGGGTAATTGCGTAACACACTAGCAGTAGGAATGCCTTCAATTTTGACAGTTCAACAACATTCATTGCGTTGTTTACGTTGTTGAGCAGACATATTTATCGAACATACGAAGCAATGGATTAGGAATATCCTTCGAAATTATTCAGATTGTGATTGATAGTGTTTTAGGCAATTAGGGTGCTGGTTTTCGGTAGATTTCAGCCGAAAGACGTCCACTGCTGGACATAGGCCTCCCCCAAGCACCTCCACTTCGACCGGTTCTGTGCTTCTCGCATCCTACGGGTTCCTGCGGCCTTCACAAGGTCGTCGGTCCACCTTGTGGGAGGCCTTCCAACGCTACGTCTTCCGGTACGCGGTCGACCACTCCAGAACCTTTCGGCCCCATCGGCCATCTATTCGGTAGATTATGTCAATCCAATACATTTTTTACTTTTCTATCATCGTTATCGCTGATAGAATGTCACTTTGTCTCGGCCCGCAGGTCTTGGATCCGAAATTTATAGGCTATCCCCAATGACCAATAATTCGAAATAAGAATTTGAATAATTCAACAACAACCTCGAAGTTGTAATCACGGTTGAGAAATGGCAACAGGCTCACTGCTCTTGGGATTATCTACTGCCATTGGGTTATTTGTTTAAAGTTCTTGTACTCACATCTTTGAGAGAAGACGCGATAAATATCACGTACACACTTGTCCCACCGAGACATACGCCGGCCATCGCTGCGTCCACAAAGTGTCTGAAAATTTTAGTATGTTGTGATATATGTGTGATATAAAATACTAACATTATTATGGACCTAGTCTGAAATAAAGTTTTATTTGTTTAATTTATATCATATAGTTATACCTACGGTGAAAGTGGTATTATTTATTTAATGTTACTTGCATAACATTACAGAAAATAATCCAAAGGCGTTGTACAGAGCAATTTACAAACTAAAAAGTGACACACATACATTACTTACGTAGATAAAGTACAATAAAATAAAAATGTGAAACATAACACAATTCAATAACACTTGTAAAATAAACAAAATGCAATCAAATTAAAAAAGCATTATTCATACATATTATCTAATGCCTTACTTTGAGAGAATTACTATGGCCACAATCACCGGCCATGTAATAATGTAGTCCGTGATAAGGCCTGTCGTACTGTATGGGTCTGAATGCTGGGCCGTGAAGAAGACGGATGAAAAAAGATTGCATGCAGCGGAAATGAGAATGTTGAGATGGATGTGTGGAGTGACGAGAATGGATAAAGTATGAAATAAGTATATAAGAGGAAGTTTGAAAGTGGCGCCAGTGACAGAAAAGTTGAAAGGAAATCGTTTGTCTTGGTATGGGCATGTGATGAGAAGGGACGAAACGCATGTGACTAAAAGAGTGATGAATATACATGTTGATGGATGGAGAGGGAGAGGAAGGCCGAAGAAAAGATGGATGGATTGTGTGAGGAATGATATGAAAGAGAAGGGAGTGAATGATAGCGTGACGGTTGACAGGGGAGAATGGAAGAAGAAAACGTGTTGCGCCGACCCCAAGTAACATGGGATAAGGGCAGGAAGATGATGAATCATCGGCCATGTAAACTATGTAGTTTAATGGCCAGTGGACTGTTAAACTCACGCATATTTCAAATCCTAATCTCCGGTATGATTCAGCAGCGAGCGTCCTCATGACATGTGATTATGAAAAGATAGTCTCGGGTCGAATAGTACCTACTCCAACATATTTCACAGAAAGAACATGGGCTATTGGTTCCTTGCCCAGGACGTATTGTGCATACCTAGGATTATGTGCACGACTAAAAGGTGTAATAATAATAATAATAATAATAATAATAAGCCCCCCAAACAACCACACGTCCTGATTGACCATCTAATCACGTGGGGGGCGGACACACGAATGAGAAATTACTGGCGTGGCTAACGTGGCTCTGGAAACCCACTTAAAAATGGAGACTCGTTCAAAAAGAAAACGTATAGGACCGCTGCCCGGGGGCGATCGCCGGGGCGCACTTGGAGCTGACGCTGAGTGTCTCAGCATGCGAACCGTCAGCGGTGAGGAGTTGAACAGGCGGGCTCCCACCGACAAAGATGCTACAGCCGAAGTTATTGATGATGGTGATAGACTGACAAACAGGACAGACACCCCTGTAGAACCATATAGTCCAAGTACAGTATCGTACGCACCTTCAAGAACATCATCACCATCAATACCATCTTCACCCATACAATCATCCCCCCCCATAACTAGTTTTAATACAGTTTCACCTACTCCGGCCTTGAATGTTGCGCGGGAGGTATCTACCTTCTTACCCGCGTCCACCAAGGCTGGGAAAACAAGAGTTCGCATGAGATGGAGCAAAGAAGTTAACCTATTCATCATGCGAACTTATCTATACATAACTAAATTAGAGACCGACATGACCACCTATAGACAACAACTGCATGAATGTTTTACACGTCAATATCCTGAGGTAACAGTTTCAGAACAACGAATTTCAGACCAACGAAGAACTATAGTTAGGAATAAACTCTTGTCGCAAGCCGAATTAGATCAGTTAAAAAAAGAAGTACGCACACAATTACAACAAGAATCAGAAAACGATTCAGACACTAACACTATAATACTAACACAAAACACAAACGTAAATATTCTGCAAGAACAATCACAATCGCTCACTCAATTACATCCTAATACTCAATCTCTAACATACAACCAATCGCAAGCTTACACGCAAACAACACACACATCTACACAGACCGAATCCTTAACCCTAACGCTCGAAAATGATATCGAGACCTTAGTTGTCACTGATCAAAACCTAACCACAGACACGTATATCCAAGAAATACATGACAAATTTAGAACAACAATAACACAATACTCTGGGATGGATCCAGCCGCCCGACCAAAACTACCTAAACTGAAATACACTCCTAAACTATTTCGTTTAGTAAATTTATTTAATGAAAATATACTCATACAATTTATATCTGATGATACTCAACTTATAGACATACATTTACTTATATATTGCACAGCGGTAGTTATATCTGAAGAACTCAATTTTAAAATCACGGACCACACACAAACCATAAGAACAAGTCGTATTGTCAAACCAGCATGGCAACAGAGACTAGAAACAGATATTGAAAAGTTAAGAGCGGACTGTGGTAGACTCACACAGTATATCAAAGGCATCAGATCAAATAAAGTAATTAAAAGAGTTGAAACCATATTTAAAAATTACTCTAATCACACTAGACACGAAAGTAATAATAGGAAACCTGAGGAATTTTTGGATACATTAAAACAGAAACTAGCTCTTAAAGTCCATAGGCTTAGGAGATATCGCACCTTTAGAATTATACAGACCCAATACGAAATTTTGATATTTTGACTTTCCGCCACATTACGACCTAAAATGATCATCTGCATCGACTTTAATTAAAACAGTGACCGATTTGTGAGTAGAAAAGGACAAAGTCATATTTCGGTCTTTATCGCTCGGCCCCTGTTCCCCGCGCCCTCTCGGGTTTAGAGTGACGCAATCAGTAATGTGCCACGCGTCATAAGTGAAAGTCGCTAAGTGTTTGTTTTTGTGGAGACCTAATCCGGATTCAGTCTTTACATTACTGAAAAATAAGGTATGTACACGTTACTTTTTTGGTAAAGTAAAGACCCATTTTGTTATAAGTCCATGTTATAGCAAAAATTTTAATTGTGTACAAGACACAATATTGTTTAAGTCCATCTTTAACTGAAAATATATTACAATTAAAGACTCAATCATCCTTTGGTCGTTATAATTATAAAATACTATGCATTATAAAAACTTATTCGTGAATAAGGCTTTCTTGTAATAATAGTCATAGTTTTTAAAAAGTCGTATTTATCGAAATGTCTATCTGGTAATGAAATTGTTTTGTTTCTTCTATTGAATGTGACAATTGTAGTTCATATTTTTTTTACATTTTAGGTGAAACAAGTCAAAACATGAAGAGAAGAGTGGATTATATTTTAGAAAAAGTCCAGACAAAAAACCAGGTAAAGATACTTTTGTTCGTATTATTATTCTTGTTTTTACCAAAACGGTAATTATTTTATGCAATAACCTTCTTAATACCCTTATTTCTAGGCACATGCTAATAATCGTCGTCGTCGAAAAACACACACAGACACACCCCCACACACCCCCACACACCCCCACACACCCCCACACACCGCTCAACAACCCAAATGACGGAAACATCACAAAATTACCAAGATAACTGTGTTCGTATGGTATGTACCTTGGTAATATATTTAAAACAGATGGGTGTTAAATTGTTGGATATCAAAAATTAAAATATTATATTTTCAGACTGACACAAACAAAGAAAATAATATTCTGCCATTTAATTCATGTTGTGAGGAGTATCCAGATAAATTATCAATTAACCAGATGGACCAAATTGTTGCAGAGGTAAATACACACATCAATAGTGTCAATAGATATTATTTTATTGTATTAACATCAGAACTTAAAACTATTCGCGGTATAGAAAAAGTTTGGACTTACGTGGGTAAAATCGTAAAGAACAGCTGCTAGTATTGGGTAGTTACCAAACAGTTTCCTCAAGGTAGATGTTGTGTGTACTTTGACTTTTATATTGACATAATTCAATCCAATTTTAATTTGTTAAAAATTTACTTTCAGGTCATCCCCGAAACAAATAATAAATCGTTATCAGACAGCCCTTCCATAATAGAAAACTCTCCAAACCGATCCATTCCATACTTTGACCCAAAGGTGCTTTGTGTAGCTGACACCAACAAGGTGGGTTTTCAATTGACAATTTAAATATTATTTTGTTTATTTCTTCTTCTATTTAAATGAAATAATATTATTTCCAGCTACAAAAGAAAACGCAAATCCAGGAATTTACTATAGTTTTAGAACCAGAGTTGAACAATTCTGAACAGTCACATGTACAGTGTCGATCAAAAGTCCATAAGCAAATTCGCAAAGTTATAGTTTGAAGTTTTGCTAGTGACTTACGACCTTCTTTTAATGAGTAATTTGACACACACACCCGCATATTACTCGAATAATCACGCTATTGAATATAGTTCCGTGTCATGTTCGTCTTGTTCAAATAGTTCGTAAAACTTTATGATTATACCCACAGAAATCTTAATAAATAAATTAATTATAAGGTGGACAGATGCACCATTCACCGCGAAAGAATGTTGTGGTTCTTTGTTGGTTGATAATAATTTGATATTGTGGGTTAGTGAAGTGTGTTTAATCTATTAGAGGTGTTATTCATTTTGAAACGCAAGCAAATTTAAATATTGAGATGAAAGCGGATATTATCGCGCTGCGTAAAAGTGGACTTAATATTATACCACAAATATTTGATGAAACCGGACTGACTGTGAGTATTATGATTTAATTCTTTTATCGAACATTTATTTAATTAATGTATAACTGCTGATCCTTGTAGTTATTTTATTAAACGTTTTATATTTACCATAGGGTCTAAATAGAAGAAAAAATATATATTTCCAAGAGTTTATTTATTTACTTTTGGAATGATGAATATAACATTAAGTATAAATTATAATCTTATCTTTTGAACTATTTTCAAAATATTTTTTTTTCAAAATAGTAGTTAATAATATTTTATCATTTTGCTAGAAGCCTTACAATATTCCTTTTTTGTTTTAGAGAAATTACCTACCTACTGTGAGTAGGAAGGTCAAAAGGTCGGAGGGTCCGTGCCAGTCGAACGCGATCGACAGTGGAAGGCCCCAGCTGGTCAGTGAATAAGAAAGAAATGTTGTTTTAACCAACCAGTTACCAGATGAAGTTGCATTGCAAGGAAATATGCAGAAATATGTTTAAATATTATAGGATCCATACGCCAGCGTTTACTTGATAGCATGGATAATAATGGGGGTTATACAACGTATTAAGTTATAAATTACAAATTGATTTTAGTAATATTAAAATAATATTGTGTCTTAACCGTATTAAGGATTATTTTGAGGTTTATAGTTTCAATCTTCTTTTCATAATGAAAATGAATACTTAAGCTATAACCGCAATATATATCTAAAGAACAATATTATTTTATTAAAGATACTTACAATATTTTAAGTCTAATGGTAGTAGTTCACATGCTTTACTTCAATAAATTGTTCTTTATGAGAAAATAAACTGTTTTAAAAGTGTATTTATAAAATTATAACGAATAAAATTTTGGAAATCACTTAAAAATCTTTTTTTTTATCCCATATTTCAATAAAAATATAATAATACAAATAAAATAAATATTACATTATTATTCTCGTGTATTAATTAATCGAATAATAATAAAAAAAGATAAGAATATTGTTGAAAAGATAAATTAAAGTTTCATCTCGAGATTCGAACCTAGGCCAACTTGTTTAATAATCCAATACGCAACGCTATCCGCTAGCGGTACTTGTTATGAAGATGTGAATTTTAGCAATCGTATGAACCAACCAAGGTCATACGTAATTACGCCGCGCGTGTGAAAAAGCGACGGTATAATTATTTTTTGTTTCGTTCGACGTTAGCCAGTGTACACACACAGATGTAGGTACGGGCCTGCGCGGCGCGGGCGCGTGTTCACAGAAATTTCAACTTTATTGTGCCTATCCAAATTTGTTGTAGACCGTACCTACTAATGAAAAAGAATACCCACCGACAAAAAAGTCATATCGTGATTCGTCAACATCATCTGACAGTACTACTTCTTCTTCAAGTAGATCTTCATCATCATCGTCTTCGTCTTCTGATGCTCACACCAATTTTGACAAAAATACATCAAATACCCATTTATCCATAGATGGGCCTTCCACATCCAACTTGACGGGTCAAGTTACACGCAAAAATACAAAGAATTACCATCAGTCACCCATTCATTCAAATGAAAGTGATGTAGACTTAAGTGACACAGACCCAACTTATACTCTTGATACTCGGTCTAGAAGAACTACTCGTTTATCCAGCAGCAGTTCTTCGTCTTCAGCCAACACTGCCCTTGAATTGACTAAAACTTCCGAGACAACTAGAAAATCAAGAAAACGCATACGAAATCCATCAAACTGGAAGCAAAATGTTGCAAAAATCTTAAGAAACACTGGAAAGGCTTATGTTTCATGTACCACTAAAAAGGAAGTATCCGCCCGTGTCATTAAAGATGCTTGTAAATGTAGACTTAAATGTCCAGAAAACGTCGTTGATGCTGACAGAAAAACATTGTTTGATAAATATTGGTCATTAGGCAACATAGAACTACAAAGATCTTTCATACGAAATTGCATGATGGAAATTAAGCCAAAGTACAAATATAGTAATTCTGCGAAACCTAGACTACCGAATAATGCATTTTATTTCACAATAATTAACACCCGAATTCGGGTATGTAAGACTTTCTTCATTAATACTCTGGGAATATGCGATCGTCTGATCAGAACAGTAAAAAAGAAGACTGACCCACAAGGATTCTTAAATACCGATATAAGAGGTAAGCACGTGTCAAGACAGATCCAGCACTCATTGAGAATATTAAACAACACATAAACTCAATTCCAAGAATAGAGTCTCATTATTTGAGAGCAGCAACTTCCAGAGAATACATCAGTGGGGATAGAACAATAACTGACATCTGGAAAGATTTTGATAAAATTCAAAAACAAGAAGGTAAACCTTCTTGTGACTATTGGGTCTACTATGAAATTTTTACAAAACAATTTAATATTAGCTTTTTTCAACCGAAAAAAGACAGATGCGATTTATGTCTAGACTATGAAGTTGCAACGGTGGATCGGAAAACAAAAATAAAAGATAAATACGATGAGCACCTTAAAGAAAAAGATTTGTGTCGCCAAGAAAAACGCCTAGACCGCCAAAACATCAATGATACATTCATTTGCTCTGTTTATGATTTACAAGCCGTCATGCAGTGCCCTACTGGAGACATTTCTTCGTTTTTTTACAAATCAAAACTCAATTGTCTAAATTTCACTATAGTAGAATTAATGGCTAAGAATTCAGAAATACCTAAAAAACGTAAAAGAAATGAAGAAGACAATGACATAGGTGCTTACAGTGACGTGTACAGCTACTTTTGGGATGAAGTGCACGGAAACAGGGGAGCTAATGAAATAGGATCGTGTATTCTAGACTATTTGAACAACTTAAATGAACAAAATCCGAATAAAAATCTTCATGTCACTTTTTATTCGGATAATTGTTGTGGACAGAATAAAAATAAGTTTATAATGACATTATATTCTTATGCAGTTACTCATTTTGAAAACATAGAAACCATCACTCACAAATACCTCATCAAGGGACATACACAAAACGAAGGAGATAATGTTCATAGCTTGATTGAGAAAGAAGTTAAAAAAAACAAAAAAGCTGGACCTATTTATGCACCATATCAATATGTAACTCTGATTAAAAATGCACGTAAGAATGGGAAACTTTTTACCGTTAAAGAGTTAACATACGAGTTCTTTACTAATTTAAAGGCACTTCAAGAACTATGGGGATATAATTTCAATGAAGATGAGGATAAAAACAATGTTATTTTGAACGACGTAAAAGTTTTGCAGTTTAATAAAGCCGAACCATTTATCTTCTCTTATAAAACTTCGTACAGTCAAAGTGAGTTTAAAAAGGTTAACATAAGGAACAAACGTAAGAAAATGATGAGTCCAGAAGAAATAACTGTGACCAAAGCATTTTCACAAAGACTAGAGTTAAGTGAACATAAGAAAAAAGACTTGCGCGATCTCATTAATAAAAACCTAATTCCTAGTTATTACGCAGATTTTTATAACTCTATACTGTAATTTTTTGTTATTATGAAAGTTTTAAGTATTAAGTTCCAAACAAGTTCCTTAATGATTGTGATAAGCTATACCTAATTATTAGGCAATTTATATCAAAGATTTAAGTTTTGTTATGCAAAGTTTATTGGTAAATTATTTACCATGGTTGTGATGATTGATAACAATAATAAAAGTAGATTTTTAAGCTAAAACTCTTTGTAAGTTTAATTTTTAATAAAACATTTTATTTCTTACGTTGTTTTTTATGTATCGAATATAAAATTACCCTAAATAATTTAACTATTATAGTGTCTTATTTGTGAATGTAACGCATCTTACAATCAAAACTCAGAAATATAGAGACCTAAAACATAAAAGGTCTTTTTAAAAAATCCAATTTCATTAAAATAAAAACCTAAAGTGCACCATGATTTAAAAATGTTTTAAATATTATAGTTTTATTTATTTAATTTCATTTATTTATTTAAAATCGTCTAGGTAAATAACTAAAGTTTGATATAAAAAAAACAATAACATAATATTTTCAAAATTCAGTCGAATATCTTTTGTTTTCTACAAGATTGATAGACTTGTGAATCTTTATGCAACGCTTACCAAAAATTTGCGTTTCCTTGTTGAGTCTCTATAATTCTAAGGGTGCGATATATGAAGGCTCAACAGCGCAAAAATGATAACGCAACATTTGCAATGAATGAAAAAGTATTTTACAGAAACATACAGAAAACACACACTGATACAACAATAGAGAACAACACAGATGCACCGTCAAAAGAACACCTAGAAACATTCTGGTCCAGCTTATGGGAAGAACAAGTGCAACACAATGAAAAAGCAACTTGGATTACAGAAGAAGCAACAAAATGGAGTGCAATAGATGAAATGGATTTTAAAGAGATAACTGAGTCTGAAATTACATATTTAACATCTAGATTACATAATTGGAAGTCACCGGGTATCGACAAAATACAAAACTTCTGGTACAAAAAGTTAACGGTAGTACACAAATCGATAGCAAAAAATTTAACAGATATAGTATTAGGAGAACAGAACATACCCGAATTCATTGCCACAGGAATAACTTACATGCTACCTAAAACCAAATACACATCAGAGCCTTCCCAATACAGACCAATCACATGCCTACCCACAATTTATAAAATACTAACATCAGCAATAACTAATAAAATCAGCTCACACATTGAACACCACAATATGATAGCAGAGGAGCAGAAGGGATGTAGGAGAGGCCACATGGGATGCAAAGAACAGTTAGTTATAGACTCTACTATCCATAAACACGCCACCACAAAAAATAGAAACCTACATTGTACTTATATAGATTACCAAAAAGCTTTCGATAGCATCCCACACTCTTGGCTAATACAAATTCTAGAAATATATAAAATTAATTCAAAAATAATAGACTTCTTGCGCATTATAATGACACGTTGGAAAACCACACTTCAGATAAATAATCGACTCTGCTCTATCATAACTCGACAAATACATATTAGGAAGGGTATCTACCAGGGGGACTCCTTGAGCCCTCTTTGGTTCTGTCTTGCCCTGAACCCCTTGTCTCACTTACTCAATCGATGCCGGGCTGGATATAATTTTAAAAACAATACCGAAGAAACTAGTATCACGCATCTCATATACATGGATGACATAAAATTATATGCTAAAACCGAAAAAGAAATGAAAACTCTTATAGAAGTAACAACAACATTTAGTCAGGATATTAATATGAAATTTGGATTAGATAAATGTAGGACATTGCACATTATAAAAGGAAAAGTAAAACCCGGCAACTATGCAGTCAGCGACACCGACACAATAGCAGCTATGGAACCATCAGATCTATACAAATACTTAGGATACAAGCAACTTAAAGGACTCGACCACACAGCAATTAAACAGACTCTAAATACAGAATATCGGAGAAGAATTAACGCACTTTGCAAAACACAGCTATCTGGAAAGCATCTTATAAAAGCCTTGAATACCTTTGCCATACCAATATTGACCTACTCATTCGGAGTAATAAAATGGTCAAAAACTGACATCGAACAGTTAGAAAGAAACACACGCACAACACTAACAAAACACAACAACCTACATCCTAAATCGGCGATCGAAAGACTCACCATCAAAAGACAAAATGGAGGGAGAGGCCTAATCGACATACACCACCTTTGGCAGAAACAAATCACTAGGCTAAAAACATTTTTCTACACAAAATCTCACACAAGCAACATACACAAAGCTATTACCTTAAACGATTTTAATTACACCCCGTTGAACTTAAATGCACAAACTATACAAGACATTAACATCACAGACCCGCAAAACCAAAAAATAGACAACTGGAAAAAGAAAGTCCTTCACGGTAGACACCCGCATGACCTAGAACAGTCCCACATAAACAAATTAGCATCAAACAAGTGGCTTAAAATAGGAAACCTTTTCCCTGAAACAGAAGGCTTTATCATGGCTATACAAGATCAAATCATCAACACCAAAAACTACAGAAAATTTATCATTAAAGATCCAACTATCACAAACGACAAATGCCGCAGATGCCACATTCAATCAGAAACAATACAGCACATAATAGGAGCATGCATAACCCTCACACAGACAGACTACACTCACAGACACAACCAGGTTGCAAACATCGTCCATCAAAAACTAGCACTCAAATACGGTCTCATACAAAACACTAACACTCCCTACTATAAGTACGCACCACAAACTATCCTAGAAAATGACACACATAAACTGTATTATGATCGCGCCATACTTACAGATAGGACCATCCATTACAATAGACCAGACATAACCCTACAGGATAAAATAAGAAAAATCACTTACCTTATAGACATTGCAGTTCCCAACACCCATAACCTACAAAAAACAATCACTGAAAAAATAAGCAAATACGCTGAGCTGAAAGAAGAAGTTATTAGAATTTGGAGACAAGATAAAGTTTATGTTGTTCCTGTCGTTCTCTCCACGACTGGTGTTATCCCCAACCATCTCCTCCGTAGCTTGAAACTAATAGATCTAGAAGAATCCCTTTACATCAATCTGCAGAAAGCAGCCATCCTAAACACATGCAGAATCGTTAGGAAATTCATGCAGCTAGACGAAAGTACAATCTCATCATAAAATTCACCACACGCTGCATTTACTTGGCATTAGCCCGTAAATGTAGCTAAAACCAGCCTTAGAGCTGAGAAAAAAGAACACTCCCGATAATAATAATAATAATAACGTTTATTGTGTCCAAAAGTTATACACAAACAATTTGGGTTTGGAGTCTTCATTTAAGCATAAAATGCCTGTATTAGAGGACTCCGCTCCTTCACAACAGTAGGTACTTACTTAAAACACAATAAAAACAGTACATGGGTGTATTAAACCAAAATAATAGAGCTGTTTTGCATTAAAACAAAACAGTTATTATGTTATGGAAAACACATAGCATTGGGTTGAAGAAGCAGTCTAATAATTCTACCTTTATAGCGAGAAAACAAGTGGTATATATATCAGAGTACGTACCTTTCTCTAAATTACCTGTGATGTGATCTTTCAGCTTGGCAGAAATGGTGACAGCTGTGCTGTCACTTCCAAGTGTCATTCATAGAAGTCTTCAAAACTCAACAGCAAGCAAATTGCTCCAATGCTATGTGTTTTCCATAACATAATAACTGTTTTGTTTTAATGCAAAACAGCTCTATTATGTAACTTTCAAACACATAGCATTGGGTTGAAGACCTGTTTGATATCTGCTGGTGAAAGAATACCCGAAGGATGTAGACGCTATGTGAATTATATATTAAAATAACATTAATGAATATTTCTGGATGTATTCATTAAATGTTCAAACCAAAAATTAAGATCTTTCAATCTATTATTCTAAAAAATTCTAAAATTAACAAATCTATAAAATGTTATAGATTATTAACAAATGTATTTGCCTTGCTTGCCAAGGGTGAACATGAAATATAAGGCCATAATGGTAATTTAAATCAATGAGATTTAAACTGAATTAAAATAATAATCTCATTACTAAAGGATAATTGAATCACTCATTTCCTTAATTAATCAAAAGTACCAATATTTTTGCACCTCAACTTTTATAAAGATGTGGGAAAACAAACTCAATGTCTTACATAATAAAGTTAAAATTCCATTGAAACTAAATTTATTTAGGACCTTTTATATTACTATGGTTAATAGATTAACCCTCGCATGTAAATGAAGTATAAGTCTCTTTATTTATCAATTAAATTGACTTAACATAATGATTCATTTACCCAAACATATATAGATAGTTTCAATGGGAATTAAAAATTCTCATAATTATGATAAACCCTCATCCCCCTTCACAGAGAGGAGACCTTTGTTCCATCAGTGGGAACATTATAGGCTGATCATTCTAAATACTCTTGAGAGATAGCCCTCTCTTTTACTACTTTACAAAAGTAATCATTCTGTAAGCCTAGTGGTTCTTTCAGTTTAATTTTATCTGATGAACTAATCACCAGTCAGCCTCCCGAAGGCTACCACAGACCTCTTCTTCTAACTTCATGAGGCTCCTTTATCTTAGTTTGTTTATAAATCTTTTGAGCAAGCTTTATAGACACACCTGTTATTGCAAACCAAAATCAACAAAGATTATGGTAGCTTTTAGGTAAACTCTTTGTGTCTTTGAGCCAAACCTTGGGCGCACTGTTATTACTTACCCTACTTTTAACATCTCTTGCATGCTGACAATTTGTGTTGCACATATTGTACTCGTGTTTGAGCAAATCAATGATTGTCTTATTCAACACTTAAAAGTTGTGAGATATCTTACAATATTAGGGTATGTAAATCTCTGCTAATCAAGGGGTAAGCAGTGGTTTAGCTAAGAACAATGATTTTTTAGACTTTCTAAATGGACAAAAAACTGTCTAGATGTCATGCAATCTACACTATGACATTCACCTCTGAATACAAGCTTTATAAATGATTATTGTGGATCTCCACTACATATTAGCAAGTTCCTTGCTCCTCTACCAACCACTGCCCCTCCCAACCTGACTGCTTTCCCCCCCCCCTAAACTTTCCAAGCTAGGAGTTGCAACTTGTCAGGTCCAAGAGGTTTTTACATAGATCTTGTAAGGGTACTGGCTTTCTGAGACATCTCGTCTCCAAATACGAGAGCCAGGCACACTGGGTCCAGTATGGGGCGATTTCTAAATAGTACGTCCCTGCCCCATTTTCGAGTTCAGATGACTGAGCACTCGGTTTTAAATTGGGTGAAGAGAAACATACAGGTTCTCAATGTTGTCACTTCTTAACTGAAGGCATCGCAGAAGCTTGCCAAGCCATAATTTGAGTCCCCTGTGATGTACTGTCGCACAGCGGCTGACTTATTTGACGCGAAAAGGTCTACATCGGGGACGCCCCACTTTGAAACATGGCCTCCGAGGCCTGGGGCCTGGAGCAACAGGAGCCAATCCGGCTGGTCTGTTCTTAGATAAGCGGTCGGCTAAGCCGTTATAACACCTTTAAACTCCCCGGGAGATAAACCGCTGACAGAGTGATTCTAGTGTTCAGCTAATCTGCTAACTTCGTCATTTTGTAGGTTAGGTTCAGGATCACTAGGGATGTATGTACCCTTGTACATCCTAAGTTTGCGACAACTTTGTCGGATTGAGCTAGAATATGTGCACTCTGAAGACTGGCTCTTTGGCTTGCTTATTACTGCGTATATGGCAAACATCTCTCAACTTAGAGTGCCATTTTTTTTCCTGGTTTGGTCAAGTTCCTGGCAAGAGTAGGGTAGAACAGAATATTCTTTGTTATGTACACCATACGAACTACAGACATAAGTGTAGAATATTATACATAGGGTGACCCAATGGGCGGTCTTATCACTAAAAGCGATATTTTAAAGACCGGCAGACGGCATGTGTGGACAGGAAGTGGGTTACCCGTATATAAAGGAACTGAGTTGTGGTCTATCAATAGCCTCTGGCCACCACATTAACTCTTGACAAACCAGTGGAGCAACCATTTTTTCATTTGCCTTGGTCTGCTCTTTTTTTTTTTTTTTTTTTTTTTTTTTTTTTTTTTTTTTTTTTTTTTTTTTTGAGGACAATCAATCAATCAATCAGTTTATTTGTGACAAGCTTGTGTGCTTGTGACAAGCTTTCCCTTACAAGGATAGCAAAATTTGGGTGTTAATAAGCTTTGAACTTGTCTCAGAGAACAAAATCTCTTTATTAGAAGCATTGATATTATTATCTTCCTTTCTACCTAGCCTGCAGGCAGGGCCTTGTGATTAGGCCTACATATTCTAACACCTGATTGAGATTTAGAATTGACTCTGGAAATTCATTTGTCACCCAAGCTTTGTTAAGACCCACCGTCTCCGAGACAGCTTTTGCTAGTGGGCCAGCAAACAAATATCTAAACTCATCATCATCTGCCTAGCCTTTTCCCAACCATGTTGGGGTCGGCTTCCAGTCTAACCGGATGCAGCTGAATACCAGTATTTTACATGGAGCGACTGCCTATCTGACCTCCACAACCCAATTACTGGGTAATATGATCTGATAAAATTATCTAAACCAAATAAACAAAATATTGCAGTTTACATTATTACATGCAAATACCACAGGTTTGCAAATTCTCTGCCACTTACTTGGCTAATGCTGCAATTGTCCAGGGAACTGAAGAAAAGCTAAATGGGTGTGCTGTCAATTCCCATATTTTCTTGGTTCTAAAAGACTCTCCGGAGTCGTTCGTGTAATCAGCATGAACAGCTACCCTCCAATTAATACATAATTACTTCCGTTTGACTTTTTACTAATACCGGAGTGTAAACAATAGGCTATTTGATTATAATATCATAATCTTAGATATTATCCTATCTAAAGATACTTATCTCAAAATATAATTGTTTTGAATATAAATCTTTGCCAGATTTTAACTTCCTGTTATGATTTTCAGTATGAAACAGAAACATGTTTGCCGTCTTTCATTCCCAAGCTTTTACATGGTTATTTAGACAGCCTGAATCTTGTCTCTAGTATGAATCTTGGCCTAGTTATTTTTGATATGATCCTCATTTATCATGTTTTTAAAATAAAATAACTATTTTCTTATATTAAACAACTTTTATTTGCTCCACTGCAAATATAATAAATATCTATATGACCCTCTGATGAATGCCAAGAAGATCCTGATGGTCCTGCCTGACCATAACTATAAAATTTACTTAATTATTACAAAACAGCAAAAACTGTACAGTATAGCATAATAAGTTATAATGTTGTTTAAATATTTAACATTTCTTATTAGATAAAAAACTTATGTAATTTTTTATTATTCATCTTATTGTTCTAATTGCAAATTAGACTTAGAGGTGTTGAACTTCTTTAATGTAAGTAACAACACATGAGAGCAATGAACTATTGTAAGTACATTCCTGGATAGGAGTGTTCAGACTACTTCCAAAAGGGACCGTAGGGTAAAATCTTAGTGGGTATGTTGCTGCTCAAATAACAAGTGTCTGTAGACCTACTTTAGCAGTTAGCACTTTTTGCTCTCGACTCACATTAGGGATCCAAGCCACACCTCCCTCCGCGGGGGCTAAAGTCTTTAGTTTTGTTTAGTGGCATAAGTACTCACTCTACTTGCAATTTAGTGTGTGAAACACATGGGATAGGTGAGCATACATGTACTTACTTATAATGGATTGCTTTTCATGATGGGGTGTCATAGAAAAGAACCTGCTTGAGTAATTTTAGCTCAAGACATTCAGTATTTGCTTTAGGAATTACTACCTAATCATCATATTTTTACACTGAAATCCCTTTCCATAAGTTGTAATATTCTTTAAACACGAAAGGGTTGTTTGTAAAACAACACTGCACTTCTGTCTGAAGTGATACTAGCAAGAAACAGAAATTTGTTGATAGTATTTTTGAGTAAGGTTAGTGATATAATGTCATAATAACAGATATTCAGCACTTACTTGGCTTATTGGCTACTCATTCAATTATAAATGCGTAGGTCCGACTTACAGGAAATCGTCTCGATCTCTTTGCCCTGTCGTTCGGCGGTAGGAAAAAAGGGGTGCCTCAATCCTCCGAGGATGAAGAGGGTTTTTCCCCGCTATTGCGCTTAGGAGAATCGTGGCGCTCAGGGTCGCTAAACACGGTTCCTCAAAGTAACCGGTGACCACGAATCTAATTTGAACTTCCGATCTCCCTTTCGTCATTTCGGTGACTAACGATCAGCGCACCACTATATATCACTTACCACAATCACTACTATTTACTTTCTATAAAGTTTTACTTGAAACTTTACAAATTTTCTATGAAAATTAACGAGAGAAAAATTTTCCCGTACGTTGGCGGCAAAATTTTTAGACGCTATGAATGACACTTGGAAGTGACAGCACAGCTGTCACCATTTCTGCCAAGCTGAAAGATCACATCACAGGTAATTTAGAGAAAGGTACGTACTCTGATATATATACCACTTGTTTTCTCGCTATAAAGGTAGAATTATTAGACTGCTTCTTCAACCCAATGCTATGTGTTTGAAAGTTACATAATATAATAATGTTAACATGAGTGAGTGTGTGCATGAGTGTGCGTGTGTTGTAGAGTGTTATGAGTGTTATGGATAAGTGGTGGTGTGAGTATGTGTGTGTGTGAATGTACGTGTAGGTATGGGAGAGTCACTGTGTGTGTGAGCGGGTCGTGTACATGTATTAAGTTACGTTTTGGAGGAGAGCTTCAGTATTTTCATATGTCAGTGGTTTTATCCACTGAATCAATATTTCTTTACATATATGATAAGATTTTGCATATACGAAAATTTCTTTGTTTATTTTGTTATACAATTGAGCTGATCGTTTACTAAATTGCATAGATCCGAATTTGGTCTTGGTTATAGGTATATGAGCTATATTGTGTTTTCTTCTTCTTGAGTGTATATCCGGATTATAAGGTAAGGTTTTGTGCTTTTTTAAAATTATTTGAGTAATGTATAGTTTCCTAACTGACAATACATCACTAAGTTTGTAAAGGTTCTCTGTAGAATATCTCCTTTTTTTAAAGTGCATTATTTTGAGCAGGGCACGTTGTGCTCGCTCCAATTGGATGAATTTAGATTTTGTTGCCCCACCCCAAACGGGAATACAGTATATCAATATTGATTGCGCAAGAGAAATATATATTTGAGTGAGCACATTTCCAACCGGCTTACCACTACTCCGTATAGACCTAGGCAGCACGTGACGCAGAGTCTTAAAAATCCAATTTAGCTTGCGGACTCTATTGGCAACTTGCTCAAGATGGGGGTACCAGCACAATCTCTGATCCAGCATTACCCCTAAATATTTTGTGCTAGAAACTTTGCCAATACTAGAACAGTTACAATTATCAACATTAATACCATCACAAGTGTGTATAATGATTCGAAAATCGCCGGTAGGTTGAGTACGGTTACAGATGCTGAAACAAATAAAGTTAGTTTTGGAGGTATTTAATGTGAGGACATTAGCATTGAGCCAATTCGCAACCAGGGACATTCCTGTTTCAGCACTTAGCTGCACATCATGCCATGTCCTACCACAGAAGACGACAGCTGTATCATCGGCGTACGACAGGACTTTGGCATTAGGAATTTTCATGTTACACAGGCCGTTTATGTATATCAAGAAGAGCGTTGGACCTAATACACTTCCTTGGGGGACGCCGTATGATACATCTGTGACATCACTTATATGTTGCCCCACTTTGACACTCTGCTTCCTATTTGAGAGATAGCTCTTAAACAGATCAAGCGCGATATCTCTAATACCCATTTTTTCCAGCTTGCTTACAAGGATAGGCGTAGAGACGGTATCAAACGCCTTTCTAAGGTCTAAAAAGACAGTTAGGCACTTATCTCCATTGTCAAGATGATTAGCTACTAATGAAGTCAGTGATATGACAGCATCCTCAGTGGAAATACCTTGACGAAAACCAAACTGTGAGCCAGAGATGATATTGAATTTGTTTAAATAATTAAGAAGCCTAACATTTATTAATTTTTCAATAATTTTGGATATACTAGTAAGAACAGAAATTGGTCTATAATTATTAATATCGTCTCTGCCCCCACCCTTGTGCACAGGAGTAATAATGGCTATTTTTAACGGGTCAGGGAAGATGCCAGTTTTAAAGCAGAGGTTCGCAAGATGGGCTATGATAGGGACGGCTACCATTCCTACATACTTTAAAAATTTCGTAGAGATGTTGTCCCAGCCAGGGGCACTGTCAGCTTTTAGGTTAGCTAATGTTCTGTATACTTCGTCGGCATCAGTTTCAAGAAGCACAAAAGAATTAGCTAGGTTTGATGCGTTACTGCTCTGACCGAAGGCATAATTGACGGTTGTAGGTAGGATTTGTTGGGCCAGGTCATGACCAATTTTAGAAAAATAATTGTTGATAAAATTTACTGAATCAGAGGGGGTTGGCTGAAGTTTTAACAATTCTGCGTCATTATTATTTGTTTTCTGCGAGTAGGTAATAGCTTTTATATTTTTCCACAGTAATTTATTGTTATTAACTGATTTAGATAGCAGATTCCTTTCATATTGTCTTTTTAGTTTTTTAATCAAATTGTTACAGTAGTTTCTGTAACGTCTGTATGTAATTTTTAGAATTTCATTGGTTTGATCCTGACGAAGTTTATTTTGGAGTTTATTCCGATTTTGTATACAGCGCAAAATACCATTGGTAATCCATGGTTTTAAAATGCGTTTATTGCTAGGGATCTTTAATGTGATTGTATTTAATTTGATGGAGTCTGCAAGAGTTTGTATCAACAGAGTACACAGGGAATCAGGATCATCACAGAAGAGTAATTCACTCAGGTTCTTTTCTTTTAGATAATGCAGGGCCTGTTCAAAGTCTACAAATGTCTTAGTTTTACGAACATTTTGTAAACATTTTTGCTTAGACAATACTAGAAGGGTTGTGTAATGGTCAGTTACTGTGGTATTAAGGATAGCAATAGTGGGTGAAAACTTTATCTTATTTACTTTAAGCATGAAGTGGTCCAGGCATGATTTGTCTCTCGTTGGCAACAGGTGCCCTGGAAGGATACCATGTAAAGACAACATGTTGAGGTAGTTCACTCTGTTATTCAATTCATGAGACTGCTCAATTAGTTTAGGTATAATATTGATGTATAAGTCGCCTGCCACAATAATGTTTTTATTTGGTATTATGGTCTCCAAATGATTGTTGAGCGAACTGACAAAACTGTCGGTATTTGAGTTTGATGGTGATCGGTAAATACAGAGGATGACGTTATTCAATATTTCCAGGCTTAGACAAGAGGCCTGAGATAGTGATATTTCTGTAACCCGATGTTCGAGTGCACTCTTCACATAAACGACTACCCCATCATTTTGGTTTAACTGACTTGAAGTCATGTATGAACTGTAATTGTTAAGTAGAGGAATAGGTTTATTAGGATTTAACCTACATTCTGTAAATATTATGATATCTGTTTCGAAGTTAAATGTAGACAATGTCAATAAAAAATCATCAAAATTACAATAAATGCTTCTAATGTTCTGTGAGAAAATAGTTAAGTCACTTTTATTTACAAAAATGTGTTTATACAGCTCATTACTGTCGCATTCAATGGTGCGCGCGATCTCAAAATTATCTATATCAGTAACTGTTTGAAGCGTATCACTCATTATGTTGGAATTTTAAAAGAATAAACGTCATTACATGGGGCAAAAACCTTAAAGTAATGTAATAGTATTTGTTGTAGGTACTCTCATAATTAATGGTCACAAGAAAAGATAATGTAGATTTTATATAGTAACGAACGATTGCTCTTTTTATATTACTAATGTACCGTAATACACAACACAGTGTGAGGTATATGAAAATAGCGACTGAATGTATTGCAAGTGTAAGTAAGAATGGGTATAGGTATAAATGAGTTTTAGTTGGGGATGTGTGGTATAAGTCTATGAGAAATAATATTGTTATGGTTAAATGATTGTTGTATAAGTGTATAATGCATGTATATGAGTTATGTGTAAGCATATGTGATATAAGATTACGACGTGTTATGTAACATCTATTTGTAACTATGGTGATTAGCACCGCGCAGAAAGTATTAACAGTATACAGTAAAAAGCGGGTGACTGCATAAAAAACACAAAAAACACAGAACAAAAACGTAATGTAGTATCCAATATTTATAGAATAATACAAATAGTGGCATAAATACCGGAGGCAACATGTATGTAGTCATTTCTGCAGAATCAGACTGTGAATCTGGTCTTCACTTTTAATAACAATAGTCTGCGATTGTTCGTCCCTTTTTACATACACCTTACCGTAGGCTGTCCAACAGTATTTATAGGCGCCTGATTTTACTAAGTCTCGGGCGAGGAAATGTAGGCGAGATCCTTTTGTTGTTAAATGCTCCGTAACAAATATGGGGGTATCTTCCTGCGTTCTAAAGCCAAGGTGTTTACAACATAGTTTAGTTTTGTGTTTGATATTAAACGCTTTTACCATCTTCAATATTTCGTTTTTTAGAAGAGTGGAACTCGTTTCAACAATAATAGGTGACTGATTGTTGTCTCTGTTGGTACCTCGCAGTCTGTAAATATCCTTAATGTCATATTTATTAATTTTACAATCAATGCTTTGCGACAGGAATATAGTCAGATCTATAAGATCGTCCTTGGTTTCGTTATTTTTTTTCGGAACGTTTTTTATTACAAAGTTTGATTTTCTACTGCCAATTTGCATGTCCTCAAATTTATTCTCCAATGTAACTATGTACTCCTTATCTTTCTTCGCCTCGGTTTCTAATTGGTGAATTTTTTTCTTGAATTCATCGTTTTGTGCGGTAAGAAAAGCTATTGAGTTCTCAATATTGGCATTTGATAGCTGAATTTCCTTCAGAGTAGCGGAGATTTTTGACATCTCATTACCTTGATTAACTGAAAAAAGAGACATCATCTTCCTCATCTCTTCTCTAAATTCATGCAGTTGCCTAGAGAGACCATCATCCATATCATCTCTGCTCCTCTTGACTCGTTGAAAAACGTAATTAGGTGGGGTCTTATTTGTATTTCCCAATAGGTTTACATCAGTGTCTGACAGTGATTTATTCAACAAAGGGTCCATAGGGTCCATTGTAGTACTTGTAGTGGAAGTGCGGCTGCGTTGGATCGTAGTAATATTCTTCGGCGCTCGTAATGGGAAGTACTTGAATGTTTGTTTACAATATTACGCTGCTACCGGCCGGCGCCGCCGTGTAGCAAGCAGCTAGGCACTCAACCGTCGAGCACGGAAGACAAAGACGACAATAATTATGACACGTAATGTTCTACTCGCACAGGCACACCGCGTTTGTCAAGGTCAGGCTTGCCCTTCACTTTGTCACACAGATCAGATAGCACTTAAATTAGAGTTTTATGACATTTATGACATTTTTTTTTTTTTTTTTTTTGAGGACAATCAATCAATCAATCAGTTTATTTGTGACAAGCTTGTGTGCTTGTGACAAGCTTTCCCTTACAAGGATAGCAAAATTTGGGTGTTAATAAGCTTTGAACTTGTCTCAGAGAACAAAATCTCTTTATTAGAAGCATTGATATTATTATCTTCCTTTCTACCTAGCCTGCAGGCAGGGCCTTGTGATTAGGCCTACATATTCTAACACCTGATTGAGATTTAGAATTGACTCTGGAAATTCATTTGTCACCCAAGCTTTGTTAAGACCCACCGTCTCCGAGACAGCTTTTGCTAGTGGGCCAGCAAACAAATATCTAAACTCATCATCATCTGCCTAGCCTTTTCCCAACCATGTTGGGGTCGGCTTCCAGTCTAACCGGATGCAGCTGAATACCAGTATTTTACATGGAGCGACTGCCTATCTGACCTCCACAACCCAATTACTGGGTAATATGATCTGATAAAATTATCTAAACCAAATAAACAAAATATTGCAGTTTACATTATTACATGCAAATACCACAGGTTTGCAAATTCTCTGCCACTTACTTGGCTAATGCTGCAATTGTCCAGGGAACTGAAGAAAAGCTAAATGGGTGTGCTGTCAATTCCCATATTTTCTTGGTTCTAAAAGACTCTCCGGAGTCGTTCGTGTAATCAGCATGAACAGCTACCCTCCAATTAATACATAATTACTTCCGTTTGACTTTTTACTAATACCGGAGTGTAAACAATAGGCTATTTGATTATAATATCATAATCTTAGATATTATCCTATCTAAAGATACTTATCTCAAAATATAATTGTTTTGAATATAAATCTTTGCCAGATTTTAACTTCCTGTTATGATTTTCAGTATGAAACAGAAACATGTTTGCCGTCTTTCATTCCCAAGCTTTTACATGGTTATTTAGACAGCCTGAATCTTGTCTCTAGTATGAATCTTGGCCTAGTTATTTTTGATATGATCCTCATTTATCATGTTTTTAAAATAAAATAACTATTTTCTTATATTAAACAACTTTTATTTGCTCCACTGCAAATATAATAAATATCTATATGACCCTCTGATGAATGCCAAGAAGATCCTGATGGTCCTGCCTGACCATAACTATAAAATTTACTTAATTATTACAAAACAGCAAAAACTGTACAGTATAGCATAATAAGTTATAATGTTGTTTAAATATTTAACATTTCTTATTAGATAAAAAACTTATGTAATTTTTTATTATTCATCTTATTGTTCTAATTGCAAATTAGACTTAGAGGTGTTGAACTTCTTTAATGTAAGTAACAACACATGAGAGCAATGAACTATTGTAAGTACATTCCTGGATAGGAGTGTTCAGACTACTTCCAAAAGGGACCGTAGGGTAAAATCTTAGTGGGTATGTTGCTGCTCAAATAACAAGTGTCTGTAGACCTACTTTAGCAGTTAGCACTTTTTGCTCTCGACTCACATTAGGGATCCAAGCCACACCTCCCTCCGCGGGGGCTAAAGTCTTTAGTTTTGTTTAGTGGCATAAGTACTCACTCTACTTGCAATTTAGTGTGTGAAACACATGGGATAGGTGAGCATACATGTACTTACTTATAATGGATTGCTTTTCATGATGGGGTGTCATAGAAAAGAACCTGCTTGAGTAATTTTAGCTCAAGACATTCAGTATTTGCTTTAGGAATTACTACCTAATCATCATATTTTTACACTGAAATCCCTTTCCATAAGTTGTAATATTCTTTAAACACGAAAGGGTTGTTTGTAAAACAACACTGCACTTCTGTCTGAAGTGATACTAGCAAGAAACAGAAATTTGTTGATAGTATTTTTGAGTAAGGTTAGTGATATAATGTCATAATAACAGATATTCAGCACTTACTTGGCTTATTGGCTACTCATTCAATTATAAATGCGTAGGTCCGACTTACAGGAAATCGTCTCGATCTCTTTGCCCTGTCGTTCGGCGGTAGGAAAAAAGGGGTGCCTCAATCCTCCGAGGATGAAGAGGGTTTTTCCCCGCTATTGCGCTTAGGAGAATCGTGGCGCTCAGGGTCGCTAAACACGGTTCCTCAAAGTAACCGGTGACCACGAATCTAATTTGAACTTCCGATCTCCCTTTCGTCATTTCGGTGACTAACGATCAGCGCACCACTATATATCACTTACCACAATCACTACTATTTACTTTCTATAAAGTTTTACTTGAAACTTTACAAATTTTCTATGAAAATTAACGAGAGAAAAATTTTCCCGTACGTTGGCGGCAAAATTTTTAGACGCTATGAATGACACTTGGAAGTGACAGCACAGCTGTCACCATTTCTGCCAAGCTGAAAGATCACATCACAGGTAATTTAGAGAAAGGTACGTACTCTGATATATATACCACTTGTTTTCTCGCTATAAAGGTAGAATTATTAGACTGCTTCTTCAACCCAATGCTATGTGTTTGAAAGTTACATAATATAATAATGTTAACATGAGTGAGTGTGTGCATGAGTGTGCGTGTGTTGTAGAGTGTTATGAGTGTTATGGATAAGTGGTGGTGTGAGTATGTGTGTGTGTGAATGTACGTGTAGGTATGGGAGAGTCACTGTGTGTGTGAGCGGGTCGTGTACATGTATTAAGTTACGTTTTGGAGGAGAGCTTCAGTATTTTCATATGTCAGTGGTTTTATCCACTGAATCAATATTTCTTTACATATATGATAAGATTTTGCTTACGAAAATTTCTTTGTTTATTTTGTTATACAATTGAGCTGATCGTTTACTAAATTGCATAGATCCGAATTTGGTCTTGGTTATAGGTATATGAGCTATATTGTGTTTTCTTCTTCTTGAGTGTATATCCGGATTATAAGGTAAGGTTTTGTGCTTTTTTAAAATTATTTGAGTAATGTATAGTTTCCTAACTGACAATACATCACTAAGTTTGTAAAGGTTCTCTGTAGAATATCTCCTTTTTTTAAAGTGCATTATTTTGAGCAGGGCACGTTGTGCTCGCTCCAATTGGATGAATTTAGATTTTGTTGCCCCACCCCAAACGGGAATACAGTATATCAATATTGATTGCGCAAGAGAAATATATATTTGAGTGAGCACATTTCCAACCGGCTTACCACTACTCCGTATAGACCTAGGCAGCACGTGACGCAGAGTCTTAAAAATCCAATTTAGCTTGCGGACTCTATTGGCAACTTGCTCAAGATGGGGGTACCAGCACAATCTCTGATCCAGCATTACCCCTAAATATTTTGTGCTAGAAACTTTGCCAATACTAGAACAGTTACAATTATCAACATTAATACCATCACAAGTGTGTATAATGATTCGAAAATCGCCGGTAGGTTGAGTACGGTTACAGATGCTGAAACAAATAAAGTTAGTTTTGGAGGTATTTAATGTGAGGACATTAGCATTGAGCCAATTCGCAACCAGGGACATTCCTGTTTCAGCACTTAGCTGCACATCATGCCATGTCCTACCACAGAAGACGACAGCTGTATCATCGGCGTACGACAGGACTTTGGCATTAGGAATTTTCATGTTACACAGGCCGTTTATGTATATCAAGAAGAGCGTTGGACCTAATACACTTCCTTGGGGGACGCCGTATGATACATCTGTGACATCACTTATATGTTGCCCCACTTTGACACTCTGCTTCCTATTTGAGAGATAGCTCTTAAACAGATCAAGCGCGATATCTCTAATACCCATTTTTTCCAGCTTGCTTACAAGGATAGGCGTAGAGACGGTATCAAACGCCTTTCTAAGGTCTAAAAAGACAGTTAGGCACTTATCTCCATTGTCAAGATGATTAGCTACTAATGAAGTCAGTGATATGACAGCATCCTCAGTGGAAATACCTTGACGAAAACCAAACTGTGAGCCAGAGATGATATTGAATTTGTTTAAATAATTAAGAAGCCTAACATTTATTAATTTTTCAATAATTTTGGATATACTAGTAAGAACAGAAATTGGTCTATAATTATTAATATCGTCTCTGCCCCCACCCTTGTGCACAGGAGTAATAATGGCTATTTTTAACGGGTCAGGGAAGATGCCAGTTTTAAAGCAGAGGTTCGCAAGATGGGCTATGATAGGGACGGCTACCATTCCTACATACTTTAAAAATTTCGTAGAGATGTTGTCCCAGCCAGGGGCACTGTCAGCTTTTAGGTTAGCTAATGTTCTGTATACTTCGTCGGCATCAGTTTCAAGAAGCACAAAAGAATTAGCTAGGTTTGATGCGTTACTGCTCTGACCGAAGGCATAATTGACGGTTGTAGGTAGGATTTGTTGGGCCAGGTCATGACCAATTTTAGAAAAATAATTGTTGATAAAATTTACTGAATCAGAGGGGGTTGGCTGAAGTTTTAACAATTCTGCGTCATTATTATTTGTTTTCTGCGAGTAGGTAATAGCTTTTATATTTTTCCACAGTAATTTATTGTTATTAACTGATTTAGATAGCAGATTCCTTTCATATTGTCTTTTTAGTTTTTTAATCAAATTGTTACAGTAGTTTCTGTAACGTCTGTATGTAATTTTTAGAATTTCATTGGTTTGATCCTGACGAAGTTTATTTTGGAGTTTATTCCGATTTTGTATACAGCGCAAAATACCATTGGTAATCCATGGTTTTAAAATGCGTTTATTGCTAGGGATCTTTAATGTGATTGTATTTAATTTGATGGAGTCTGCAAGAGTTTGTATCAACAGAGTACACAGGGAATCAGGATCATCACAGAAGAGTAATTCACTCAGGTTCTTTTCTTTTAGATAATGCAGGGCCTGTTCAAAGTCTACAAATGTCTTAGTTTTACGAACATTTTGTAAACATTTTTGCTTAGACAATACTAGAAGGGTTGTGTAATGGTCAGTTACTGTGGTATTAAGGATAGCAATAGTGGGTGAAAACTTTATCTTATTTACTTTAAGCATGAAGTGGTCCAGGCATGATTTGTCTCTCGTTGGCAACAGGTGCCCTGGAAGGATACCATGTAAAGACAACATGTTGAGGTAGTTCACTCTGTTATTCAATTCATGAGACTGCTCAATTAGTTTAGGTATAATATTGATGTATAAGTCGCCTGCCACAATAATGTTTTTATTTGGTATTATGGTCTCCAAATGATTGTTGAGCGAACTGACAAAACTGTCGGTATTTGAGTTTGATGGTGATCGGTAAATACAGAGGATGACGTTATTCAATATTTCCAGGCTTAGACAAGAGGCCTGAGATAGTGATATTTCTGTAACCCGATGTTCGAGTGCACTCTTCACATAAACGACTACCCCATCATTTTGGTTTAACTGACTTGAAGTCATGTATGAACTGTAATTGTTAAGTAGAGGAATAGGTTTATTAGGATTTAACCTACATTCTGTAAATATTATGATATCTGTTTCGAAGTTAAATGTAGACAATGTCAATAAAAAATCATCAAAATTACAATAAATGCTTCTAATGTTCTGTGAGAAAATAGTTAAGTCACTTTTATTTACAAAAATGTGTTTATACAGCTCATTACTGTCGCATTCAATGGTGCGCGCGATCTCAAAATTATCTATATCAGTAACTGTTTGAAGCGTATCACTCATTATGTTGGAATTTTAAAAGAATAAACGTCATTACATGGGGCAAAAACCTTAAAGTAATGTAATAGTATTTGTTGTAGGTACTCTCATAATTAATGGTCACAAGAAAAGATAATGTAGATTTTATATAGTAACGAACGATTGCTCTTTTTATATTACTAATGTACCGTAATACACAACACAGTGTGAGGTATATGAAAATAGCGACTGAATGTATTGCAAGTGTAAGTAAGAATGGGTATAGGTATAAATGAGTTTTAGTTGGGGATGTGTGGTATAAGTCTATGAGAAATAATATTGTTATGGTTAAATGATTGTTGTATAAGTGTATAATGCATGTATATGAGTTATGTGTAAGCATATGTGATATAAGATTACGACGTGTTATGTAACATCTATTTGTAACTATGGTGATTAGCACCGCGCAGAAAGTATTAACAGTATACAGTAAAAAGCGGGTGACTGCATAAAAAACACAAAAAACACAGAACAAAAACGTAATGTAGTATCCAATATTTATAGAATAATACAAATAGTGGCATAAATACCGGAGGCAACATGTATGTAGTCATTTCTGCAGAATCAGACTGTGAATCTGGTCTTCACTTTTAATAACAATAGTCTGCGATTGTTCGTCCCTTTTTACATACACCTTACCGTAGGCTGTCCAACAGTATTTATAGGCGCCTGATTTTACTAAGTCTCGGGCGAGGAAATGTAGGCGAGATCCTTTTGTTGTTAAATGCTCCGTAACAAATATGGGGGTATCTTCCTGCGTTCTAAAGCCAAGGTGTTTACAACATAGTTTAGTTTTGTGTTTGATATTAAACGCTTTTACCATCTTCAATATTTCGTTTTTTAGAAGAGTGGAACTCGTTTCAACAATAATAGGTGACTGATTGTTGTCTCTGTTGGTACCTCGCAGTCTGTAAATATCCTTAATGTCATATTTATTAATTTTACAATCAATGCTTTGCGACAGGAATATAGTCAGATCTATAAGATCGTCCTTGGTTTCGTTATTTTTTTTCGGAACGTTTTTTATTACAAAGTTTGATTTTCTACTGCCAATTTGCATGTCCTCAAATTTATTCTCCAATGTAACTATGTACTCCTTATCTTTCTTCGCCTCGGTTTCTAATTGGTGAATTTTTTTCTTGAATTCATCGTTTTGTGCGGTAAGAAAAGCTATTGAGTTCTCAATATTGGCATTTGATAGCTGAATTTCCTTCAGAGTAGCGGAGATTTTTGACATCTCATTACCTTGATTAACTGAAAAAAGAGACATCATCTTCCTCATCTCTTCTCTAAATTCATGCAGTTGCCTAGAGAGACCATCATCCATATCATCTCTGCTCCTCTTGACTCGTTGAAAAACGTAATTAGGTGGGGTCTTATTTGTATTTCCCAATAGGTTTACATCAGTGTCTGACAGTGATTTATTCAACAAAGGGTCCATAGGGTCCATTGTAGTACTTGTAGTGGAAGTGCGGCTGCGTTGGATCGTAGTAATATTCTTCGGCGCTCGTAATGGGAAGTACTTGAATGTTTGTTTACAATATTACGCTGCTACCGGCCGGCGCCGCCGTGTAGCAAGCAGCTAGGCACTCAACCGTCGAGCACGGAAGACAAAGACGACAATAATTATGACACGTAATGTTCTACTCGCACAGGCACACCGCGTTTGTCAAGGTCAGGCTTGCCCTTCACTTTGTCACACAGATCAGATAGCACTTAAATTAGAGTTTTATGACCATAACATAAGTAATATTTCCGAGTGCAAAAACATTAAAAAGTAAAAGTTATTTAAGTAAAAATTAGTTAACACGTCCGATTAGGAAGACGGCACGGACGAAAGAGGAAAGGTGTATCTTGTTTTAATGCTCCACTGAAATACAGCGTTAATGTTGTCATGTAAAGTTTCTGAATCTGAATGCTTTACCACGCCAGATATTAATTTAAGGTCATCTGCGTAAAGCAAACACGTAGCATATTTGAGAACTTTTCCGAGGTCATTAACTATGATCTAAAATAGTAAAGGTCCCAAAACAGAGCCCTGATTTACTCCAAACCGAGTGTGTTAAGACGCGGATACAATGCAACCATGTCGAGCATATTGCTGACGATCCCGGCAGTAACTAACTGTTTTTTGCTTTGTAATTTCATGGTGAAATCTATGTTGTTAAATACGCAGCAATACGTCGTTATCAACGCGATAAAACGCTTTTTTAAAGTTTAATTACAGAACGTCAATCTTTACGCCTTTGTCTAAGTGCTGCAAAATAAAGTCCACCAGCGTTAGAAGGTTCGTATTAACAGAGCGGTTAGATCGCCGTGTAGTTTCTATAACGATGTCAATTTTAAAAATGTATATTTAATTATATATAATATCGTCTTCAATATGAATGCTATGTATTTTAGGAGTTATAAACACAGAACGCGAAGCGGCAGCACCCGTCGGCAATTTTAGTTTTTTACTATGTTCATAAAATAATACAATTCCTTATTATGACTATACCTACAGCAATCATATTATCTATGTTAGTAAAGAATCTATGTTGGCTATAAAATTGTACTGAAACGATAACTTTCTAAACCATACATTAAATTCACCTACGCGCATTTAATCTGTGTTATTAAATTGTCAAAGCGCTCCTCGCTCGGTTCGGTGCAATTTGCGACTTCTCCGCACTAAACCGCATTTCGGTGTGTTGATCTTTTCTATATTCTATGTTGCAAACGTTTACCTGTCTCTTTGGTTGCCGTGCACTTAGCTTCAATGGAATTGTGATGAATAAATTCAAGTTGAATTTAGCAGTTGTATTTCATCCACGTGCCTTTCCATGCCAACGAATACTACTGGCCGAAGTCTGACATATACCAACATACCTGATATAGGTAGAGTATAGTTTCAATTTTTTTGGCCCTTGCTTGAATACTTCTTCACATGTGTCTGTATAGCTAAGTAAGGGCACTCGGGATTTCTTGCAGACATCACGTGAGGTTGATACCTGTAACAATGAATCCTTTATTAGCACCAACCTTAATTACCCAACAATTTACTGTTCTGGTTCCTTTCATAGTCTCTTCATCAACCATAGGTAAGCAACAGAACCCTAGAAGGGATTGACTAGAAATGAATAGAAAAAAAACAAAAAGATTGACTAGAAAGTAATTAAATAGGCTGTTCTTAAACTACATCAGTACCTTTTTAACCGACTTTAGAAAAGGAGGTTCTGTATTCGAGCCGTATGTATTTATGTGTGTTTGTATATTTGTGATTTTCCTAAAAACTAATGATCCAATTTTGATAATTCTTTCATTAAAGTGATCTACATACTTTCAAGAAGGTTTTAGTATATTTAATAGGTACATTAGGCAATTATTCCTAAATGTACAAAGTTATATATGCATAAATGTACTGCATCTCTGGCATTTCTATGCAAATTTTGATGGTTCTTCTAATAAGTGTCTTCAATTTTTCAATGAACTAGTGTTAAATGAATTGGTGTGAGGTAGGTACAACTGAAAAGTGAAAAATAAAAACTTAAAAAAAAACAGACTTAAAAAAACAATAAAAAGTGTTAAATAACTTTAACTTCGGAAGTCGGTGTCAAAAAACGAAATGCGGAACCCGCGAAAGGTGTGAACATTCAGTCCCTGGCAAAGGGTACATTAAAGCACTTAGGTAGATGTTAAATATCTACTGGGTAATGATTACTAGAAATACATTGGTAATTATTGTGTAAGCGTGGATTCAAGGGTAGAATAAAGTCATACACTGTTATTACCATAGATATTCCGTGGCTATTACTGTCCTGAAAGCTATTATGTTATTTTAATTTATTAAAACACTAGTGTATCATGTTCTCTTCTACATTTTTTTTGTGACAAAAGTTATGTAGGTACCATATTATTAAATATTACTTTAAAGATTCATATTCGACGGATTACAAGATTACGTAAAAGTTAACTTTAAAGTAACCTGCCTTAAACTGCCTTATCTTATTGAATTATCTTATTATTATCTTATTGACTTCTTACAGACATTATAACACCGTACGTGTACAGTTTTGACAAAAAAAAATGTTAAGTGTAATAAACAGCGATCGGAATAGGCTGAGTATATTTATCTAAAGTTTAAAGAACAGAGACGGAAATCGGAGACTTCCTTATGACAATTTTTTTTTTTACCGGTAATATGTCATCTCTATGCGGTTACTTAGGAATCATCATTATTTTCCTGCCCTTTTCGTAAGTTTCTTGGGTTCGGCGTAACACGTTATTTTCACCCATAGCAGCCGTCAGTTCATCATTCACTCCTTTTTTATATCATCCCCCCTTTAATATGATGATCCCTCATACAATCCGTCCATTTTTTCATTGATATTCCTATCCCTTTCCATCCAACAATATTTATAATTATTCATCACTATTTTAGTTACATCCATTTCGCCCATTCTCATCACACCCATACCAAAACAAATGATTCCCTTTCAACTTTTCTGTAACTGGCAACACAGAAAAACTGTCTCTAATTTACTCATTTCTTTTGTTTATTCGGTCGTGAAGTCCAATAGCATAACATAATCAGCCTATAACGTTCCCACTGCTGGGACACAGACCTCCTCTCGGTGAGAGGGAGTGGGCCGTGACCTAACACGCGGGCCCAGTGCGGGTTGGCAGATGTCACATGTCTTCGAATTTTTAGTTCTAGAACATGCCGGTTTGCTCACGATGTTTTCTTTCACCGATTTGAGAGCAGTGGTGATGAACTCATTTTTTTTTTCTTTTTATGATGTCCGTTATTATTTCATAAATTTTTTGTTACACCATAATTATTTATATCTACCATAATATTACATTATAATTTGTCGTCACAAAAATAATAATAGTGCTTTCGTGTATTCGAATGTCAAACATAATTATAGGCTACATCTATTTCAATTTACTAAAACACTATTGCTTGTTTATTTTTGGAACTAATGTGAAAACGAATGAATACATCTGATGGAATTTATTACTGTGGCCATCGTCGTCAGCTTCAGAATATATTTCCTACGACAATTGTTATTTGAGGGATTAACTTGTGTATTATATAAAGTGTGACTTTGTAAAATGCCGTTCATAAGAGGGACAGTTAAACTGGAATCATTTTTAACATTCAACGGAATTTTGTGGTTAAGTCTAGTATTTGGGTTTTACTTCAAAAGTAATACTTCAGCTAATATTCGCTTACTAACAAAACTTTTCTGCATCATCGTTTTTGTCCTAAACGTTGTATTTCTTTCTTTCAAATTCCAAGAAAAACCTTGGGATGTAACATTTGCATATAAGGGATATCTGTACTACGTTCTTATAGTCATAGAGACGTCAGTTAATGTTTTATTATCGTTAATTACCGAGTCAGAATCTTTTATGACGTTCTCTACAAACTTGGTGCCTATTTTGTCTACTTTACAAAAGAAACCGTCTTGTTATGTATCATATTTCATTTTATCCATATCTGTTACTGTAGAACTTGTAATTTTTTACCTTTTCGGTCTAGAAGACTTACCGACAGTAGATGTTGTTGTGTACATCTATCAAGAGTTTTTAAGTTACTTAAGTCGCATACCTTTAATTTATGTGACAGATAATTATAGAATAACAGTGCAAGCAATTTGCAAATCGCTGATAACTAATTTGAAAAATATACAAATGAATGATGCTGAGAAAATCAAACATGTAAAAGAGTTTATTGATGCTTACATAAAACTATCAAAGAATTTGAATTCAACGATAAAGATAATGAGGGTGAAGGTAAATTAGTGTATAAAAGTGGACAAAAATAAAATGGAAAAACAAAAATTAGTACTTACCTAAATACTATTGTTTCAGATGATAATAGCATTTGGGAGTGATTTTTTAAAATTAATTTCTTTCGTTTGTTATTTGAATCACATTGTACTGGTACGTTTATTTTTATATGTCTCGATTGACAATTCGTAATAATACATTTAATACATGTGTGCTATGTTGATCATTGCACCCGAGGTGGTATTATTCTCGCGAGCCGTAGGCGAGCGCGATAAGGAAGCCGAGTGTGTAATGACACATACATACACACGCACATGCGTTTCATACGACGCGCGTTTTTCAATACACTTGCGAGGAAAAAAACAGACTTGCATTGTTATTAACTTTTATGGAAAATGGCACGCTGGTATTGTTTTCCCGCGCGCCGCGCTAGCGATTTTCGCACAGGTCTAAATAAAGGCACTGGCAAAACCGCTAAACAGCCCATATAATAAACACAAAATAATGTTTAGACTGATCGTAGTGTTTTTGTATGTGAAATCGTAGTCCATTTAATATGGAATTAGAAAGTAAAATTGGCTAGAGAAATATACATTAGTTCTGTGAGAATCCGCAATAATTGAACCTGGCGTTCAATTATTGCGGATCCTGTCGTGATCGGGTTCTTTTCCGTTTGGTATCGGTAGGGACCACGGACATTTTAAGGTAAATACATTTTAGTTCAGTTTGGGACCAAGGACAATTCAGACTATAAAAAAAAATCGAAATATGGCCCGCGGATTTTTTTTAGCATAGGTAGTATCTTTGAAGAAATTAAAAAAAGTGCACATCTCCGACTAGTAAATAGTTATCTGTGGCGTTATCGCACTAGTGCGGTAATATAAAGTAAACAGCACGCGTGTTTAATACACTGCATTATGGCCCTAAAAGCGGTTCATTAAGAGCCACTTTACGAGCAAGATTGTTGAAAAAACTTTTTCTTAATAATCAAATCACGCCGATTGATGTTATTCAGGTTGTCAGGGACATCAAAGCACAAACTGTAAGCAGCGCATGAATCTAGACCCCCTAGCGTAAAAATTTTCGTCGGTTATAAAAAAAAATACTACTAAATCCATGCCAACAGATGAGATATTTGGGATGTCCCTCTCTATTTATTATACAATTTTTCATGTTTCAGGAACCTACAACGACTCTCATATGGTGTTTGGAAGTGATTATTGCAATAAATCTATTGTGTTTGCCATCATGTTTAATGGAATTAGGTGCTAATTACCTGGATGACATGAAATATGAACTTGCAGATGAGATTTTAATATACAAAGGTATCTTATTATCTTACGGCCGAACCCAATTACCAGTTGTGGCATCCTGGAGATAGAAAATCTCTGGTTTTAGCGTCCCAATAATCTATATCGGTAGCGATCTGTATGATTATATTACACTCACAGTTATAATTATACAGGCTACTATCAGTAGCTATCTGTCGGTAGGTTATTGGGTTCGGCCGTATATCTTCATCTATGTCTATCTATCTTCCGATCTAAATACACTCACTGACTGACTAATCTTGAAATCTCAAAAACTACCAATATGAAGTTTGGCAAGTAAGTTCTTTTTATTATTATTTATTTATCCAATTTTTTTAGGCATCAAGGTCTATCTATATAAACACATACAATACAATATTAATATAACTTAAAAATAGGTACTATAAATACATACAACATTATAATTACACTAAAAACTAACAACTAATAAAAACTAACGCATACGAAGTGTCTGCGTCGTGTTTCGCTGACTGGTGTCATGTAGCAAGCCATGAAACTGGCGGTACACAACACCATTCGGCCAGAACTCTTCCTTGAGGAACTTCTCGAGATGATAGTGTCGGAACACGCACCACGAACGACTTGAAGTTCGTGTTGTGACGCGACTCCAACTTTTCGACCCTCAAAGTCCAGTTGGTCTTCTCACACATGTACCCCACGATCTCCTCAACCTTCGTGGAGTGGTGCAGTCTGAACACGTACAGCTGCGTCGTGGGGATTGGTGGACGCAGCAGCATGTTGGGTCCTGCCTGCGCGGTGCCGCACTGGTTCCGACAAAGAGGCTTCTTCTTCTTTTTCTTGCTTTCTTTTTAGGGTTCCGTACCGAAATGGTAAAAACGGAACCCTTATGGTGAGACTAAGTCTGTCTGTCTGTCACAGCTGGATATCTCAAGAACTACTAATGCTATCAACTTGAAATTTAGAATAGTTTTAGATGACGTTGGCCCAACTATTTTGCAAATAAGAAAGAAATAAAAATATATGTATATTTTTTGCAACAGGGACTGAAAGGGGGTCTGAAAAATTCGAAGTGGGGCTACTTGATGTGGGGATGAAAGAGCGCAGTTTGCAAATTCTCAAACATTTTTTCTTTTTTTTAGGCCGCACAGTTTTCGACTTTTGATGAAAAATGTAAAAAAAATACCGTGCCCCCCCCCCCCCTTATCTCCGAAGTTCGCAAAGATAAAAATCTAAAATTATTCTATGTGATAGAAGTTTATGTAAACATTACAGGAAAAATAAAACAAAGTCTCCAATAGCATACTTTTTCAGAAATCATCAACAAAAGTTACATTAGTTCCACTATCGGTCAAGAGATGGCGTTGACATAAAACTGCAATATTCTACTACTAAAATTCTCTGATGTATATAGGCCTCGTCGACGAAAATTGAAAAACATATGATGGTACGGAACCCTCGGTGCGCGAGTCCGACTCGCTCTTGCCCGGTTTTTATGTTGTAGCTTAGAATTTTTGGAAATTCTACCGCTAGTGAGGTGAAAAGGGGGTCAAGGTTTGTGTGGAAATCCGTCGTTGTCAAAGAAGCATGAAATTAAGCATTTTGGGTTTTTGGTTGATGTGGTTTTCCGTTTTTAAAATTCCTCAGAATATGAAGGTTTGTATCACAGATATAGATACACCTAGATAACGCAAGAGCAACTACTTCGCGTGCCAAAAATCGCACCAGCTTACGATAAAAAATCATAAGCCGCCACTTTCGCGCTCAGTCCTGTGTACTGCTGGCTGGGTAAGCGTGAGCGAGAGCGCGAGCTCTTGACGTCATAGTAGGTAATCAAAAAATGGCACGCTTGGTTTTCATACAGTTCGTGATACTTGCGTTATCTAGGGTCTATCTATATCTGTGGTTTGTATGGTGTTTGTATAAATTAATAAGTTAACTCTTTTTCCGAAGTTTTTCATTATATTCTCCTAAATATGAAACGATTCTGAAAGTATGCTCTTTCAAATAAAAATAATCATCGAATTCAGTGTACAAATGTCGGGATATGAGGTAACAAAACAAAAAATGGAATTAAGAATCTCCTGCTTATTTTGTAGTCGATTTAAGTTATTAAATTATAATTATAGACATTACTTATTACATCTAATTAATAAACAGAAAGAAAAAAAGCGTTTTCAATGCCAAAAAAGCATGGTCGGTGCCGTTAACTGAAATAATTGACTATCCGACCGCTGCCGGTTGATACATACGAGATAACCTTCTACAACCTAAATGTTGTCAAAGTATCCGACATCTAAGCAAAGTACACTGTGAAATCTGCAAATATTATACGAAACCCCGACAGCTATCGTTGGGAAAAATATCTTATCGGTACTTGTAGTTATGGAAGGTGAATCAAACTCGACTCCAGTACTGTATCAAGCAAAGCATAAACCTCAGGAGTTACGCCGTACGAAGTCGCGAAACAGCTTGTTTAATATGTACGTATGTATTCAACAGTGGTCATAGCAATGGCATCAAAAGCCGGTGGTCATGGGGTAGACCAGAACAAATGAAATTAGGATAAGACACTCAATCAATACAGCATTATCAGCCTATAAAATTCCTACTGCTGGTACACAGGCCTCCCATCTGTGAGAAAGAGTGAGCCGTAATCTTCCACGTGGGCCAACTGAATCAATTATTAATTTATTATTATCCCACGGAAACGTACTAGGTACTACTTTTGATAGATCGTTTTAAGAGAAATAATTCTACATTAAATTGTTTTCATTTATCTCTATTGGTTTACGCGGCGTACGACAATAAAGCTCAGTCGACATGGTTTTTTTTCCGACCTCTTTAATAATCATCTTCATAATATTTCAGCTAATCTATACCAAACCCTACAGCGTACCGGAAGACGTATCTTTAGAAGGCCTCCCACAAGGTGGACCGATGACCTTGTGAAGGCCTTTGTATGCGGGAAGCACAGAACCAGTCGAAGTGGAGGTGCTTGTCGGCCTATGTCCAGCAGTGGACGTCTTTCGGATGATGATGACACAAAATCTTAATAAATAATACACTTAAACCTTATCATGAATCACTCCGTCTATTGGTGTAAACCGTATGAAAATCCGGTTTTTAGTTTTGGAGTTTATCGCGTTCAGACAGACAGACACGGCGGGGACGTTGTATTATAATTTGTAGTCACCACTACAAATGATGATGATGCAATGATTATCACTGATTAAATGACTTTTTGTGTCTTTGCAGACAAAAAACTACGAGATGCAATTTTCGACGTCTTCGACTATGTTGACGCCAGTTCTTCTAAATACACAATGTGGAACCAGATCCCACTTAACATGAAATTAGTTTTGGTTTTTTTTAATTTATTCTCTTCGTATGTTGTTACCTTACTACAATTTTCATATTAGTTTTGCGGCAGTTTTTGAAAGTGTTTGAGCACATTAAAAGCACCAATTACATTGTGTAATTTGAGATATAATAATCCACTTTGATTGTTCTAGTTTATTATAATTGTAACGGCACTTCATAATTTTACTTAAACTAGCTCTAAGATATTACTAACATTAAAGATCTTTGTTGTGTGAATAAATACATTTTGATTTGATGTGATTTTGATAATTTCATTTTACACAACCCTTGGATGTCTGCAATGAAAGAAGTCTACCGTAAAGAAATACCTATAGAGGGTTTATCAAATTATCACACTGGAGTTACCAATTTTTGTCTTAACAGAGGAGAAAAATTATCGGCCTACAAAATGGTATGACGAAAAAAAATCTGTCTTATGGTTTAAAATAACACCATCTTCTGGCGGTCGATATTTAGAGTCAATTTTACCATCAAAAAGCTATCTTTTGTTAGCCATCGAGAAAGCTCTCCCATGAATTATAATATTATTTTCGTTTTTCTATTATTTTCTTTAAAATAAATAAAATGTAACGTTTGATACCAGAATTCTATTTCAAGGTTATCGCTTAGTAGCGGTAGTGAATCATAATGGTTTCTGGTTGGCCACTGCTGTTTTAGCAAGCTTTAGTGTTCATATTATTTTGGGATTTACAACTGATTCTGTCTTTAGCAATCTTGTGTATGCAATCAGGTTTGATGGAGTTAACTGCAAATAATCTAACTGAGATACAAAACCTATTTGCAGAACAACTGTTGCTATCAGGGTATTTGTCATACATATATATTTCGGAACTGCGTTGGTCATTCGTTTGACTATTCGGGACGCCAGCGCCACCATCGGCGCTCGAAAGACTCTAGCCTGACGTTCGTGTAAGTCGACGAGAGTACTATAGCGGTGTGGAGCATATAATAATCCACTGCACTGAACTTTTTGCTGCTCCTGGATCAGTCTGGTGATGTCCCGGCCGGGAATTTGGTGCCGCCCTGGCGTTGTTCTGGAGAATTTTGGAGAATGGCACGTACTCAGCTAATAATAAATAATAATAATATTTATTAAGCAAAAACATTTGAGTACAGAGTAACTTATATACTACAGCAATACATAGAACAGAGACATGTTAGAGTGGAGAGCAGGGCAAGACCCAGTCCCGCGCTAGGAATTAACCTGTATTACAGGAACTAGGCACTGCTCCGTCCCCTCACCAAAAACAAGCTCATATGAACCATTACAGCAGCATAAAAGAACTTGACTCACTGAGTTCCCTAATTAGGCATGCCTGTTGATAGGGAATCAGCTAAGGCTTAGACCGGTCTTATGCCTGCGAGTATGGTTACATAGCGGAGATTTTAATTATGATCGATTTATATTTAGATTTGACGCGGCTCCAGCCGAAAATTGACGAAGGGTGTCAATTTGGCGAGCATTTATCAATAGCGATGCGGTAGTACTTTAATGACTGTGACTGTAATTTTTTTCTAGCGTGTGCGGGCATATATATAGGCTCGTAGTGGGGAGGTCGAATCCTCCGCGTCATGTATCCGTCTTCCAACAAAGAAGGTAGTCAATCAAAGGGCGCGAACATGTTGAGTAGATTAATAAGTATAGTTTTCATTAATCAAATCATTCGTACTTTTTTTTTGTTTTTTTTTTGTATGGGTAATCATCAATTAATGACGATTACCCATACAAAAAAAAAACCACCCGCTCTGGGTGGAGCGGAAGGGAGTGTCAGACTCTTACTGACTAAAACCCACCCGTGTTCCTTCCTTAGTCCTTTATGTTCCGGGCCAGCGGTAACCCTTCGCCCCCCCCGCCGCGCCGTCCGTCACGGGCCTGGTCCTGATCGGACGGTGAGCGGTAGCTCCCGACCGACGCCCGGAGCGTCTCCCGCGGTGGCTGGGACGGGAGGCTCTCTCCCTGAGCCGTCCCGCCACCTCCTTCGCTAGTTCGTACTTAATATTGAATTTAGTAATTACCATGAGCAGGGCACATTGCTTGCAGAACAGATGGCCGATGGGGCCGAAAGGTTCTGGAGTGGCGACCGCGCGTACCGGAAGACGTAGCGTTCGAAGGCCTCCCACAAGGTAGACCGACGACCTTGTGAAGGCCGCAGGAACCCGTTGGATGCGAGAAGCACAGAACCGGTCGAAGTGGAAGTGCTTGGGGGAGGCCTATGTCCAGCAGTGGACGTCTTTCGGCTGAAATGATGATGATGATGAACTACCATGAAGTTGGTGTGTCCTTGGTATCACAGCGGGTCCTGTTAGAATACCAACGGTGCGGTATTTTTTTTTTCAAGTACTGCTGGTGCAATACGTGAAAAAAAAAACGAAATGGTGCTTCATTCTGAGATGAAGAGCCTTTTTGGCCTCGCGCAGGTCTTCCTTTTTTTTTGTGGTAACCTTAGATGAACCTAATTATTATTATTTTTTTAATTCTTTATTGTTTTCATGATTTTGTTAGATTTAATGTTCTTTTTATCATATCTATTCAAAAAGAGCTAGTGTATTCTTCGTAAACAGACTAAAATAGCTCTTTGATCCCTAGGGACTAAAAGTGATTTGAATTTGGAATGTGGATATTATTAGTAAAAGTTCCAACCACCAAAGAGATCAATCACGATTATTGTATGAACAAGTAACACGCTGTATTATAAAGAAAAACGCGCGCAAGACAAATAAAAAAAAAAAGTTTGTTAAAAAAAAAAACGCGCAAGAACCATTCTGCCTTCGTTCGTAGTTGTTTACTCAAATTAGGATTATACTTAGTTTTATAAAAAATTAGTATGTCTTCCTCAATTAATTAGGTAAATAAATAAACGTAGGTACTATTCTTATTCGTTGCACTTACTTATTTTTTCATAGAGGATGATAAAAAGTAGAGTGTCCACCTCGGGAGCAACACTATTTTAAGCTCGAGTGACGTTACAAAGTACGTAACTCGTGCTTAAAATAGTGTCCCACGCTGCGCTCTGGATTCAAGTAAACGCTCTCGCCATCAAAATAGTTGTTTGCTCCCTTGGCAGACAATCTACTACTTTTATTGTTTGTATTTCCTGTGCGTGTACCAATTAAAACATTTTTGTTTCTTTTTTTTATTCTTTCTTTCTAAGTTGTGTTGTGCGCTCATAATTAGGCTATCCTTACAGTCATCGTTTAATTTACCATTAAAACTAAGATTACATGTCTACTCTATGTAGTCTAAAAGAGTTAGGAATTATATTGTCTATGTACTCGTATATTACCATGGACGTAATATATAGATATTACAATCTGCGTATTCCTCCATCTTTCATAACATTTCAAATTGCCAGTTTTCCACGTCAGTTTCACGTCGTATTTTCCATGACAGTTTTCTAGACGCAGTATGAAAGCTATTCATTTTAAGAGTATGTCAAAGGAAAACATGTTTGAAATAATACCTCGCTTCAAGCACTTTGCCAAGCACTTGACAAGGACATGGCTTAACTAATGAAAAAAGACACGTGTGTGTGCTGAAATATTATAACTGTATCGTATTGGGTCAAATACCGTAGAAAGGAATGGGGGAAGAATTTATGTAAGATGTAACATCTCTTTTAAAATGATAACATTACCACTGAGGTGTTTGGCACCCCTACTTTCCACCTACATTTTTTCAGACGTTACCTAATAGCTAGGTTAAGGTATGTATCTATGGGTCTTTGTTACCTGATAATAAATGGTTTATTATTATTATTATAAGTACGTCCCATGTAATAAGGGGATTAACCAAGCTCAAAACTATTCCTTCTCATTCAAATCAGCCTTGAACCTGATCTTAAAAGTCACTACCTATGTATACCTGCTACACTAGTGTGTGAGTTACTCACAATTTAATAATAATAATATACCTTAGATCACTCTATTATTACTAACTTTCTAAAACCACATTCAATGTATGTTCATAACTATGAATTCCTAAGTCTTACTTGGCATTTCTTTCAATCCTTTCCTTGGTCTATTGATGAGACAAGGCATTGGACTTCTTTATATTTGAAATTCATTACACATTATCATTGATTAATATTTTTTACTACTCTCAATTTTGATTTTGTTTTTAATTGTAAATTATTTAATTTAAGGTAATGTTAATATTTTGTAAATTGGTTTTAATTTAATTTTGTGTAATGTCAGTGTTTATGTGGCAATTGATTTTAATTTAATGTATATGGATTATTGTTATCTGAAATAAATGAATTAATAATAAATAAATAATTTTAATCGGTGGGAGTGTATCCAGTCTGGAGACGAGCTCTACAGAGCCGCACGGTGGCGGGGTGCGGCTCTTCCCCATTAGGGGGAACCGACCTAAACACTAATAAGTAACATGATTAGGAAAAACGAAAATTTTATCAGCCTAGGGTATTCCAGGAACAGTTACAAACTGTTTGATCTAAGCATGACATGTGTCAATGCGTGTGCAGTATTTTAACGTAGAAATCAAGGAAACACTTCTAAATTAAGATATATTTGCCAAACCAAAATTAATTCCATACGCTTCGGAACCTGACCTATAGGGTATTTTTCCGGACCACACAAAAAGTTATGTAGGTATTGAAACATCATCATCATCATCTGCCTAGCCTTTTCCCAACTATTTTGGGATCAGCTTCCAGTCTAACCGGATGCAGCTGAATACCAGTATTTTACATGGAGCGACGGCCATCTGACCTCCGCAACCCAGTTACTAGGTAATACGATACCCCTTGGTAAGACTGGTTATCAGACTACCCGTAACGACTGTAAAAGATCCACGAATGACAGCCAGTACAAACGGCTTAACGTGCTTTCCGAGGCACGGAGGGGTCTTGGTATGTAAAGATGGTCATTCAACCACAGACCAACCGCGGCAAGCGTAGCTTAACCTGATCGATCGATATGTGCGGCTGTTTTAATTTAGCCACGGTCCCCCCTCCCATGTAGGTATTTAAACATCATTCATAGAGCATAAGTTCAATAAAAATAGATGTCAATAATAAATGTATACTGCGAAGGTCAGATTAAACCCTATGTGTTAATGCTGGATGTAAACTATCTGTGTGCCAAATTTCATCCAAATCCGTTCAGTAGTTTTTGCGTGAAAGAGTAACAAACTCCCATCCATCCTCAAAAACTTTCGCGTTTATATTAATATATACTAGCTGCGCCCCGCGGTTTCACCCGCGTAAGTTTCTATCCCGTGGGAATATCGGGATAAAAAGTAGCCTATATATTAATCCAGGATGTCAGCTACCTCCATAACAAATTTAATCAAAATTGGTCCAGCCGTTTGAGCGTGAAGAAATAAACACTTTATAATATTAGTGTGATTATATCTATTTAACATGGCATCACGCTTTGTTTCCCCGAAGGGATGGGCAGGGGCGTGCCTTATATAGTACAGCCACATTTTCTTGTATTATAATATTTAACTCACCAAAATATGCACGCAATGTGTAGCTATGACTCCAACGAGAACTGTGCCAATACAACCAGGGACCAGTCCGGTGTTCTTGAAGGCAGCTGGCATCGCAAGCAATCCTGACCCTAATGATGATTTGAGTAAGTGGAAGAACGCGCCTAAAGTCCTGTGAACAAAGAGACCATACATTTTATTGATGGATAGCTTAGACAGTAATAAGTGCTTGTGGCGACATCTATACTGAAACGTACAAACTTCAATATCCAACATCGAGTTATCAGAGTAGAAATCCCGCGACATTAGTATATATCCCTACACCAGTCTGATCACTATGTATAGAAAGAAAGAAAGAAAGAAAAAGTATTTATTGCGACTCGTACAGGAAGATCACAAACTAAACTATTTATTTATTTATTTATTAAATTTTATGCACAAGTAAAAACTGTACAAAGGCGGACTTAATGCCTTGGGCATTTTCTACCAGTCTACCTTAGGGTGATGCAGAGACAATACACAGTAGGTGCAAATACAGAAAACAACTTAGAAAATAACTAGAATATAAGAATAAATACTTAGATACATACATACAACAAAATATGAACTAAACACAGTAAAATAAAAATCCAAGTTATATAAAAAAAAAGTAACAAAAGGAAAATGAAACAAGTATGGCCAGCCGATCCCCTGGGGGAAGACAAGGGATCGGCTACAAAAAAAAATTGTACTGAAAAAAAAAGTACTGGCTAAATACTAATAACACTACTATAAAACAATACTACTAATGCCGGTAATATTGGGTAAATACTTAGATGTTATCCTAGACCAACATCTCACTTTCATTGAGCACATAAAGACGACTCGTTCGCGCGCCTCTTTCGCTCTTAGTAGGCTCCACTTCATACTGACCGCCCGCAGCAAATTGTCACTCAAGTACAAATTGCGGCTCTACACCGCAGTCATCCGTCCCATCATGCTATGCTTGCGTCGTCTTCTCACACGCTAAGCCTCACTATCTGCATTGCACATTTAGATCTCAAAATGCCTACCATCCAGCAGTTCATGAAACGCCTCTCCAAGCGTTTCTTTTATACTGTTATAAAGCACCCCAATCCTCTGATTGTGGCGCCCGATACACTCCCTCCCGCATAAGTAGGATTCGCCGACCGAGGCATACCCTTACCATCCCCTATGACGCCACGACTCTCCTCCAGGAGAGTGTTAAGGCCACCAGTACTCACAGAAAGTACAAGTTTTTTTTTTCTGTCGTAACAAATTAATTGTATTACTATCTACGTAGCATATGTCTTGAGGAATATCATGTATTTTTTTTTCTGATTTTGTTTACTTTAGTCGATCGTATGCCTTTATTGTTGCTAAAACTTGCGTTTTTTGCGTTTAGATCCTGTAAGTCCTTAAAAATAATATATTGTAAGCCCAATTGTAAGCTAGTTACTACACTATTGTATTAGGTAAGCCTGTGATGATAGTGTATGTGTTTTAAAATAATTAAAAAAAAAAAACGAGCTTGTAGTTTTAAATTCGTCTCTAAATAATTCCGATCCAACCTGTCCTTTGCTGCCCTCTCCCAGCAACGCCCTAAGCCGAGGTCCGTACCTCACAGGAGGTGCTCTTAGCCTGTAGTCGCTTAGTTTTTAAGTTTTTTAAGCCCTGGCTGGAGGCCTTTATTTATTGAGGAATCCACAGGCAAGCCCGGTTACAGACGACAATCTCATAGAGCGAACTGCGAGATGACATTCACAAAAACAGAATACTTTGCCATCACTCACTGACATATCGGATATACATTAAAACCGAGTACATCCCGAGGACAGCCGAACACATCTGAAGCGGTTATTTTTTTAATCGTCTTATAAACAAAACAACGCGGTGTCGCTTACGGTAACAGTGGCGCAAGTTCAATGGTTTTTTCCCATCTCAAAAAATACCCATCACGCCTAAAGAAGTTTTCACTTCTAAAATAGGTAATTAGGTACAGACTTTTAGATCACAGATTTGTTTGGGGCGGGAATAAAACCCACTACTCGTAAAGAAGAAGCCAACCACTGAACCACTTTACCCATCATAACATGTCATGGATGCGAAAATATATCCATACAACGGCTCGAAAGTATCTATTGGGCAGTAACCAACCAGTCTAGCCAGTCGTCTGATCGGAGCGTACTCCTCTTTCAATGAAGGATGAGGAACTTTCCACCTTGTTCCTCATACCCCTAAATGACAATAAGACTTACTCTTCAGTAAAACGCTAACCTAAACTCAAACTCAGGCATTTATTTCAATTAAATCAATTCCAGGCAATTTTGAATTGTCAAGGAGTCGGTCAGTTGGGAAAGCGTAGCTCCTATAAAAAAGAACGGACAAGAAACTCCATGGACACTCCTTAAATTACATCGTTACAAAAATATTACCTAAAATTATAATAATGCTAGCTGCGCCCCGCGATTTTACCCGCATAAATGTCGATCCCGTGGGAATATCGAGATAAAAAGTAGCTTATGTTAATCCAAGGTTTCAGCTACCTCTATACAAAATTTTATAAAAATTGGTCCAGCCGTTTGAGCGTGAAGAAGTAACAAACATATAAACACACACAACCCCACAAACATTCGCCTTTATAATATTAGTGTGATTTAAGTCTTCCAGTAGGTAATCGTAAACTGAATATAGCGAACCCCGTTGCAGTACTTTTAAAAAGTTTTCGAGAAAAACGTCAGTAATAGACAGGGTCACATAAAATAATGATTCAGTTTTCCCTTTTATTTATGATACGGAATCCCTATGACAAATTGTTAACAAATTATTTTCTATCAAAACTATTTTTATTGTCCATGATTTCTTTCAAATGTTTCAAAGAAAAAGATAAAGTGAAGAAGTGCAACAATAGCAGTATTTAAATATAAAATCTCATTGCATTTCAAAGCTTCTTGAAAAACTATTATTTTTAACAAAGCTTATATTTTGCTATCTCTGAAAGTATTCGTATTCTTGGAGAAATGTTTTGTTATATTTTCAAACGGTAAGGTAAAGTTTTTTATTTCTTGAATAAAAACAAGATGAATGGTGGAAGATGGGGTGGGTTGACAATATTCTGTCTGGGAATGTTTAACAAACCGTGTGCTGGATGGAATTTTCCATCGGAAGAAACCCTGATTTTCCGTACAAACTTTTTGCCCCAATTTAACCTTTTAGGGGATGATATTTCAAATATCTTTCCATAATGTTCTCCTTCGGTTTGTTTTTATACTTCCACCGTAAGACCCTTTACATACGTTTTTCTAACCGTGCAAAACTACGGTTTATTCGCCGTCTGTAGGATCGGTCGTCAGTGTTCCATGTATCACTATAGAAACTAGTTGACAGACATGTTTTTTCTACGACGCGGCTTATAAGCTGTACCGTAACGAAACCGTTCCGTATACAAAGAGCCAAAGGCCATGTTTATGTATTCCGGATTAAAGCTCTGTTCAAACTGAGGCGAATCCCGTGCGGGATGCTGGACGAAATTTATTTGCGCCGATTGTGTCAACTAACTTGTATGAGGGTGTTCAAACTGGCGTGAATAGTCGCGTGTCCTACTAACAACTACAACAATCAACGTGCGTAGTCGCGTCCTGCGCCGGATTTACCCCAGTGCAGTGCAAAGCTTATGACAGTCGGTGTAATAATAGAAACATGCTTTAGTCATTGCAGCATTGTCTCTGAGATGACAGTGCCTTTAGTATTGCAAATGAAATAAGGGAGATATAGGAAGCTATAAAAGAGATAATGAAATAAATTATCACTAGCGACGGTCACCACTGTCTTACTCTACCAGGTGGGCCACAAGCTTGATTGTCACAACATTAAAAAAATAAAAGTTAATGATACTTACGAAGTAGGATGAACAACATCCCTGTGTTCAAAGGGATTGTATTCGTCCTCCTGGTCATCTTCCTTTCTGTCAAGCGTGATCGTTGATTGTGTTGTCGATGGGACATTTTCTGTGCTGCTTCGTACACTGAAATCAATAAAATACCTATTAAAATTATGAAAAAGCATTTATTTAAACATGGCAAATTTATTTAATTTTTCGTTACCTATGCACCAAAGGTTTAATCATCATGAGTTAAAAATCCACTTCGTTAGTATACGAAGTGGATGTTTGACTCTCTTTATCATCGTTATTCTCTAGCTCGTCGTTCATCGTTATTCTAGTTTATTTCATACAACTGTACTAGGTAATATCCACCCCCTGTTTACCCATGATCCACTTTCACACAAACCATTCATGATCTTACATATATGTTTTTTAGATCTTGAAAAATATTATAAACTAGCCCGCGGCTTCGCCCGCGTGGATGTCAGAAATTATACCACGGGAACGTCGTACCTAGACGAAAAGTGCCTATGTAGTTCCCCAGTATGCCAGATGACTTGCCAAATTTTATCGAAATCGGTTCAGTGGTTTAGGCGTGAAAATGTATCCATACAGACAGAGTTACTCTCGAATTTATAATGGATTATAAATTTGAATGTTGTTTGTTTTATTACGAATTTATAATAAACTGGCTGACCCGGCGAACTTCGTACCGCCCTGCAAGCCATGGCAGTTAAAAATAATCTGACTTTCTATCGGTAAAAGAATTTTCAAAATCGGTTCAGTAGATCCAGAGAGTACCCCCTACAACCTCACAAACATTACCTCTTTATAATATTAGTATAGATTGGTATAGATAATACCTTTCATTGAATGAATTCATTCAGTTTTATCTTACACTAATAATAATTAATAGAGACAATTCTAAGCAATATAGATTATTTTATTACTCGAATACGAAATATGTATTTATTCGAAAATGTTTTCAAAGAATTAATGTTGAAGCTTGAAGCATCAACATTAATTTAATGACTGCCTCACAAGTCCAGCTGACATTGTGAAAGACAGTGATTGATGACAGGAGAGTTCTCAGTTTCAGTCCACTCTGTCTGGATTTGTGCAAATTGGCTCATCCCTATTATATTAAACTAATAGCGTAACTAGCGAAGTGTAGATGTGTTGAAACCTGTGCATAACTTTTCTGGAGATATAGACCTGAGCTCATAACGTCATCACTAGTTACCAGCGCAGTTTCTGTGCAAGGCTGCAGGTCAAGTTGCATCGCACACCGTTCAAAACCGCTTAAAATTTTGCAAGATACCTACTTTAATCTCTGTTCATAGTGAGAAGAACCCCGTGCGGGATGCGGGACACGACTGCTCGTCGATGGTCGATCAAGGAGTGACCTGACAATTAGACGCGAGTGAATTTTGTCCAGTATCCCGCGCGGGATTTGCCTCAGTTAGACCAAGGCTTCACTTTTTGACAGATATTGAGCGCATGACTGTTAACAGCCCTGTTGTACGGTAGGGTTAACGATGCGATCGTTTAATAACCTGTAGGGTAATTGCGTAACACTACCAGTAGCAATGGCTTTCATTTTGACAGTTCAACAACATTCCTTGCGTTATTTTCGTTGCTGAGCAGACAAACATTTTCAAACCCATTCATTTATTATCAAGCAATGGATTAGGAATATCTTTCAAAACCCTCGTATTGTGATAGATTGAGTTACGCAATTAGGATGTGGTTTGAATAAACAATATTTGTTTCTTTCTGTTTCAAAATTAATCAAGTAGATGCTAACTAATGTGACTTATTTACTTCGCTCGAGATTACTGGGAAGCACATAATTATAATCATAATGTTTTCTAGTAATCTACGTCTTCTTTGCGCGAGATGATTTTTTTCAAAAAAAAAATCAGAAAATCTGCCACCTTTACCCTTCTTCTATCTATAGTTTGTTTATTTGAATGCGCTAATCTCTGAAACTACCAGTCGTATTTGAAAAAATATGATTTGAAATGATTTGAAATGATTTTTATTTTTTGTAAGTAGGTTTGTACAAACACTTTTACACGTCAATCATGTTTTTTTTAAAACTAGATGAAGTCGGCGTTTCCTATCTGACTACTCTGAGAAGAAAGGCCGAAACAAACTCAGAGGTCACAGTCTCTTTTAAAGTCCAGACATAATCTTGGTCAGGTTATATGAAGACCATGTAGATCGATGTCTGAGGTGGTCTTTTGAGGAAAGAACCACACAGATTGAGAGGACCTGTCCAGTCAGTGCACGCATTTGTCAAAAATCGTGCAGCTCAACTCAAGATTCAAGGAGCTCAACGATTCGACGAACAATACCAAAGAAAGGACATTTGGGTAGGCCACATAAATAACTCAAACTGCCAGACCATGAAAAAAAAACAGAACAGAGAGAATAAAAAAAAATATATATATATATGTAAAATGACCCACATCGTCTTCACATTCACAATGAAAAAATAATATAATACTTTACAAAGTAAGCAAATGTCATTGTTTAAAAAAATCATCAATGTCAATGTGTATATAAAAAAGAAAAAAAATCATTCAAAATGCAGAAATTGGAAGCAGCTCAATCCCAAGCCTTTTTGTCCTCAATATAATCTTTAACGGTATAAAAGGCTTTCTGGCACAACTTACGTTTAATGAAAGATTTGAATTTATTAAGGCTTAGATCTTGAACGTGGCTTGGTAGTTTATTGTAAAAGCGTATACATTGGCATCTGAACGAGCCACCTATTTTCTTGAGCCTGGTTGTAGGTACAACATATTTGTGTTTGTTTCTAGTATTTATATTATGGATATCACTGTATTTTTTAAACAATTTTATATTTTTATGGGCATATAAAAGATTTTCATAAATGTACTGAGAAGGCACAGTCATTACATTAATCTCTTTAAATTTGTCTCTGAGAGAGTGTCTCGGACTTAATTTATAAATTGATCGAACAGCTCGCTTCTGCAAAACAAAGATAGTCTGAATATCGGCGGCATTTCCCCACAATAGAATACCGTACGACATTACACTATGAAAATAGCTAAAGTACACTAAACGAGCAGTCTCTATATCAGTTAAATTACGAATTTTTCTAACAGCGGCAGCGTATGCTGCAGAACTTAGCTTTTTTTACAATTTATCTATATGTGGACCCCACTGAAGCTTAGCATCCAAAGTTATGCCCAGGAATACTGTGTTGTCTTCAGGATTCAATTCCTCGCCCCTTATCAACACATTAGTTTTCACCTGCCTTACGTGGGGTAGCGTAAACTTAATGCATTTGGTTTTCTTCTCGTTTAGAAGCAAATTATTAACATTGAACCAGTGGACTACTTTCGAGATCGCGCTATTTACATCGTCAGTAACCAACTGCTGACGTTTAAGTTTAAACAAAAGAGAAGTGTCATCTGCAAACAACACTATATCATGATGATCCTTTATGAGGTACGGCAAGTCATTAATATAAATGAGAAACAAGAAAGGACCAAGAATTGAGCCCTGTGGGACTCCCATTGTTAATATTTTTGCCTTTGTAAGCCTAATTGCGACATTTATTTTTTTAAATATCGCAGCATCATGCTGAGATAGGAGCCTTTTGGCCTCGTATAGGACTTTCTGTTTCATTTTCCTTTTGTTTCTTTGTTTTTTATATAACTTGGATTTTTATTTTACTGTGTTTAGTTTAGTTTGTGATCTTCCTGTACGAGTCGCAAAAATACTTTTTCTTTCTTTATTTCTAGTTCTCGAGGAAGGCTATTGGCTAATTAACATCACGCTAGGACCCTTAGGACCCAATAAAAAACTGGCCAAGTGCGAGTCGGACTCGCACACGAAGGGTTCCGTACCACAAGGCAAAAACGCCGAAAAAAACACGTTTGTTGTATGGGAGCCCCCTTAAATATTTGTTTTATTCTGTTTTTAGTATTTGTTGAAGCGGCAACAGAAATACATCATCTGTGAAAACAATTGTCTAACTATCACGGTTCATGAGATACAGCCTGGTGACAGACAGGCGGACGGACGGACAGACGGACAGGCAGCGAAGTCTTAGTAATAGGGTCCCGTTTTTACCCTTTGGGTACGGAACCCTAAGAATAATAAAAGTCAGAAAGAACGCTAAGCAATTACGAAGTAATAGCACGGGCAGGCGATGCGATGCGACGGCGTGGGTCCGGATCATGTCCGGATACAAGAAATTTCACACACACGAAGTTTCGGCAGAAGGTAGTGTGTTAAGTGGATAACATTAAGACATTAATTACTTGTTTTAATTATCTGCAGTTGTTTTACATCGTCATTAAACTCGTTTTGTAGGACATGTTTACATTATTTTAGTGATTATGTATGTAGAACAGTTTAAGGTAATCACCGTCTGGTGATAATAGTCTTAATTATACTTGTCTTTTCAATTTGTTTTCCTAATAACAACTCAAGGTCAATTTTATATTGCTGGTGTATTGCAGAGCGACGACGTGGACGTAGCGTTAGGACGTGGACGTAGCGTTAGGACGTGGACAGAGCGTTGGGACGTGGACGGAGCGTTAGGACGTGGACGTAGCGTTAGGACGTGGACGTAGCGTTAGGACGTGGACGTAGCGTTAGGACGTGGACGGAGCGTTAGGACGTGGACGGAGCGTTAGGACGTGGACGTAGCGTTAGGACGTGGACGGAGCGTTAGGACGTGGACGTAGCGTTAGGACGTGGACGTAGCGTTAGGACGTGGACGTAGCGTTAGGACGTGGACGTAGCGTTAGGACGTGGACGTAGCGTTAGGACGTGGACGGGGCGTTAGGACTTGGACCCCATTAGGATGTGGACGGAGCAATAGGACGTGAACGGAGCGTTAGGACGTGGGCGGGGCGGGTGTTATAAAAACTCGAACGGATGGTGACGCGAAACAAATGTTGTGCAGAACAAGAAAAGAGGACTGTACTGCGACCGAAGCGACTGCAGTCAGATGAAGGTGTGCAGTCACACCTCGTCTAAGTTTCAAGATCACGCTGATCTTTGTTAACGCGCAGAGCTTATTGACAATAAGTAATGAATAATTGTCTCCGATAAGAAAGGCGACGACGCGACGTGAACCTTATCGCGTCGAACGTAGGCGGGGTCGGCTTGGTTTTCTTGTGGGAACGTTTTAAGACGATAAGAATTTTAGCATCAGAGGAACCTGGATCAGCTCGTCAGTTACATTCAGACCACGAGATTGATTGAGCGCGACTCGCGGACTCGTTGCGAGGGTAGTTACTTAAATGAATTAGAAGGATCTAATTCATTTATGTAACTACCTATTGAATAAGGTGAGTATTATGTATAAAACTCTCCTAATTTATAATATTATACTATTTATTATTATTTTATTTCAGTATTTGTCTATCCTTCCCCTTTTTAATCCATCCAAAGGTTGTCATTAAAAGATCGCTTTTAGCGATAAGACCGCCCATTGTGTCACCCTTTGTACAGTTTCTATATTTATGTCTGTAATTTATATGGTGTACATAATTGTACGCACTGAGCTTCACAGCTTAGTACGGCCGTTATCCCAATTGCGTACAGTGTGGCTAAGTTTAAAACAACGGAGCCTGGTACCTATGATCACCTAAGACCCTACTGAATAGAAACCTAGCCCTACAGCAACTACCTAGCACCCTAGCGCCCTACCCTATCATACAAACCACACCAAACGTGAGTTACGTTGGTTTACGTGAGGGAAGTCTGTTACCAAGAGACCTACGGGCACAGACGGAATTTGGGTAGGAAATAGGGTTTGTGTACGTCGTGCAATTTACACAGGAAAAGGTTTTCTCACTGCCGATCCCACAGACTCATAGGACCGATGATGGCTAAAGGTGTCTTGGCCACAGTGAGAGGAGTTATGGAAGGTGAATCAAAGTCAACTCCAGCTTGATGACTGATTTATTACAGTAATTAACTTAATTATATACAATTTTAGTGCTCAATACACATTGATACCTATTTACATGTGTGTTGTGTGTGTATTGAGCCGATGAAGCGAAGATCTCAGTAGGTCACTTCTTAGCGCTGACGGTGTGCTTGTATGTGAAATGAATTTTGCTCTGATGCTGACGCTGCTGCGATGCTGTTGCTGGCGCGTGTAACTTCTGTTTGTTCATGGTTGAACAATAATAAAGAGGCCATTTAGAGATGTTCAGTTATTTCAATTACCTACATCTTGTAAATCATAATCAGCCTATAATGTTCCCACTGCTGGGAAACAGGCCTCCTCTCAGTGGGACGGAGTGAGCCGTAATCCACCACACGGGCCCAGTGTGGGTTGGTAGATGTCCCATGTTGTCGAATTTCGTTCTAGGGCATGCCGGTTTCCTCACTACATTTTCCTTCATCGTTTTGAGAACAGTGATGATGAAATAATTTACACAAAGTAAAGCGCTTCTCAGGGTTCGAACCTAAGACCTATGTAACTCGTAAATCGCGCCTATTACCACTGGGCCACCACTGCTCATCTTGTAAATACTCAGGACTTTATACTATGTTCTACGATAGACCGGAAGTCATTGACCGATTACGTGCGAAGTCTTCACGCTACTTGAGTCGACTCTAAGTGATTCATTAGTCAGAGTTCCGTTAAATTGTTAATTTTATTAAGACTTGTTTGATCAAAACAATGATATTTGATGATTTAACTTACCTATAAAATCTTTGTCATTGATTTAATAATAATATAATAAAATTACGTTTTGTGAGTGTAAAATCAGTATGGAGTAAGTACTTTAACTTGTTATTGCGGACTACAAATCAGTCTGTACTATGATTTGTAGCCAATCATTTATGAATTAGTAATTATATATTATTATTTATTTATGCTCGTGGCTGTTCGTGAGCATATAACGGGTGTAAAACGAAGTCGAGAGTCACTTGTACTCCCCGTTATTGTATTTTTTTTTTGTACTAGGAACCTTCTGGTTACGAAGATATTGAAGGTCAAAATTCCAACTTTTACTGATGTTTTTTTACGAAAACAAGTTTTAAATGTTATAACGCAACTTTAAATACCCCCACGACACCTGTACCGGTGCATACACATTTAAGCACAATGTTTTGCGTGCGTTATTTTTGCACACTACCGTGAACAGCGATTTTTCACATCAAAAATCGTAGACAGAGTAATCTATAGACTCATGGCATCCGTGTCACCGAAAGGGACAAAAAATTCCGGCAATCTTCATCATACTATCATTTTTACAGCTTATTACACTACACCTTACCATTTTCACAGTAGCGCAAATGTACTATTATTGAATTATGCACGAAAAAGATCTTATTTTCCGTTTAATCGCGGTGTAGTTTTTATTATCTATATATATAAAAGAAGAAACTGACTGACTGAATGAATGAATGACTGACTGACTGACTGACTGACTGACATATCAACGCACAGCCGAAACTACTGGGTCTACAAATGTGAAATTTTCCACACGGCTTCCTTTTATAATGTAGGGGAGCACTAAGAAGGGGTTTTTGGAAATTCAACCTTTAAGGGGGTGAAAAGGGGGGATTTCGTTTGTATGAAAAATCTTATTCCTTGAGTTAATAAACTTGAAACTTGGCACAAATACTTATCTAAGTAAATTATTAAGTTTGGCATATTTTGTTTTTCTTAACTACTCCCTAAAAGGGGATTGGGGGGTGTCAAAGTTTGTATGGAAGAATTTTAACGGGCTGTCCGAATATCTCGAAACTCAGTATTTATACTTAAGATCAAAAATAGAGAAAAACGTGTATCATGGTTTTCCAAAAATGTACCCCTAACGGGGTGAAAAGGGGTAGTTAATTTTACAGGGGAGGATTTTACTGCGTGGCTTGATTAACTCGAAAATTGGTACAAATAATCTTTGAGTCAAGTAATGAGCACATCCCAAAGGATTTTTAGAAATTCCACCCCTGTGGGGGTGAAAAGCGGGGATACAGTTTATATGAAAAATCTTATTCATTTGGTTAATAAACTTGAAACTTGGCACGAATACTTATCTAAGTAAATTATGAAGATTGGCACTTTTTGTTTTTCTAAACTACCCCCTAGAAGGGGATTGGGGGGTGTTAAAATTTGTATGGAAGAATTTTAACGTGCGGTCCGATTAACTCGAAACTCGGTAAGTATTTATACTTAAGACCAAAAATAAAAAATACCACGTATCAGGGTTTTTCGAAAATCTACCCCTAACGGGGTGAAAAGGTGTAGTTAATTTTACAGGGGAGGATTTTACTGCGTGGCTTGATTAAGTCGAAAATTGGTATCAATAAATCTTCGAGTCAAGTAATAAACACATCCTAAACGATTTTTCGAAATTCCACCCCTGTGTGGGGGGGGGGGGGGAAAGCGAGGATACAGTTTATATGAAAAATCTTATTCATTTGGTTAATAAACTTGAAACTTGGCACGAATACTTATCTAAGTAAATTATGAAGTTTGGCATTTTTTGTTTTTCTAAACTACCCCCTAAAAGGGGATTGGGGGGTGTCAAAATTTGTATGGAAGAATTTTAACGCGCGGTCCGATTAACTCGAAACTCGGTATTTATACTTAAAACCAAAAATAAAGAATAACATGTATCAGGGTTTTTCGAAAATCTACCCCTAACGGGGTGAAAAGGTGTAGTTAATTTTACAGCGGAGGATTTTACTGCGTGGCTTGATTAAGTCGAAAATTGGTATCAATAAATCTTCGAGTCAAGTAATAAACACATCCTTAACGATTTTTCGAAATTCCACCCCTGTGTGGGGGCGGAGAAGCGAGGATACAGTTTATATGAAAATCTTATTCATTTGGTTAATGAATTTAAAACTAAAGGGAGATTGGGGGTGTTTAAATTTTGTATGGAAGAATTTTAACGAGCGCGTCCAGAGTCCAAAATAAATAATAAAGTATTTCAAAGTTTTTAGAAAATCTACCCCTAACGGGGTGAAGAGGGATAGTCAATTTCATAGGGGAGTAGATTTGATTGAAAAATTGGTATAAATAATCTTTAAGTCAAACTATAGTAACATCCCAGACAATTTTTCAAAACCCTTTAGGGATAAAAAGAGGGGATACAGTTTATACGAAAAATCTTATTCATTTGGTTAATAAACTTGAAACTTGGCAATATTTGGCTCAGTATATAATAAATAATGTCACTTTTAGTTTAAAAACATACCCTCACAGAGGATTTAGAGGGTGACAAAGTTAATAAGTTAGAAAAATATGTAACCCGCTGTCGGATTAACTCTAAAAAGTAGGTATGTGTTTTAGGGTTTTTCAAAACTCGACTCCTACCAAGGTGGAAAAGGGTAATAAAGTTTAAGGGGTGGATTGCTGGGAAATATAGTAGGAAATGCTGTATCCACTAGCAGGAATAGCGCCTCCAGTGTTTCGCAGAGCACTGGCTTCAGCGAAAGAGCCAAAATGGTCTCCGACACACGACCCTTTGCACGACAACATCCTTGTGCCTGTGCCACAAAGGCTGGAAAGCCGAAACAGTTTTTTAAAGTGTGTCGTCCCACTCACTGGTGAACCATCACAAGAAAGACTGAAGCTGTGGCGAGACAGACCTTCCTTACCCAAACCCAAAATTTTTATAGGAAAGTACGAAATACACGCGGACGAAGTCGCGGGCAAAGTGCTAGTTTCATTCATAAATGTCAAACTTGTTGTGCACATTGACGTGCTTAGCCGACAGGCCGACACGCAGTAATGGACAAAAATACCTATTCTTACTCTGTCTCTTTTCTTTGCTAGTGACGTTAATATATTTTTCTTTTTCTTGTGCGAATGAAAAAGAAGATATGCAGCAGTCTATAGTTTACTCTGTCTACGTCAAAAATGAAAGTTATTTCCCAGCAATTATTTTTGCAAAAAATTACTTCATTTGGTGTACAGAATGCGTAGTTGACAGCTATATTATGGGTCTTTTTACAACCTGTATACAATAATGTCTGAGTCTGTCTAACAGAGTAGGCAGAGATTTATAACGAAAGACATGTACGATATTATTACATTCTAAGAGGTGACACATCTTTTTGAAGTCGATGTAGCATCCTATATTTTGGCGTCGTCCCTTGTCTCGTCAGACAATTTTGTTGTTTCTTGGATGTCATATTGTGCTGCCACTTTTATATATATACCTTTCACAAATGATCACAATTTTTGGCCGTCATCTTGACGACAGACATCAATGAATCATGAATGACGATGATCTTATCGTATGCTGCACCGGTTGACGTTATCACGTCAACGCCGGCTGTCGCTGACAACCAACGTTGGGGCTCTGTCTTGCATAAGGTCGTAGCATTATGCAGAGAGTTGACCGTTTTGCCTGGATATGACGCATATTCAAACTTCTTTTTTTTTTCTGTTTTTGTTCATTCTTCGCGTCATGTTTACTGCAAATTAACGTAGGTATTGTCTTTCTATTCTTTTATGAAACCAGATTTTATAGCCGAACTGTCCATAGTTTAATATAGTAGGTATATATTTATGCTCGTGACAATAACTACCTATAATTGATTTTTTATTCTGAATTGTATTTTTCATGCCGATGGATTAGAATCGTGACAACCTTAGCTGAATCGAAACGTACTTTGCAATGCAGATTAAACTGCACCATTTCTAATTTTCCAACATTAGAAATCTTTTATCTGTAGAATAAAATTGTCGTTGACAAGTTTTGTATGGAAATACTGAGATTCATTCAAAATTATTATTCGGACAAATTATGTAGTGTTTTTAAACACAGCCATTAGCAGGAAGACACGCGATCAGTTTCTGTACTATGTACAGTCAGGGAATTTATTTTTTGAGCAAATTGACAACCTATGTAAATTTTTCGTGTTAAAGCCGCGTGTGATTTGATTATACGGACAAATAAAGTTGGTAATCAATATGCTTAACAATGTATTTCCCTGACTCTACATTGTGGTATACGTCAACGCCTGATAGATCGCCATACACAGATCTATAATACTGCAACGCAATATCTTTATCTTTAGGGTGTGTAGGAATCTATGATCGGGGAAGCACAGGCTTGACAGTTATTAAAGTTCGACAATTAGACTTGGCGGACACTAAGCGACATGCGACTTCGACAGCTCGGCGACCAAACGCAACGACAGGCTGCCGACGACAATTTTCATATACGAGTACCTTGTTCAAAGCTTGGCAAAGCAAACACTTGTCGTCGATTTGCAGAGTCGTGACGAATGGCTAGTCGCACACTCTCGCTACTTGTCGTAGTGACTAGACGCACTGTGCAAGCGCACACCCGACGACAGTCGCATGCGACCGGTTAGCGTTTTGCTGTGAGTGTTAAGGAAGGTGCACGTGTTTGTATTGCACCTCAACATCATAAGAACCAAGGCAAATGCAACTAGAGGCTCCATGTTCACTCACAAGATGAACAACTCGACCGTCTCAAAAATATCGCTTCCGGCACCACGCCTATCGTAAAAACAAGCTGCAGATGCATACGACTACTCTGCATCTTGTTACAGCGACTAAACACAGCAAAAAGACGCACAGTTTGCGCTGCCACTTAATTTGATAGCTGCATCAATCTTGTAGATAGTCTGGCTTAGACTTTATCGCTTCCAAGTTAGATGCAAGAATTTCTGAAGTGTATTTAGTTTTGGAGAAAAAGAATAAAGACTTATTGTAGTTCGATTTCGGCTATTGTTGCTGCGTAAATAAATAATTTGGCTTCTAGTTTGTGACAGCAGAAGTCCAAGAGAGAGCCAAAACGCTGACTCTACTTTCCTTACATCTTGGGCAAAATTCCTGAATACTGGACCTCGTCTGTACCCACACGAAAATCTAGAAACAAGCCCTTTGTTTTTTTTTGCTTGAGATGGCACCTAACGTACACAATACAGTAGTAATATGGACTAAAACAGAAAACAGGGATGAAAATTTAAAAACTGTAGTTAAAACAGTAGGGTTGGCAACACTGCCAGCAGGTGTGTTTTAGAAAGAAAGAAAGAAAGAAAAAGTTTATTTGGACACAGTTCGTGAAACACAAAATTAACAAAATAAAAATAATGTTTCAACAACAATAGTGTGTGCCTCACGATTGCTACAAAAAGGTTCATTTCAGCATTAATGCCAGACAGATGCTGTCTGACGCTGGTTTTCTAATGGACCTTTAGACAAGGGACTTTTTTGACAAGGGATTACTGTCACAGCTGTGCCAATCAATAAAATAGAGATAGGAAGTACTTAACCACAGTAGAACACCACCCGAAGATTGCTGAAATAATTAATTATGAGTTTATTTATAATCTTTGCTTAAGGTAAAGTGACGGTTAGTGACTGTTTAACCTTACATTTTGGAAGTTAAAACGTCTTTAAACTTTAGGCAATATTTATAAATAAGCCCTGTAGCATTTGGTTTTAAAGATTCCAAGGGCACGAGACATAAAAATAATATAGGTAAGTTGGCTTAAAATCAATATTTTGGATTAAAATAGGACTTTAGGTAGTTGGTAGCTGCTTTATAGACCCCGTATCTAAAATCTCATTCCGTGTATCTACATATTAAATAATAAAAGCGTGTTAAAAATACATAATTACGGCTACGTCGAATAGATACGAATCTAGCCGTATTTTTATCTCGTAAATTTGAGTGCATCCAGTCATTGTAATTATAATGACAGTCGTACTATATCTGTTGATGATAATGAACGTACAGTCAACAAAAGAGATAAGTATGCAGGATCGTCGGATATAGTTGAAGTTTAATAAGAAACCGATGGATGTTGTCGACTGAAATTTAATTTGATAAATGAGCTGTTTGTTTTCTATTAATAAAATAAAATTTTATTCGACAACATCTATCGGTTTCTTACTAAACTTCAACTATATCCGACTATCCTGCATACTTATCTCTTTTGTTGACTGTATGTACATAGTATAATATTATGATTGCACACAATCGCGTAAATTACACAAGTGTGTGCAAAGTATACGTAACTGCATCATTTATAAAATCTGTTATTGTTGAAAACAGCCAATAACCCTTCACCCAAACAGGATCAGAGATCCCAGGTGAATCGCGTTTGATACTGCTAGACAAACAAGTCTGTAAAATCTAGGTTAATGAAGATTTTTTCCTTCATCTTAATTCAATGCTTGAAATTGTACCTAACGCTCTGTCTGTAGTATCTAAAGTTAGCTAGATTACTCGATAGAATACCTAATCTACTTTTTGATTATGCCACTCAAGGTAATCAACTTTAGAAGAGTTACTACAAAGTAAAAAAAAATGGTGTCACGTCATACTTCAATTTCTAAATTGTCTTAGATATTTTTTGTCGCTGTCTGGATTCTCTTTAATCTTTCTCAGCTTAGATTTTATCTGCCGGAATTACCTACTTATTATAACGTAAAAATATGTTGGTGTTCTATAACGGACCCTGCGCACATTGACGGGTCTACTTATTATAACCTGCTTTGACTTTTCCCAACAATGTTGGGGTCGGCTACCAGTCTAACTGAATGTAGTCGAAAACCATTACTTTATATTGAGCGCGATATGGAGTAGAAACGTGGACGATTTTGGCCCGAGAAAGACAAAGGATTGATGCATTTGAAATGTGGAGCTGGAGACGAATGTTGAGAATACCGTAGACAGCCAAACGCACCAATGCATCGATCTTAACCCAGCTTCGAATAAAAACGCGCTTGTCGACCATATGCCAACAACGTATTCTCTCCTATTTCGACCACATATTACGCAGAGGCGATGAAAGTTTGGAAAAACTGATTGTGGTTGGGAACACCGAAGGTAAACGATCGCGCGGTCGTTCACCAACACGATGGACCGATCAGGTGAAGGAATTAGCGTCCTCTAAATTCTACACTGTGGTAAGGGATGCGCTGGACAGAGACCGGTGGAGGCGGATCATTCGCTCCAGATCTAGACCACGATCCTCAGACATGAGCGACCGACTACAGAGAGAGAATTGAGCGCCTCCCTCCCTGACCTTCACAAGCCAGGTAACACGTTATCCGTTGGTAATATTGCTTGTCACACTTTCGAGCTACTGATTATCTTTATTGGTATGTAACTTTTTACCCTTGGTATAAAATTAGTTCCAACCGGTTGTTTTGCAGGTAGATAAGTTTATATCAAAACTAGTTTTTGATAGCAAATTGTCCGAGCAGGTGCAGAATAAAGATGCAACGCATTTTTGTCTAGTCAGACATCTCGTGAGAAACTTCGTCTTTAACAACAACTAACAAAGACATCAGTAACGTAGTTATGATTTGTTTTATATTCATGTTTGTTTCAAAATTTCTATGTAGGTAATGTCTGAAATCAGTAGACCAATTCCCGAAATTAAAAACGTTGAAAATATAGTCGCAATCTCATCTCAACGACAATCAATATCAAAACTTGTTAAAAATTTAGGAAAATGTAGGAAAATTAGAGGTATCAGTGATGAGCAGTTAGAAGCCAGTTTACACAAACAACTTCTAGTTCTCACGCACAGAAACACCATTCCGAACTGATAGGCGCGTAAAAAAAATCGAAAAGTGTTTCGGAAAATCGAGTTTTATGAAAAACCCACTGCATAATTCAATTACAAATAGAGTTTATTGAACTCTTAGATAACTGAGCTTTGTCGGTACGGACTTGGTTTTGAAGATTTTACAGTTCTTTTATTACTTATTCAAACCCAAAGTTACGTTAAAAATAGCAACGAATCTTTGTTGGCTCATAACTTTTTAATGGCTTTTTATTTTACTATTCTGTTTCCGTAGAGACAACATCTATACATATAATAAAACAGTAACGAAAGAAAAACTGTACATTGAGAATTTTCGAGAAAAAATAAGTGGCTTTTGTTAGAAAAACGTAACTGATGACAAAAAGTGACTTTTTAGAATTTTTGTCTGTTTGTCTGTGTGTATGGTAAGGCTTCACGCCAAAACTACTGGATAGATTGAATTGAAATTCAGCAAAAATGTTCTTTGTAAACCAAGGAAGGCTTTAGGCTACATATTATCACGCCGTATGTTATGGGAGGTAAGCAATATTGTTTTTAAAAGGTTTTGGTTCGTAATTGAATGAACAAAATAATTGAATGCCCAAAATGACATGTTATCTAATTAGTTAATAAAAATTTAACCCTGGAAACATAACAATCACGCTATTTTTATAAAGGAGCGGAGCAGTAATATTATAAATTGCAAGGGAACAGCTATTTCAACAATATGTCAACAGGGAATTTAGCGGTAAGGTCAGGCGACCGTTTACCGCACTAAATGGTGCGAGTTCAAATCCCGTATTTAAAAAAAAACTGTTATTGTTTTAAAAAATCGTAAAATTCTTTTTGTAAAGTTTTTGCATTTTTTGTGTGCATTAGGAACGATACTGTCATGAAATCTGGGACCTTTACATGTCCTATCTAATTGTATGGGGAGTTTCACACCAATATTAATAAACAGATTGATTGGTGGTACAACAAGCTACACTATCATAAAGTCAAGTAAAACTTTTGGTTCTAAGTTATATCTTACCAAGCGCATTAGTTGTTTGTGGAGTGTCACGCAACAGTGACAAAGGGCAAGTGGACTACCAGCGCACACCATTAAGCTAAAGGTCGGTGTCCCAATTATGATTCTTCGGAATCTCACTCCGCCGAAACTGTGCAATGGGACCCGGCTCAAAGTCGTCGCGCTGCAGAGAAATATCATTGAGGCGGAAATTCTAACGGGTTGTGGTGTCGGCGCGACAGTCTTTATACCACGTATACCACTGATTCCTCACAATTACCGTTTTTCTTTTTCTTTTTTTTCGGATGGGAAATCATCAAATGACCCCTCCCGCTCTGGGTGGAGCGGAAGGGACTGTCAGACTCTTACTGACTAAAACCCACCCGTGTTCCTTCCTTAGCCCTTTATGTTCAGGGCCAGCGGTAACTCTTTCGGACAATCCCGCTGACCCGGCAGGCTTCGGCCCTCGATGCTGACATCTCTTTGAAGCGCGCGTGGAACACGTACGCGCCGTCCGGCACGGGCTAGGTCCTGATCGGACGGTAAGCTACCCATTACTCTCCGCCCGCAGTCCCGCGCCTACGGTGGCTGGGAGTCGTCCCGTGGCTCCCGACGCCCGGAGCGTCTCCCGCGGCTCTCTCCCTCATCCATCCCGCCACCTCCTTCGCTAGCATGACTGCTTCGCAGAAGGAGGTGACTGCCTCCCACTCCCTCTCGCCCCGGACCATAGCTTGCACCAGGGCCGGACGCGAGAGGTCGCCGCCGCTGCCGATCGCCTCTACGAGGACACGGCGGTACTCCGCCCAAGCGGGGCAGACCTCCACCGTGTGCTCCACCGTGTCTTCTGGGCGATCCTGGCAATGGTGACACCCGGTCACAATTACCCCTTTCAATTCAAGCGCGTGCAGTTTCCTGTAAGCGTGTGCTTCGCCATGACAATAAATAAGTCGCAGGGGCAGATACTGAAGGCTGCGGGTGTCGACCTCAGGATGAGCTGCATCTCACACGGACAACTGTACGTCGCTTGCTCCCGCGTCACCAGTCCTGATTCGCTGTACTTACATATTGAATAAGACCGAGTTAAATACAACGAACGTTGTTTACACAGAAGTGTTACAGTAAATTATTACACTACTGTTATTCGACGTCTCCTAAATTTTCTTATTAACCTGACGTCTCTTACCAGTAAATTAACTACATAACTTTCTAATTTTGAGTTTACTAAGCCAAATAGTTTTTGAGGGATCTAAGCTATAGTACAGTATGAGACGCATCTTTTGAGTGTTTCTGTAAATCAGCAAACTATCACTAATTATTATTAAAATTAAAATAATACTTATGCGATACGTGGGCAAAGCCACGGGTACAGCTTTAGTTTATAAATATTTTTTTTTTAAGTTATTTGCAATATTATTGTTAATTCAGTGTACCCTTGGGATCCACTGCGGAATTACGGGAAGAAAAGTTTTTTGTTGTATAGGTACTAAGTCTGGGCAACATATAGGCTATAATTTATTTTGAAAAATGGAGCACCTGATGCAGAACCGCAACAGACCAGCTTAAGTATAAGAGATATAAAAATGGTGCCATAGCAAAAAATATTCCACGTGAAGAGCATTTTCTGCTATGAGAAAAAATTTGAAGATCTGGAACACCTGTTGTGGAACTCCAAAGCCCAGCGACATTATAACATAATTATAGGAATGACGTCCTAGCAAAAGTTGTTTAGTCTGATGGGCATTTCCTATTGACTTACAAAAATGAAAGATCGAGAACGTCTCGAATCGTCTCGCGCATCACGCTGTTTTCCCGTCCCCGGGCTCTTAGAATTCGACATCAGACGTTTCAGATCTTCGATTTTGACGACCCCGTTGTCGCTGGCATTAGCAACAGGATCCGCGTACGAAGTCGCGGGCAGAAGCTAGTTAATAATAAAACAAAACGATATCATGTTTAACTTTGGATGCACAATGTCAACCAGTGGAGTAATTTTCTCCCGAAATTTGTATAAAAAAGATATCGACTAGTGGCACCTTAAGGAGCTCAACGATTCGACGAACAATACCAAAGAACGGATACAACGCACAATAATTAAAAGTGGAAGCGCGGAGTCTCCTAACACAAACCATTCCTTGCATAAAAGGTGATTTCTTATAACATGTATCGAAATGCCCTTTGTGATTGAAACATTTTTTTAAATGTATTTATACATAATTATACTTAGATACGTTACTCATTTTTACCGACTTTACAAAAAGGAGGAGGTACTATGTTCGGGTGTTTGTATGTTTTTTTTTTTTTTTTTTTTTTTTTTTTTTTTTTGTATGTTTGTTCATCGAATACGCCGCCAATTGTCGACGGATTTTGAAAATTCTTTTTTCGTTCGAAAGTAGATAGTTCTGAGGTGGTCCCATTGTCACCAAGTTAGGATCTGATGATGGGATCTTAGAGAAATCGAGGGCAACCCTCAAATTTTATAGGCTCACCTATTGTTTTTCGCATATTTTATGAAGTATCTTGTGTATTTGTGTATGGTTGTCACCATCTCAGGTAGCTGGGCTGATGTGGAAGGTACAACTCCTTAACAGTAAGAAGTTACTCGAACAGGCAAGGACTGTTTTTTAGTAAATTGTTTTGATGTTTGATAGGGCATTTGCCACATTTGGTCTCATGATCATCAGTCATGACCTGATGCTGCAGTCAGGATAGTCTGCAGAGTACCTAACTCCTCCGCAGATATAAATATCGTGTTTAGGCTCATTGAAAAGGGCTCGATGTGTGGATAAACGTACTGTTACTGAGGAACACCGAAGACCTGATGCTGAAGCCAGGAGCATCAGAAAAAGTACAAACCTTGAAATTACAGCACCGTAGTCGTGTTTGGGCTCATTTTAAATAGGACTAATTTTAAGTTCAATGCAATGTTGACATAAGTCTAACCTGATGCTGCAGCCAGGATTATCAGCATCTAATCTAAAAACTAATAAAAGGAGAACTCCTCAACAATTAACGTCCCTGCATTGAGAAAAGGAATATTTTATAAAAAGGCGATGGGCAAGTTGACATTAGGCTATTGTAACTTAGATAAATTATAAATAGACCCACTAAAAAGCGAGAAATAAAAACTTTTTAACAAAAAAAAAAACCGACTTCCAAAAAAAACACTACAAACTGAAAAATAACTTTAATTTCGGAAGTCGGTGGCAAAAACTAAAATACTGATCCCTAAGACACCGACTTCCGAAATTAAAGTTATTTTTCAGTTTGTAGTGTTTTTTTTGGAAGTCGGTTTTTTTTTTGTTAAAAGGTTTTTTAGGTATACCTAATCTTTAAAGATAAAAATCAATGTTTGTTTGTTTCCTCTCTGCGTTCCGAAACCATTGGTCAGATTGTGATGAAACTTTGATAGGGTGTTCTGGGGACGCCCGTGTGAGGGTTCCTAATTATTAAATCATGGGAAAAAATAACAAAAAAATATCTAAGGCGGTATGAAGTTCGCCAGGTCAGCTAGTAATAGATACAACAGACGATCATTCTAGACAATTGCAGATGAGAATAATTTCAAACAATTTATTGTCAATCGACATTTAATATAGAAGTCAAATAGTTCAAGCGAGTTTTTTCTCCACACTAAATTACTTGGTAGGTACAGTCAACAGCAAAAGTAGATGATCAAAATCAGAAATTCATTTAGGACTCAAAACTGATCACGAATATATGGCAGCTGTACTAGTAGTAAATGTTTGGTATAATTTACAATCACATACTTTTGAATCACTTTGACTACATACAGTTCTGACTCGAACTCCGTTCATTAGTATTGAATTTCTGATTTTGATCATCTACTTTTGCTGTTGACTGTACATAGTTTTTCCATAAGGAAGATTTGGTTTAAAAAAATTTGGAAAATCCTGATGAGGTAAATTCAGGGAAATTAATTATGAAGCAAATTGACCACCAACTTAAATTGACCGTATATTCCATTACTATTCAATTCTTTATTGCATATCACGTCAGATTTACAAGACCTTACAATAGTTTAAAAGTGTACGTGGTACAGACGCCAGCACATCAAGCTACCCGAAACTGTCAAATTTTCCCAATTAACTTTGAACCTTATGTTTTAGCGATAAAGTTGAAAATCTATTAAAGAAATTGGACAGATTGTAGTGGATTGATGTGCTGGTGTCTGTACAGAAAATCACAACTTTCGTTCCCTGGCAGTTGTTTGAAATGGCTATACTTAACACGGCAAATTGACGTGACGAAGGGCGTCACTTTATGACACTTGTTTAGAAATGAACAGATTTTGAACATGATCTGTCTGATCTGATCTAGTTATAAAATATCTGTATTTCAATGAGGGGCAATTTGCGAATTTATATGAGTGTTCGCATTCTAATCTCAGTCACAATATATCAACAATGCAATCAATTTACATACATTTTTGACAAGTTTGACATTGATTGTCGCCAAGATGTGATTGCGACTTGAATTTGAACGTTTTTATTGTACGAGAATTGGCCTTCAGGCATCAGTGCTCTGTCCTTTTGTAGGCGATACTTGGCAAATAACTTTGACCTCTATGCACATCTATAAACACAACATTTTATCAAGAATAAAATTATTATACAAGGTGTTTGATTTGCATCCTCGTCAAATTTCAGGAGGTTGTCATAAAAGACATTTTAGTACTTTAGTATTTTAGTACTTTAGTATTTTAGTACTTAGTAAAGTAAAAGGCGTTTGTTTGTGTGTGAAAGCGCGGTTATAGGCTAGTAACAGACGGGCTGCGTTTAAATGCGGCTGGTTCACACTTACGGATTTCCGTAAATAAGAAAAAAAAAAACTACCCATTTTATTGTTGATTTGGGTCGAGAATCATTAGCATAATTAAATCCTTGAATTTGACTAGGATGCAAATCAACACCTTGTTTAAATGGTGGTGGATGTCACATGTCTTCGAAATTTTAGTTCTACGACACGCCGGAAACTTAGATAACTTACAGCCTAAACCGCTGGTTCTGGAAGCATGAAATTTGGCACAATAGTTACTGTTTTAATGAAAGTCAGCACTAAAGTAAGAATTCAGAAAGTCTACGTTCCTATATTCATAACAGTATACACATGTCACAGCCAACTGGTTAAATTAGCCGTTTGGTTAACCACCTGGCCTTTGGAAGTACTGCTCGCCACGATTCGCTCTCTCGGCTCGCACGCGGTTGATCACAGTTCTAAACCACTTGTTCGAGGTGCCCTGGCTTAGTTAAATACGATATACACGGTTTGAAACCAGTCTACAAACCAAGGTGACCTTGAAGACATGGTTTCTTCCAACATTTTCTTCTGCCACTGGTTTGCAACGTAGGCCTTTCTACCAAGGACGTTAAAAGGTCATACGAAATTGGTTTCAAACCACTGTCTACACTGTTTTAAACTTAGGTTTGAAACCACCGTTTTAAACCGTATAGATCGTGCTTTACTGTGAACAATTCGGCTCGCGCGTGATTGGTTACAGTTCCAACCTAAACTGTCATCATCATCATCATTTCAGCCAAAAGACGTCCACTGCTGGACATAGGCCTCCCCCAAGCACTTCCACTTCGAAACTGTAATTGAATATTATTCAGGCTGTTAGTTGAACGGCCGCCGCCGTTTAGCTAATTAAACCAGTTCGCTGCGACATATACACATTGAAGGCGAGTACAGTCAACGGCAAAATTAGATGATCAAAATCAAAAATTCAATAGGAGTCAAAACTGACCACGAATATATTATGGCAGCTGTACTAGTAGTAAATGTTTGGTAAAATTTACAATCTACTTTTGAATCACTTCGACGCCACACAGTTCTCACAGTCCACACCACACTCCGTTCATTAGTATAGAATTTCTGATTTTGATCATCTACTTTTGCTGTTGACTGTACCACGCACCTGACCTTATCCTGAATACTGGCAGCAGCAACAGCACAGTTTTTTGTTATTATTTCTTCTTACAAGTGCAAATAATCTAGATAAAAGTGATCTTGAATGTTTGACATTGATTACGTTTTGCGGAGAACTCCATTTATTCACCTTGTGAATAAAATACGTTTTCTTAGTAACATTCTAGTGCTTGTACACAAGCTTGCAGAACGTGAGTTACAGAGACTGGTTTTCCAGTTATGCCGAATTGTTTTCGTAATAGGTATATATGTTACAGTCATAGTGATTAAATAGCTATTAGGTACCTATACATAATGACTGGTCATTATATTTAAAGTAACCTAACCAAACCGAACCTCGGGGTGCCCTTCGCTCGCTCTAGCATCCTATGTCGACGTAGCCCCGCTTCGCTAATGTGATTAATTCTGTGTCAATTTTCACTTTATCTAAATTGAGTAGACATTATAAATAATGGCTAGATAATATATATATATATATATAATATCCAGATTTATTACTTTGGCTGTAACATATACATGTACCAAATTTCTCCAATCTGCTTACCTAGTGGGGGAAATACCGGCTTACAAGTTGATGGTTTATTTCTATAAATAAACCGCATATTTCTGTAAACATAATCGAATACGTTACTGTCGGTTTTTAAAAAGTATTTTTACGCACTGCCAGTGTTTACAAAAAAGATATAATAGTTGTGATTAATTCATCAAATCGTATATCATGTTCACATAACGTAGAGTAAATAAATCAGAGTAAATATTAAACGGTAAATAGATACACACTTGTAAGTATATAGTATCAACATTAATGGATACTTAATCAATCATTTAGTTCACTGCAATCCTCTAAAACAAACAAGATTTCTATCAAACACTAGATTTTACCTTCCATTTTCCATGTTCAAATTCATTACACAACACAATATCAACTTTGTCACTGTTTAAATAGAGTTTGTTTTGTTGTATCACTTTTTCACATTTTCAACGCGCGAGTGAAGACGTATATCGAGTGGCGGTGCTGTTATCTTAAGAGCAATCGCTAAAGTAAGGTTTTCATAACAGTAAGTGTGGTGGGGAGAGACGGATAGACAGGTGCAGACTTAGTAAGACCTGATTGAACGACGCGCGTTCTACGATAAATAAAATTGACCATTGACCACAATGACCACCCAGGCACTGTAATGCACCTAGTAATGTTGAAGCTGTTAAACATGGCAATGATCGGTATGTTTTTATAGTGTTTTGACGTTTAAACACCTATTTATTTATGTTAAAACACCAGACGAGAAGGAAGTAAAATATTTAAACAAGTTTTTTCTTGATTACCGAACGTGCTCTACAGTGGTCCGAAAATAAATTTATGAGTAAAAAAAACACTATTTATTTTTATCAAATAGAAGGACACTTTAAATTATTTTCTTTTATTTATTTTGCTTTATTTATTTATTTCATTAACCATTTTAACATTGTGTCATGTATTACATTTAGATCTAAACTAACATGAAATACAACATAGGAAAAAGAAATAAAAAATATTATGAATACCTAGGTACATGAGTGTCAGTCAGTCAGTGAGATATGTCAGAGATTATCCCACGGAAACGTACTAATGGGATAAAATATATTAAGTGTTAATCTAGGTTATACTGTCTGTGTGCCTTTCATCTAAATCGGGTCAGCCATTTTTGCGTGATTCAGTAACAAACATCCAAACATACTTGCAAACATACAAACTTTCACATTCATAATATTACCTAGTAAGATACCTGTGCTATGTGCATAAAGTTATTTGATCCATTCGATTCTGTCCATATGGTAATTTGTGGAGCTCGTGGGCCATAATAACCAATGAGCTAATTGCATTTGATGGAGCACACACACCTACCCAATGGACTAAGTCAATCGTTGCCTGCCTTTACTGGTCAAAGCCAACCGTTATCAGGTCGAGCTATGTAAGTTAATTTTGCTAGGCAACCCCCAGGTAGACATATCCCATTCGGTAACTCAAACGAACGTACAGTAATTCTGCAAAATGATATCAGATTTTCCAGAATTAGGTCACGTTTTGCAGTTAAGGACCAGTTATCAAAGTTCGCACAAAATTGGTCTTTGTAATGTTACGGTAAAGGTTCCTACGGTGAAGGAGCCATAACGCGCTTGCCGTTTTCACACCTTTGTAGTACAAGATGCTTTGTTTCATTCAATATGTGACAGGAACATCGACGTTCAAACTGTCACCATGAATAGGCTATTTGACTGTTTTCTGATAAACATCTCAGATTATTTAATGGTGTCTAACGAGCCCACAAAAACCTATTACTTCAAATTGCATAAAGTATTTCTTTTAAAAAATAGTAAATAAAAATGTACTGTTTAAATAAGCCGCCAAAACGCTATCTTTAACAATATGGGTCGTGACGTCACGATTCACGTAAACAAACGTTGAAACGGTCGAGATACTAGACAAAAGTCATCTGTTCTGTCAACGATAGACAGAAATTTACTAAATCATGACGTCATCTTAAGTTCAGCCAATCCAGACCGTTTTCGATTACGTGGCGCCAGATTTAAAAAGATGAAGTTTTTTCGGATTTTTTTTATAAATAATACATTGTTTTGTAGTAAAATTAATGCAAATCGATTTTAAAAGCGATAATCTACACGAGTGTCAATAATTATGACCTTATTTTTTACATTGTCAAATAGCCTATTGCTGTCACCAAGTAGCGTTATGACACGATTTTATAACAATTTCTATGAAAACTTCATGGAAATTGTTCTACCATCGCGTCGCATCGTTGCGTTGCGCCTGTCCACTGGAGAGCCTGTATTATAACGCTTGAAAATTGCGGGTAAAATTACACCTTCGTGAGATATTTCAGCTTCGCAATACCTCAGCTATTGTTGGTTTGATTATTAATGTTTAATTTAGTATGAACATAACATAGAGTATTAGGAATTCCATAATGTTAAAAGCCGTATTACGTAAGTTGAAAACATGATTTTTTGTTTGTGTAGAGTGTTGTTTTAGTGTTATTTGATAGAATAGAAATACTCTTTATTATGTATGTCGGCAGACACATTGATTAGCAGCTGTGAGAGACGGCGACTAGATGGCGCTAGTGGAACGTGCACCAGACGCAAACCATTCACTCTATCGATCATTTGGCCTAAAGGACTTGGTATCCAATCCAGTAAAATATTGTAACGGTTTCCCCCCCACTAGCGATCGCCTTTATAAGGAGCTGCGCTGTTTGATCGGTACGCATTTCCAACGGTTGCGTCGTGGTGCACGGACCACTGTCTCTCGACAGTCAGTACTGCCCGATTATTGGATGTGGAACGCTGTCTCTGACAATTAGTACTATCCTTATTGCGGTGGGTGCATGGACCACTATCCCTGACAGTCAGTACTGCCCTATGTGACCGCCTTTTGCCGTTATTAGTTTTAGTATTTCATTTCTGTATTTTCTAGATTTAAGATAACTGATTGTTCAATTGAATAAACTTGTGTTTTACTTCTGATGTCTGGGCCAATCCGACATGTACACCAAATAAATTACATAACACAAAAATAGAAACTGTACATAGGGTGACACAATGGGCGGTCTTATCGCTAAAAGCGATCTTTTAAAGACAACCTTTTGATGGATTAAAAACGGGAAGGACAGACATATATACTGTAGGTAGTCTGTGGTGTACCTATTACACAGTACAATAAAACATACATAACGTATATTATACTAATCTAAATAAATATATACATATAATAATAAACATGAAACAGGAGCAAAGAAATTATGATGATGATGTTTAAGGAGAGAGGAAGTGCTTTTTTATCATAATTTTAAAAGTGGACAAAGATTGAGCACGCCTTACCGACACGGGCAAGTCATTCCATAACCGTACTGCTTGAACGGTAAAAGATTTGTCATAGAAACTGGTGGAATGCATCGGCATCCCTAGTCTCAGGTTTTCCGATGACCTCAGATATCTATTATGTGTGTCATGAAGGAACTTGAAACGTTCTTTAAGATAAGTGGGGGTTTTAGGATTAAACAAAATACTGTAGAGCTGAAACAACAACAACAACAACAACAATGAGAATAGATAGGTTGATAGGTTTAGATCTAAAACGGATAGGAAAAAATAAATTGTGCAAATAGGGTAATCCGTTTTGAAGTTATTAGGGATTTTCGATAGTGAAAATTGACAAATGTAAAATTTTATATGTTTTTGTTCTGTAAACTTTTTGTATTGTAATACTACTTATGTTTTGTTTTAATATTGTAGAATAAGCTCAAAAATAAAATCAAACAACTAGATACGAGTGCCACTACCACGATAGTTTTTTGTGCACAAGCCAAAGTTGACAACCCTAGCGCGACCGCCGAGCGTAGGTATGAAAAGTGACGTACATACATGCGATTGCCTTCTGTGCTCTCTGTACTTTGTGCCGAGAGCTACTGCGCTCACACACATCCACAGCGTGTTTGTATACTTGGTAACCCCAAGTAAATCGCGCGTCACTTACTGAGTTAAAAATACTATAAAAGTACCAAAACAATTCACTGTTTTTTCAAAATATTATTACCAAAATTGAGCAGGTGGATGCAGTTAACAAAAATAAACAATAATATTATGTTATGATAGTCATAACAATTGTCATTGTTATTGGTAGATACTTAAGCAACTGTTGTTTAATAAGGGGTATTATCACAAAACACGATTCGCCTCGTGTGATAATAGTATCACATGAATGTTTTACTACCTAATTATGTACAGTTGCATACAAGACTTTATCTAAACACATGATATGAATCCTCTTTAAAAGGTTCTGAAAGTTTAATTGCTGAGTATCTAATACAAACAAATTATGTAGGTATAGGTAATAATATCATTATTTTATTTATTGCTGCATTAGACATAATATACCTATCTGGTGGTGTGTTATGAGCAGCGAGCAGTGGTGGCCAAGTGGTAACGGCCGCGACTTACGAGTTGTAGGTCGTAGGTTCGAACCCAGACAGGCGCTTTACTTTGTGTAAATTATTTCATCACCACTGCTCTCAAAACGGTGAAGGAAAACAATGAAATTCAGTACAACATTATAACACTCGTTTGGATGGTATTATGGTTGATTGGTTGGTCACTGGTTGTTTTAATAAGCTAACTGTTTCAGAAAATTTTATAGAAGACTAGTTGCGCCCCGCGGTTTCACCCGCATAAGGCACTTCCCTAAATGTAGGTAGATAGAAGATAGAATATTCTTTATTACGCACATAATATCATCCATCTGAAAAGCCTTTTCGTTAGTGTCGCTTCCATTCTAACCGGATGCAGCTGATTACCAGTATTTTAAATAGAGCTTTCCGAGGCACGGAGGGGTGTGTGAAGATGGCCACCCATCTATGGACCAGCCGCGGCAAGCGTAGCTTAACTTGATCGATCGAGCCGTGTGGCCGTGTGACTTAGCCACAAGTCAGCAGATATAAATGTAAACATTTTACAAGGGTTGACACAATGGGAGGTCTCAAATGTACTGAAAGGAAAACATAAGTTTTGACATAACGTGTTTCCGTGTTTTGGCCTCGTTCACAGAGATATGGACCAAAGTTGAGGCCAGTTTAAGTGGTCACGTACTTGTAGGTTGAAAGGTATCTACTAGATAAATGGCTTGACAGGGTACCACAGGGGGTTAGTATGAAGGAAACTAGCAAGTATATAGAAATATTACTACGCAATAACACAAGAGTGAGGTAACCAGAATGAAAACAATGACATCATTCGGCAAGGTGATCTGATTAATTTATTTAATAAACAATCTGTGTAATTATTGTCTACATTTCTTTTTTACTTCTCCTTTCGCAGGTCTGCTGGAAGAAATTTCTTAAGAAATAAGCAGTAGATACCTTTGTACTCAAATCTCTATTTAAGGACAAGGTCTTGAAATAAAAAAAAATGCTAAAAAAAAGTAATTTACAGCTTTATTTTAAGGAAATATTACGACTAAACATACATATTAATACTATGAATTTTATGTCTTTTTGAACTTTGATAATTTGTAGTTAATATCCAATTTATTCCGCGTTGACACTCCATTCATTCATTTCATAAATTTCGATAAATTCACTTTAAGAGTTTCCCCGAAAGTTACTTTTCACTAACATTCAATGATCGTTGGTACTGTTTCCAAGCATCCATTTCATATAACAGATCGCGCCAGACACTAGGCGCTCCCGGGGCCCCGGGGGCCCGCGGCGGACATGTTTGTTTGTACAGGAGCAAGATTCACAGACCACACTTTGACTTCACTTTGCTTGCTTCGCAAAGTAAGCGTTTCAATGTGAACCTTATTTTCATGAACATAAGGTTCACATTCATGAAGCGAATGTGAATAAGCGTTTCATATTTTTTGCAAGATGAAATTCGAACGAATGTAGGAATGAATGTATAAAAGAATAATAATAATCTTTATTTTTCTCTCTTCACACTGTGTATGCAGGCAGACACGTTCAGGCATTTTAAAATAGAATAGCAATAAATGCAAATCAAATTACAATGCATTTGTGGCTGAATCCACTAAATTCGTCGTCAACATGAAGTGTCGTTACCTTTCTACGAAGTTTTTTTATTTCATGACCGGGATGTCACCTCTCATGACGACGGGATAGACTCTTTCGATAAAGACTTGTCCCAAATAGCCCTAAAAAGAGAGAAATAGAAGGAGATTAGGAAGGCGTTTGCAATGGAGTGGAAAAATCCAAGCTAATTTTATTTATTTATTTATGTTTTTTTTTATATTTAAATATAAAAAAATAGTTTAATATGTACTTAATTAACAAAGAAGAAGAATTGAATAAAAATAAATGGACAAAACGGAAAATTCCTAAGTTCGAGGGCTATTAACGGATAAGTGTTCAAAGACCTTTGTGGCAAAAGATATGAGTAACTAAAACTTTATACTTAGCTCTGAGTCGTCGCACTTTTCTTAAGTGTCTAAATTAAAATAAAATACTAGGTTACTACGGTTATGAAGATAGAATGTTTTTAATCATCCCAACTTGAGACGCTACGTGCATCGTTACTTGTAAAACTAACTTGAAAGATAACAGACAAGTTTGTTTACAAGTTGTAACTCTTTCTAGATTAAAGGTTTACTTAAATTAACTTAAGTTAAGAGATATATTTTAATTTCGAGTTCTTGATACGTTTACGCTGATCTTCTCTTTGGTGAAGCAGTTTTTGATTATGAAAACTGTATTTCATAACTTGATGACAAAGATCAAAATAGCATAAACCTTTGGCCATTGTCGAGTTGAAGTCAACCTCAAACTTTTTTAATGGCCTAACCATTTTTATATTTAACTAGCTGCGCCCTGTGGTTTTACCCGCGTAAATGTCGATCCCGTGGGAATATCGGGATAAAAAGTAGCCTATATGTTAATCCAGGGTATCAGCTACCTCCATACAAAATTTTATCAAAATTGGTCCAGCCGTTTGAGCGTGAAGAAGTAACAAACACATATACACACACACTCACAAACTTTCGCCTTTTATAATATTAGTGTGATATATATATATATTTTATTTAGGTGTCAGAGTTTGCCAGTGTCACGTTTTTATTCGCTCTGTCATGTAGAGAAGATGGTTAAATGTAATTCTGCAGCATTGACGTTCCGACGCATTTTAATACTGAAACAATAAAATCTGATTCCTGAATCTGTCGTGCATGGAGTAGACAAAAAGAGTCCCTAAAGCGGATGATCACACACTTCAACGCGCCACGCGACGGGGCGCAGATAACGCGCCCTCACTCGTGATTCTTTACATAAAAATTCATTATATACGCTTCCACGCGGGAAATTAGGCCCTGTTTACCGTGAAATGTTGCGCGTCGCGTGAAGCGTAGCGTGTGATGCGCGTAAGATGGCGAATATATCTTGAGAATGTTTTCCTAGGGATCACGCTCGACTCAAGGCTACCACGGGGTCCTTACTATGCTGTCAGAAAAATCCGTCAATTTACTGATGTAGATACCGCGAGACTAGTCTATTTTAGTTACTTTCATAGCACATGTCTTACGGTATTTTACTTTGGGAAAGGGCTGCAGACATCGATTCTATTCTTATTCTGCAGAAAAGAGCCATCAGAGCCATATATAATCTCCGCAGGCGCGATTCTCTAAGGGATAACATCATGACGGTGCCTTGTCAATATATCTACGAAGACATCATGTATGTAAGGAAAAATTTACACCTTTTTAGTAAAAGAGGTAAAAGACATAATTATAGTAAGTACTAGAAATAGGGATCTATTAGTTCAACCAGGTTTCAGACTTGCTAAGAAGAAGGGTTATGTTTTTTACATCTGCATCGTTCTCACATATATTTATAAATTCAACATTAATGATGTAACTAATATTTTTGTAAAAATATAATTTAAAAGAGTGTCCATGGACATCCACTGACCGACTTCTTGACAATACAAAAGTGCCTGTAAATGGTTTAATTGAAATAAATGATTTGAGTTTGAATGCAGTGACGCAGTGTAGTTGTGGTCAAACACTTTAGCCTTCATACACACATACTATAGGCAATAGGTTTGTTTAATTTTATTAACCTTTAAATTATGTATGTCATGCCAATCATAATAAATAGGTAATATAATGTAAATACGCAATAGTAAAAGAGTATTCTTTCTAGATATAGATAGGTAGAAGTACTTGTTGCTCAAGTAAATACGTTTGAATAATTACACGGTCTAATTAAAAAAGATACATTGTTTTAGAAGCAGGTATGGCTTCACTGCATACGTTTAAAAAATACGCAATTTCTTTAGTGCATTAAAGAAATTGCGTATTTTTTTTGAAGTAATTAAGTTGTTGTGGCTCATTAGTCGACGTTTGATAAATTATTATTTTATCTCGCAACTACTTACTTACATAGCATTTCCAGGTACAGGGCACATCAAGCTACCCGAAACTGTCAAATTTTTCCAATCAACTTTGAACCTTATGCTTTAACGATAAAGTTGAAAATCTATTAATGAAATTTGACAGACTGTAGTAGTAGTAGCTTGATGTGCTGGCGTCGAAGATAGTGCGTTAAAATTGCTTTTACGAGTAGCTACGTCAAGCGACTCCAGGGCAGCAGGCCCGCCATCAATTTTTATGGATGATATAAACTTCATCACGACATAATTATTATAAGCAATTCTTATCGTGCTGATACTCAAGTGAAGCAAGGGATAGTTTCCCTCTGGCAAAATAATAACGATTCACCCCCTCCCCCCCCCCTCACTGGAAGTCACCCATCCACAGACCAACCACGGCAAGCGTAGCTTAACCTGATCGATCGCCTTGTGTGGCTGTTATTATTTAGCCACGGGCACCTCTAGCCAGATTTAATTTGATTTAGCCAGATTGCAAACCTAAAAAAACACTCATCGCTCTCAGTGGAACCACACCAGACATCTCATTTCCACTCGAGTTGTTCACATTATCGTAGAATTAACGAATTAATTTAGCTGTTTGCTAGCTCGCCTCCGTTCAAGTGTGACAAATCATCTGTAATAATAGCATTTAGAAGGAAGTTTAGTGGAAATTAGATTTCTTTAAAAAAACCTGTAAGGGTCAGTTCACACCGAGACGCGACGCGACGCGCAGTTTTCAAGATAGAAATACAATTACAGACCTTATCTACTACACTAAAAGGTACACGATTCATTGAGCTAAGCCGCGCAGCGGCGGCGCCGCGCTGCGTAGCTCGACGTAGTAGGTAGACACTGAATTGTGTACCTTTTAGTGTAGTAGATAAGGTCTGTAATTGTATTCCTATCTTGAAAACTGCGCGTCGCGTCGCGTCTCGGTGTGAACTGACCCTTAGGGTTAATGGACGGAACACCAAAGGAAAGACGGTTTTAAGGATTTCAATAATAATAATAATACCTTTATTTTCAGGCTACTTTGGCCCATAGATAAATACCTTACAGACTGACATATATATTATAATAATACAATGTGTGTTAGTGTATAAACTTAAAACTATGTTAGTAAAACTCACTTCACTCAAGCACTGTCTTTGTGCGATCGTATGGCACTTGTCCGCGGAAGCGACGGAACATTACACCTTGCGGCCAAAAGTCCTCTGCCATGACGAGGTGCAGGTAGCATGTAGGAACTCGCACCACGAACGCCTTGAAGTTGACGTTGCGGCGCGATTCAAGCAACTGCACTCTCGGTCTGTACTTGGTCCTTTGGCACACATACTCCACGATGTCCTCGGCCTTAGTGGTGTAGTGTAGGCGGGAAATATACACGGGAGTGTTCGGCTGGGCGGCTCGAACATACATGATAGGGGCTGTGCCGCAGCGGTTCTTGTTGGTTCTTGGTGGTTGTAATAATACGTTTATTAATCCTTTTAGTTATATATTGGAAAGTGTGTTTACTAATACTTGTGATATATCGCAGAATCATTGCAAAATTATACATAGATGTATTTTTTTTATTTATAATTTTGGTGGCCCAGTGGTCACCGTGATTTCCGAGTTATAGGTCGTGGATTCGAACCCAGGCCACTTTAGCCGTCGTGGGTCGAAAGAGCTGGAATTCATGGGGAGGGGCCTTTGTCCAGCAGTGGGAAGATGCAGGCTAATAATAACAGTATCAGTAAAATTATGTCAGCGTCGTAATCCTTAGGGCCTGTGCACACCACGTTTTTTAAACGCGCCGTTGATGCGCGTTTGTAGAGATACAGACGCGAGTCAGACGCAGCCTGTTGACCTTCTGTAGGATAAAAGCACGCCGTCGACACACGTTTCTAAAACGCGCATCAACGGCGCGTTTAAAAAACGTGGTGTGCACAGGCCCTTAGATAGAAAGCGTGTGATCTTATTTTTAACCGACTTCAAAAAGAGGAGGAGTATTTTTCTACTAATTGTATGTTGATGATGTATGACTTCCTGACACTGTTATTCACTTAGCAAGTGAAGGTATATGAATTTGTGTGGGGTAGGTACCACAGCTAAAAAGTGTGAAAAAAACAACCGACTTCCAAAAAAAAGACAATTTAAAGTGAAAACCAGCTTTAATTTCGGAAGTCGCTGTCTTAGGTTTTCTATTTTCGTTTTTTGCCACCGACTTCCGAAATTAGAGTTATATTTCACTTTGTAGTTTTGTTTTGATGTCGTGTGCTTAAGGTGGCACTAGTCAATATTTTTTGCATAGGTACAACGGGGACTATTACTGCACCGTTTGACATTTTGCAACCAAAGTTAAACACGACATCGTTTTGTCTTGTTATTAATGTTATCTGTACGTAAACAGAATAATAAAATAAAAAGACATTAAAAAGTTGTCAACCAACAAATATTCGTTTTTCTTGCTATTTTTAACGTAACTTTGGGTGTAAATAAGTAATAAAAGCACTGTAAAATCTTCAAAACAAAGTTGGTACCGACAAAGCTCAGTTATGGAAGAGTTCAATAAACTTTATTTGTCATTGATTTGTGCAGTACAGTAGTTACAAAACTTGATTTTCCAAAGGACTTTACGATTTTTATTTATGTGCCTTTCAGTTCGGAACAGTGTTTTGTGCGTGAGAACTAGATGTTGTGCGTGTAGACTAGCCTCTAAATGCTCATCACTGATACTATCTCTGTTGGACACGAAGCAAGGTGAGACAGGGGGTTTTTGGCCATCACCAGTGAGTTCGAGCTCGCGACTAGTTCCACCTTAAAGTAATTTTTCGACTGGGAATGTTTATGGCTTGTGGGTAATCAAAGCAGACACTCATAAAAATTCATCATAATTTTATTATGAAATTCAAATAAGAACGGTCAACATCGAGTTTATCTGATAATCCAGCTATTATAGTAGACGACAATGAATAGAATAGTCGTCTTATTATGTATTTCTTACAATGTAACACATAATATATTAATTATAAGAACATTTATCGTTTTTGTACAACCTTCCGGAAATAAAATTGTTTGCTAAACTGTTTAATATGATCTTAGGGTTGTTTCACATGGAAAATAATTGTACTACTGTTTGCAACAGTCAAAAATCTCAGTTAGTTAACAATTTGCCAATTAATTGGCTATATTTTTTTTCGTTCTCATCACAACAGCGGCTTAAGATTACTTGAAAACGTTGCAAGTCGTACTACTTTTGCTTAAAATGAGCCCGGCTCAAAGGCCACTTTGGCAGAATCATAAAAGGATAACAAAATGGACAGTTAACTGTTGAATTAATCGTATCAAATCCCATTGGTGAAGCATTTTTCAGTTATTTTTTTTTGTCTGTGCTATAATACAATCTATCCAATCCAAATCCAATTCCAATCTCTTTGATTATACCTACGTAGTGCAGCGAAAAAAAGAAAAACACTGACTGCCTTCACCATATTATATTTCATAATGTTATCCTTTTATAATTCTCCAAAGTTAAGTTTTTAAGCCCCCGATGCGAAATTGCTTAAATCCATTAGGATTTAAGCAATTTGGCAAATCTGCTGCTAAAACAAAATATGCAATTTGTCACTTCACAAAAAAAGTCGAAGGAACATTGTTTTATTACGTAGAAAGAGTCCATAGATATGATATTTTATAAGGTATCAAAAATAGTCGGTATTATAAGGTTGGCATCACAAAATATTACCAGAACTATCATAATAATCAGCAGTAGTAATATAAACAGGGTTATTGGTAAAACATTAACAACCTCTTAAGAGGTAATTCTACCAAACCTGAAATCGTGAAAAAAAATCAGCTGTTCCCTACATTTATGTTCGTATTCTACCAAACCTGAAACCGCGAAAAAAAATCAGCTGTTCCCTACATTTATGTTAGTCTTGTCAAAATGTAGGGAACAGCTGTTTTTTTTCACGATTTCAGGTTTGGTCCCATAGATAAAAAGTTGTTCATAATGAAGAGTACCTACAATGACCTCTCAAGAGGTTGTTAATGTTTTACCAATAACCCTATTTACACAGCATTACCAAAAATCGTTGATGGAAATCTTTATTAGTAGTTTTTGTTTTAAATAGTATGTTACAGTGTTATAAAAACTATTCAGACATTTAATAATTTAACAGAGTATTTATTATTTATCACAAATCTTAATAACAAACACTATATTTACACAATTTTGATTAGGTATATTACATTATTATAATAATAATTAAGAATAATCAGTTTATCGTTTCATACCCTTTTCATTGGTTTAGTCCGGTCTCTTCCCCTTCCCATCTCTTCCCCTATGCGTTTAACGTATAAAAAGGATTTTTTTTTAGGTAAAACGCATAGGGGAAAAGATCGGACTAAACCTTTTTATTAACTCTCACGATAAAATATCTCCTATCCCGTAATTTATAACCCCTGCTTTGATAAGAAATAAATAATATTTTTCCTCTTAAAAATTAAAGTGACTTGGAGGTTTTTGGACCCGCTTTTCAAGCACCAAGTCGCGGGTTGAAAACCTGACAATATTATTTTAATACCATTTAATATATAAAATATACTATATTACTTATCTAAAACAATATAAAGGAAAACGGTGTTAGTATGGAAAAAACAAAAATCGTATATTTGGTAATAGCCAATTTCTTACTGGTATAAAAGTAATCCTGGTCTTTGCTAAGCTTCGGTTAATCCGATCCAGCCTGTCCTTTGCTGCCCTCCCTCAGCGACGCTCTAAGCCGAAGTCCATTCCCCAAAGTCAGGGAAACAAATGATTTGTCAAATTGACTACAAACTTAGATTATCTGTATATTGACCACAACTGTCATTATTGACACATACAGACAGCTGTTGTACGAAATGACCATGACAAATTTACGTAGTGTGGCAATTTGATAAATATTTTAATATCCCTGACAACATTATTTCAAAATGAGTATGACAATAAGCGACATTAAACCATACATGTACGAATAAAAAACATTGTGTGAATAGAGCCTAATGTGCGATTACAGAAAGACGACTGAACAAATCATATTATATTCCTTTATATAAATTAATTCGAGTCCGGAAATTATCCCAGTGGAACGTACTACTGGGATTAAACGTACCATACGAGATAATCCAGCTGGGTAATTGCGTAACACACCAACATTAGGAAAATGACTTTCATTTTGACAGTACAACAACATTCATTGCGTCATTTACGTTGTTGAGCAGACAATGTTTTCCAACATTATGAAGCAATGGATTTCCTTCAAAATGATTCCGATTGTGATGGATAATGTGTTATGCAATTAGGGTGCAGGTGATGCGCTTACCAATAAAAAGCATAGGTATATGCGAAACCCGAAACACGTGTCTACTAGAAAAAAAAAAAATTCGAGAACTATTACGAAAAAAAAAAAAAAAAAAAACAATTTTTATGTAAAGAATTCATGTACAAAATTACAAAAGTGTATCATGAAAAATCACAAAGTTATAAACTTTGGTTAAAATGATTGGAATCGATTCAGTTACTTAATCTGAACAAACTGTGTTCCCTCCCACATTTAACCCGCATGCCTTCAAAGCAAGAGTGAACCGGCATCTTCTGGGCACGCTCGTTCCATCATAGACCTCATCTAACGCTTACCATCAGGCGTAATCGGGGCCAAGAGCGGGCCCTATTAGTAATAAAAAAAAATAAAAAAAACTATATTCAGGCTTCGCTTATACTAAAAATAACGTTGTATAGATAACTAGAACTTTATCCCATAAAAAAAACATAGTAGGTGTCTATTCGTACCTAGATTTTATTTGATAATAAACTTGGTGGATAGTATGCTTACTCCGCCTTGGAGTGTAAATGTGATGCTGTTCCACAAACGATAGGACACTTAACTAGTGATGGCGCCAAACAAGTAGCCGAATTCTGGGCATAGTCCATTTAGATTGCTATCGACACGCTAAGAAGATTCATTGTTAAATACAAATCATATATGCTTCTTTATATTACTTTTATTACCGTCTCAATAAGTCGCCAGAAAACATAATACTTGAAAATGCTGCAATTTTATCAATAACGTAGTAATATGGCCTAATTGAGCACAATACTTCTAATATAATAAAGCATTATATTATTAATCTCATCACTCGTCTTCCCGAAGACCAGAAAATGACGGCAAAAAATAATTTCGTGACGTATTAAGTTTGTCATCTAAGTACGAACAGTATAAGCAATCCTTTTGTGCAATATCAGATAAATATCATATAGTATAAGTAAGTTTTATATGTTTTACACACATAAACCTTCCAGAACTATTAAAAATTTAAAAATTTATTCACTCAAGTTTTAATTGTTGAATACTTCAATATTAAATATCTCTTCCTGTTTGGTAGGTAATAAAATTCTATTTATCTCTTAAATAAATTGCAAACTAGTTTTGTATAATTTAGAAGCATTTATTTTTTTTTTTAAACTTTGTAAATGTAAGAACCATGTTTCCTTTTATTATGATTTTTTGATGTTGACTTGAAAGAGCATGGCAGTTGAGAACGTGTCATGCTCACTTAAATCACCGATGGTGGCGCGTGTGTTGGATCATTCGGTTCCCTACAAAATGGTTGAGCTGGATGGTGCTGATCCACGTGTCATGTTCGTGAACGGGCGCCGTCGGTTGAGACTGGTCATCTCTTAACTGCCAAGGCTTATTTTTAATCTTATGTCTTGAATTGTTTCTTCATTTCTGTCTTTTTTACATTGTTCTCACATATAGAAGCAACAAGAATAATGTACCCAGGATTTTGTAATATCTTGATATAAAAGAGTGTCCATGGAGTTTCTTGCCCGTTCTTCTCCATAGAGATCTACGCTTTGGAATGGGCAACTAGCTTCAACTTTCTGACTAACTGACAGACTATTTAATTTTGACAATTCAAAAGTGCCTGTACAAGGTTTAATTGAAATAAATGATTTGAGTTTGAGTTTGAACAAATTCCCTAAAATATCGTGAAACCCGCATCAAAATCCGTAAGTACGAAGTCCGTAGCTTCAACCGAAGTTACGGGCGTATCCTACACCGTAGGTGATCCTACGAAGTAGGATACGCCCGTAACTTCGGTTATGCTTATAGAAATAATTATAACTTATGATTAATTCGGTTTCCGAACTAAGAATGAATGACAACACGATTTGACAGTTGTCCCTACTCCCGAAGTGTCTGAATTTGTCACTTGTTTTGACGGCGGATGTGCACTTTCGGACGGGTTGCGGGTGCGCGGGCAAATGCGTCAACGAAGATACGGATCTTCGTTGACGCATTTGCCCGCGCACCGCATGTTACTTGCGCGCGATGGCCGTTTTGCGTGAAAATGACGCATGTTTTCTCCCAACTGGTTTTTTTTGTTTTGTGTTTTTTTGATGCGTCATGTTTGCCGCAAATAAACGTATTTTCTTTCTTTCTTTCTTTTCTTTCTTTCACTTAAAGTTCCCTGTTGCGAAGTTCAGGAGAACAATGCGGTCATACAGACAGACTTGAAAAGCTACTTTAATTTAAAATATGTAGGGTATAGAACAGACAATATCAACTTTATAGGTACACTGCTAGTCACAAACAAAACAGTATCTCCCTTTACAAAATTTACGTTAGTTAAAATTACAATTTTATATTACAACAACAAAACAACATTATTTACATGTGGTTAAAGCACGAATTCGAATGTCACCTTAAATGGTACATTAATCACAACACACAAGAAAGGTTGCCTTACGCCTTCTGATCTATCGTCAGCTGTTGGCAATTTATTGGTGCAAAGTCTGGGCAATATAATAAATATTGTTGACGTACAAACTACGTTAGCGCAGTTTTTTCCAGTGTGTGATAGATGGATACGCCGTGAAGGTTCTGTATTTTTATTACTTATATAGGAAAAAAAAATAACCAGTGCGCAATCTTGAACCATGAATTCAGCATGTTATGATTCTAGACCCGCTACCTAATTGCGTAATGCATTATCGAGAAATGATGTAGACTAGTGGGCTTCGTTTTGATCCCAATTGGCTTCGTTTTAACCTTTTCGTATTGCGTAAACTCGTCTGAAGGGGAAGCCAACGGCTCTGTTTGAATCGCTATTAGAGTGAACGATACGTCATGAAAAACTGGGCAAAAGTCAATTTTTCGTATTGTGTAACTTTTGTGACAAGCTAGATTTGGCTTCAAACGTCAAATTAAAACCAACTGCAGTTGGTTTGAAAGAGAAGGCAGGCTTCTCGTCGTAATCATTTTCCGATCTACATATTTTAGGATTTAAACGCGTAATCCCCATAATTATTTCGAAAAAATGTAAGTGGTAGCCTTCCTGATAAATTGTGAATGTGATTTAGTGTAAAACCTCAATGATAAAACCATATTAATAGTATTTTAAAAATTAAGGCAGTGAGGTGAATTTAGTAAAATAATTGTAAAAGTTTTCTTCTGATATAAGTGCTTACAACCTAAATTATGCTTATTATGATATTTCAGAAACGAGGTACCTATATTGGTGGCATTTTAACGAAAGACAAATTCGTATCTCGTACCATAACAAACGTTAACTTATTATGCCAGAAGCGCAACCCATTCGAGGTTTTACTTCATTGGAAAAGGAATAACTAAAGAGGAAGAACAAATATAAAGCACACTATGAAGCAATATAAATCGATGGATTAAATCTATCCAAGGACTTCGACGAAAATACACACCATACATAGACCTACTTTTAAACATCATTGTTCAAGGTAATGTCAGTATTATTTTCTTTATAAGTGTTGAACATTGAATGGGCCCACTATAGGTATACCCTAACCTAACCTAAATGTTGTATCTTCCTAAGACGACCCACTGACCATCTTCAAAGATGTTACAAACTGTATATTGTTTGTCAGGTATCTACTGGTGAATACCTACATTGTATAATATACCTAGATACATAGGGCACCATCAAACATTGGTAATATAATGACTTCAACTACTAATGACAAGACACAATTACTTTTTCTATTGTTACTGACCATAGTACCTATAGCTTAGCTTCATAAAAGACGAGGGGATGAATATTTACAATTATAACAACAAACTAAATTAAAGAAAGTAGGTATGTAGGTAAGTTAGGTAGGCAACTGAAAATATGTGTTTTCAATTATTGTTAAATATTATTAGTAAGAATATCTAAGTCAATTAATAAAAATGTATTCTGTCATAAACCTTAGGATGTCCGGTGTAAATCCTCAAAATCAATATCAGTCTCCTAGCACCACTATGGTAGGTAGTCTTGAAGGTTATTTTCTAAATATTCAACTATAATAATATGGAAGTACCATAATATTTATTTATAGTGTTTATTGTTACATTATTATGTGGAGCCCTTCAAAATACACTAGCATTGTATTGGTTTTGTTTGATATCACAATTAGTAATGTGTGTAATATGTATCATAGGCCCATCCTCCTTTTTATCTATTACCTAATAAGTAAAAATACTTGCTGTATCTTTGTGTAGGTACTTTTTAGTCAAGTATGCTTCATCCATCAATAGAATTGTAGGCATCTAATTTGTGTTTATAGCAGTATATTACTGTTCTAATATGTACATAGATTTGAGCCTTTTAAATACTTTGTGGATGGTTGTAACATAATGAGGATTTACTTACTTAAATTCTTTTTTTATCTTTCAGGTGTCAGGCTCAACTACATCTTGCGCCACTGCTGGGCAAAGGCCTACTCTCCTTCCACCCCTCTCTGTCGAGAGCTGCCAAGGACCTATCTTTATTAAAGGAGTCCAGCTTATCCCGCCATCTCCGTCTGGGCCTGCCGCTATTATTCAGGAAAAACTAACTTGTTCTCACAGGAAGCATTAGCCAGCAGTACATGGGAAGATATTAGATGCCAAATTCCACCAATCTATAGAATATAAATATTTGTTCCAATTTATTCTTGCCTCATGACCAAATATTCTATGCTAAATGTGAATAAATGCTATTGTCAGATAGGTTGTAATAATATAAATAAAACCAGTTTTTTTTTGTTTACCATATTTTGTCTTTCTATTTACCTATAAGTACCTAATGAATGACAGTTAATTTAGCTAAACACCACTATTTTCTAATTAGTATCACTATAATAATCACTTGATGTCTTTATTAAAAAAAGGCTTAGTAAGTATTCAACTTTATATTAAAGCTTACACTGTTATCAATTACATAATAGGTACATAATGTTTATGTTGTCATGCAAGACTGAAGATTCAACAGTTTTTGAACAATCTTGAGTTTGTACTTGAGAAGTTTGCAAACTGAAGTAGTTGCTGAGCAGCAGTAGCAGTGGCCGAAGCGAACAGTAATGTATGTAATATGCTGCGTTCATTCATGTCTTCGTAGGTGAAACACCCCGAGAATTCTCCTGCAGTTTTAAAAGTGAGACAGTAAGGACACTGTCCGAGTTGAAATGCTCTTTTATATACAAAATCATCCTCAACCAGTCCCATTTGTTGTAAGTCATAACTGAAAATTAAAAACATATTGAAATCTTCATTGAATTCTCAAAGATTGTGTGTTTCGTTCTTATAGCAATTATGTGTACCTAAGAGGGGAGAAGGTATCATTTAATATTGAGTATGTTATGTGAGTTGTTGATTAAGTGTACCGGCAGTCTACGACGAAAACCCATGTCCAGGGAGGTCGAAAGCTAATATAGTTCTATCCTTGATGATCATCGGTATCAAGGGTAAGTACTTACACGAGCTACAATAATCTAATAATGAGATACGAACAACTTTTTCCTAGATATATTTGGTTACTTACTTTTATGATTATATTGACATATAACAGACTAAGGTGCTTTTCGCTATCGAGCAAAACAGCCTAAGTCTTAGTGCAGCCAGCTAAAACCTCCTTGTCCTCTATTCTATCAGAGAACTTTACAAACGCATTCCTTCTACAAGAAACCACAACAAAAATGTTCCGAAACTATTTATCCTATGTTTCTGTATGAAAATAGTAAAAACAATTTAGTATGTTAAAAAACATAAAACAAGTATTAATTTAAACAACATTCAAGGTAAAACCAAACAAAGATTATTTGTATATTATGGTTTAAAAGTATCCTATTTTCATTATTTACTTTTATTACCACAGAGTAGTAGAGTACTTTTACCACAGAGTACTTTTACTAATTCCTCAGTGTCAGTGTTGCCAACTTTTCTCCCGAGTCCACTAGAAGGCGCAATTTTTTTATATTATGTTTATTCTTATTAGCGACGTTCGATCGCCGTTATGGAGGTCCGTTTTAAGATTTGAGAATGGACACAAACATAACTTATTCACAGTACTTTTTTTTTAGCATCATCCTATTACAATATCATAAAATAATGAATTACTCAAGAAGTTAGTAGTATGTTGCCGTGGGATTTTTTTCGAAATTACTTACTTTCAAATCGGCAGTGGTTTCCGCATTTGAAAGAAATAAATCTTAAAACGTCAGTAGTTCGATGATTTATTTCTCACTTTCACAAGGTTTAAACAAAATATAAAACATGCCCATTATCGTGTTAATATAATATTTTCTCGAGGCAAAGTTAAAGTAGTTGATTGTATTGTTTTCTACAAATTGAATTAGTCTAACCACCAGCCACTGAAAGCAAAATTTTGTCCACCAGCACCCCACCCCTGTGTCCAAACCCCCAAGTTTAGTGGAACTCCCACTAAGTTGACAACACTGCTTTTTTACGATTTTATCGTTGGCCACAGATAACTAAAACGTGAAAAATAAAACGTTTCCTTACGTATTTCAATTATGGTAGTTTTTGGTAGAAAGTGTATTATAAATTGGTTTTTCATTTTTCGGCAATCATTGTACATTTTTATTTATATGCAGTAGTAGACCATCAGTTGTAATCAAAACAAAATTTAATTATAGCAAAATTATTTGGAAGCGAATAGTTCTTATATGAAGAAACAAAACGCTTTCACCAAACAAATTCTGCCCGACAGTCGGTACACCTCTATACAATTATAGTCAATTGGGATGATATAGATTTACACAATTCCGTTTACTGATATCGATTCAAACTGTAGTTGGCATAGTTTCGGAATTGTAATCAGAAAGAAAATGTTTTACGCAATTAGGCTGCCGGTAACGTAGAAATTTTTCGTCATTTATTAATTTAAAAAATCAGCTGTTTCATAGAAAATTACGATACCTACGCGGTCAAAATGTATGGAGCAACTAATACTTTTTATTGATAACTGTCGAAAAAAAAAAAAAAAAAAAATTCTACGCTATGCTGAATTCAGGGTTACAGATCGCGCACTGGTTAAAAAAAATCCGTAGATCTACACAACATTATAACAGTAACTGGGTTTTCTTTCTAGCCGAAAGCAAAATGTTTTTTTAGCGCCAAATAGTTACAATACAATTTCTATACAAGAGTCGAAGGCGACACTATAAACGCTCATATTAGTCATTTGTTTGGTTGATATTTCTTGCAAGAAATACCACGCGCCATTGAGGCTTGAGGGCGTCGCTAAAAAATGTTCGTGCGAAGGATATTCCTATTGCTTCAAGTACCATTTTACAATCGGATCACATCAAACCACAGTTCAGAAAGTGCACAGCAAGCTTTAAAATCTTCACAATAACATGTCACTAATAGTAAATTTTAACCCGAAGGTAAAGCACTGCAGTATAGAAGGTCATCACTACATTATCCCTTTCAATCCAAAATGAACCCTGTGCAGCGAATCTAAAGTGCACAATCATATATCACTGACACGCTGATACAGTCTTTCACTCATAAAGTGGCTGAGGTGGTCCATTGGACTTTGAAAGCCCCGTTCTCGCCCACGTGATGCGGTACAGGAACTGGCTTCCTTCTTCTCCTGTTTCGATGACCTGAGAAGAGAACAAGAGTTTATTAAGTCGCGGTAAGAAGATAATTAAAAATAAATGACAAAAACGCATCGCGGCAACGAATAAGGTTCAACGTAGCGATTAATTTGATGTTGAATCGAATGACCACCAATGGACCCGGCCAGAATAACTCAAATAAAAGTAATTTTGCATTTTGGATTTTATACAAAATAAATGCTCGGTTCAGTGGAATATTTTTAGGAGTTGAATTCCCTTTACTATCCTCACATAAAATAAGTATAATAGTTAACCAAACTGTGCGACAAAAAACTGAGCGTTTTACGCGGTGTCCTTTGTTTAGGCAGTACAATAAAGCCTTCAACAAAAATTATAAATAGTAATTGGATAATTTCTGGTACATTAATCTCTCTTGTAGAGTAGAAAAGATGCTGTGGAAATAAAATTCGAAGAGTTATAAATCGGTCTGCCTGAATAAGAACTTGTCGACTGTGATGTGTTCGCGGATGAATAGAAGAAGAGTTTGTTAATATGTCTGGATATTGTGAGATGAGCGTATGACTGTTGAGTGGTTGTATATTTTTTATTATTATTCTTAACTAATGTAATTGCATAATAGCACAACGACCGTATAATTTTGTGTTTGTGAGTGGGCCGTTTTTAGTTCTAGAACATGGCCGGTTTTCTCACGATGTTTCCTTTCACCGTTTTGAGAGCAGTGGTGATGAAATTATTTACACAAACTAAAGCGCCTGTCTGGGATCGAACCTACGACCTACAACTTGTAAGTCACGACCGTTATCGCTCGGCCACTACTGTTCCTAACTAATGTTGACCTTGGCTAAATACATCGACTGACCCATGGCCCGAAGTCAGTCCATAAAGAAAAGGGCCAGTTTTTAAATTCCTTAACTGTGATCGATTGCTTTAGAAATATATTTGGTAGCGGCACGAAGGGTATGACAGATTGGTATGGTTGGTTATACCTATATTTTATATCATAAACATCATAAACAGCCTATAATGTTCCCACTGCTGGGACACAGGCCTCCTCTCTGTGAGAGGGAGTGGGCTGTAATCCACCACGCGGGCCTAGTGCGGGTTGGTAGATGTCACATGTCTTCGAATTTTTGTTTCTAGGACATGCGGTTTCCTCACGATGTTTTCCTTCACCGTTTTGAGAGCAGTGGTGATGAAATAATTTACACAAAGTAAAGCGCCTGCCTGGGTTCGAACCTGCGACCTACAAATCGTAAATCGCAGCCATTACCACTTGGCCACCACTGCTCTCTATTTCTCTCTCAATATTTTATATTTATCTTATAATAAATATTTTCACACGCTAATATAACAAGTCCCATTTATTTGTTGGTGTACGAAGTAAAGCTTTTAAGGTAGTAATATATAAAGTTATTTTGAAAGTAACTCATTATTATTTCGCCTTGAAGATTTTTATTCAAAGGCTTAAAGTAATGGCGTTCATTATATAACTGTATTTGCTTTTAAATGTACCCAAATTACTGAATCTAAAGCTTTTGGTTAGCAATCAACAGATAAATGATGAACGAGATTTTATTTGTAAAATACACCACAGTCAAGTTACTCTGGGTTGTAAATACCTCAAGGTGACCGATAGTGGAACTAATGTAACTTTAATTGATGATTTCTGAAAAAGTGTGCTATTTAGAGACTTCGTTTTATTTTTCCTGTAATCTTAATACAAGGTGTTCATTTGCATCCTAGTCAAATTCAAGGACGTAATTATGCTAATGATTCTCGACCCAAATCAACATTTTTTTTTTTCTTATTTACGGAAATGCGTAAGTGTGAACCAGCCGTATTTAAACGCGGTACTTCTCTTACTAGCCCTATAACAGCGCTTTCACACACAAACAAACGCCTTTTACTTTACTAAGTACTAAAGTACTAAAATGTCTTTTATGACAACCTCCTGAAATTTGACGAGGATGCAAATCAACACCTTGTATAAACTTCTATCACATAAAATAATTTCAGATTTTTCTCTTTGCAAACTTCGGAGATAAGGGGGGGGGAACTTGAGCGGGGCACCGCCGTGTCCTCGTAGAGGCGATCGGCAGCGGCGGCGACCTCTCGCGTCCGGCCCTGGTGCAAGCCATGTTCCGGGGCAAGAGGGAGTGGGAGGATATGGATAAGAAGAATTGGAATGCTGAAATGGTGGTGACGTCTGGTGATGATGTGAATAGAAGAAAAATAATTACTACGCCGACCCAAATAAATTAGGAAAAGGGTACGATGATGGTGGTTAAGTGGCCCAGGATGTGATTGGTTACCTGTGTGATGGGACGCGCGACCACTGGCGCGGGCAGCGCGGGGTGTACGCCGCTTCCCAAAGCAGTGCTGTGTGAACCGCTGCTAAACACAATCCTCACCTTCCAGTCCATCCAGATCTAGAACAAAATAACATAGTTATTGAAGAAGAAAGGGACGGCAAAATGGAAAGATTGAAGGGAGAACAGGGAGAGGTAGATAGACTGAACTACAACATCACATTGAAGTCCATCCAGCTCTAGAACAAAGGAACAAAGTTCCTGATGAAGAAAGAGATGGCATTGCATAGCGGAGAAGAGAGAGGTCGCTAGAGACGGAGCTACACTACACTAATCAAGTAGAAAGATTATCGTATAAGACGACACTATGTAAAGATTGAAGGGAGGAGCGAAGACAGAGCTACCTCACACTTAGGAAGAAGACTGTTCCTACGAAGACTTTTAACCAATCCTCTACTATTTTACATATTATGTTGTAAGCATGCGATCAAGATGTTAGTAACTGGTCACCGCCAGTTATAGATATATGCAGTACCTATGCATAAAAATGCAACACGGCATTACCATTCCCAGAAACAAAGCTGAATCGTCTATTATATAAATCACACCCACACACCACATCGTTCAAATCGGAGCACAGCACCGCTCTGGGAAAAGTATTTCTCCAGATAAGCTACTTCACAGAGAGCTTTTCTTTACTAAAACTATGCACACACTCAACAACCACACAAACCACAAAGGCGGGGATTACAATAAAACCTTCTGTAAATATCTCAATACGTGTGTTCCGTAACTAGAGTGCAAATCTGTCTGCTGCCAGAGACTCCGAACAAATTGGCGAGGCAGAAATGTTGCAACCTCAGCAATCTGTATTGTCCGAATAGAAGTTCAGTATCGGATTTAAGAGTAAGTATCCAATAAGAAAAGGTTTTTCGAAATTCCACCCCTAAGAGGGTGAAATTTCACGCGGACGAAGTCGCGAGCAAAAGCTAGTTTTATTGATAAAGTAAAAAAAGACATCAGTCAATACTGACAGACCTACGAATTCAATACTTTATCAAATAAACTCTTCTACTCGAGTTATAACCACGATGTAAAATCCGATCAGGAAGGTAAATACGGAACTGAATGTCCAAGATGTGTCCATTTGTCTAATCTGAAAAGTTTCAAACTTTTTCCCAACTAACAATTGGCAGACATATTTACAAGATAATTATGACACAGGTTATTGTAGTTCTAACGTTAAAAACATGTATATGTCGAAATCTGCTGTATGTGACGTTAAATTATTGGTGGTTTGAACAGGATAGTCACTGGCACGAATCCAACTCGGATTTATGTAACCACTCTGCCGCTACGACCGTACGTGTAGCAATCGATGTATATCGAACTTGCTTGCGAATTGTTCTTCCATTTTAATTGATAAGTTGTGTACCAATTACTCAAAATTTAACAATGATGGACATACAAAACGGTAGCAAAAATAAACAACTTTTCCTTATTTCCTTTTTACCCGACTGCGGCGAAGCCCAAAAGGAGGGTTATGTGTTTGACCTGTATGTATGTATGTATGTATGTCCGTTTCTTTGTTCCCTCGTAACTTCTAAACGAATGAACGGATTTGGATAAATTATACGTCTTTAGATTTGTCTTGGTAGCGCGAGTGTCACTAGCTACATTAAAATCAAAAACAAAGTAAAATGGCGGATTTAGTTGGAAGCAGGCGGGATCCATTTGAGTTTGAAAATATAATAAAAAAATGGTATGGGTCCCGCCTGCTTCCAACTTTTATTTAATTTAAAATGGCCTTGTTTTTAGCTTTTCAGTTTTTTTTAAACTATTTTTTTTTACCGCAGTCGGGTTTTTTAGTTTTTTTAATTACTTGTTTTTTTAACATTATCCAATCATGGAGGATGATAAATAATACCCAATTGGTGCACAATTCCACAATAATTGGGTTTAATTTATCACGGTTGGTAGTGACCATGTGAAGAGAATGACAAAAATATATCGAATAACAACTATACAACTCATCATATTTATATATTTTTAGAGTCTTAAAAGACTTAGGTACAGTCAACAGTAAAAGTAGATGATCAAAGTCAGAAATTCAATACTAATGAACGGAGTTCCCGTCAGAACTGTGTGGCGTCGAAGTGATTCAAAGGTATTCTACGTAGTAAGTATTCTAAGTAGTAGTACTTCGACGCCACACAGTTCTGACGCGAACTCCGTTCATTAGTATTGAATTTCTGATTTTGATCATCTACTTTTGCTGTTGACTGTACTATTTCAGGCCTAAGTTTAGTAGCTTTAATTTAAAGGCAGATGCAAATGAAAGAAATAATAAACATAGTGGTGGAGAACTGGATTAAAATTTGAATATCTAAACAATAAATGGCGTTAAGGACTTTTTTAAAACATTTGCCTGACACACAACGGTACCCAGACACAACATAAAATTTTATAGATATTGTGCTTCTATGCATAAATAGTTTTTACAAGGCATTGATTTTAAATTTAGAGTTCATTGCTATTATGTTTGATAACATGCAAGATGCTTACGACCGTCTGTATCGTCATTTTAAATTTTATGTATCATAATTCATTATATTGGTAGTCACACTAATATTTTATAGGCGAAAGTTTGTGAGTGTGTGTGTGTGTTTATATGTTTGTTACTTTTTCACGCTCAAACGGCTGGACCAATTTTGATAAAACTTTGTATGGAGGTAGCTGACACCCTGGATTACATTCCCGCCTCGGCACTCGAGCGGGCTAGTCGCGTTATTGTGTCGGAGAACGACCACTCGTGTCCCCCACGCGCACTCGTCTCTTCGCCGTCGTCGCGCCTCGAGTGACCGCGTGCGCCTGCGCCGCGCGGGCGCCGGGCCTTCTCGGTTGCGTGCTTAGATATTATTTACGCTATGGCAGATAACGATATTATCGCTCCGGCGCGCGGTGACTCGCCCAATTCAAATAACTTGCACGACCTATTGAACGATCCGGATAAGATTGATGTTTGTGAGGAGGAGGAAGATTTGGTAAGAGTATCGAAACGCCTACGAGAACGAACTGACAGTAGTGAGGAAGAGAGGTGGACTGAAGTTAAGGGAAAAAAGTCTCGTCGTAATAGTCAGACAAAAGAGGACAAATTTGAAGTTTACATTTCTTCCAAAGATCAACTTCCTAAACAATTTTCAATGGCCCGTATTTTAAAAGAAAATAAGATTGGTAAAATTTGTCAAATAAAATATTTAAGCCCATTTAAAGTACGCCTTCAGTTCGAAAATGAAGCAGCGTCCAAAACCCTATTCGATTGTGAAAGTCTCATTACAAAAGGTTGGAGGTTTCAAAAAGCCCTGGAAATTTCAACATGCTATGGTCTTATAAAATACGTAGATCTAGACCTCAAAGATGAAGAAATCATGGATAACATTTCATGCCCCTCTCCTGCTAAGCTGTTATCATTTAAAAGGTTAAACCGTCGCAATAGGGATGAAGGAGTTTCTGGTTGGTGTCCGAGTGAAACTATTCGGTTATGCTTTGATGGCAACTATGTACCAGCGTTTGTACGTGTGTGTGACATCGAGGTTAAGGTCCTGCCATATATTCATCAAGTATCTCAATGCTCTCAATGTTGGAGATTGGGGCATACACGGAAGATGTGCCCGGAAAAGAAAACGAAATGCCCCAGATGTGGGGGACCTCATGAAAGATGTGACACCGAATCGTTTACTTGTGTTAACTGTGGGGGCGATCACATATCTATGAGTAAATCCTGCCCTATATATAAGAAGGAAAGAAAGCTTCGAGAAATTATGGCTGAGTTTAGGTGCACGTACAGGAAAGCCCTAGAATGTTATGTACCCCCGGAATCTACAAATCCCCCCGATTGTACTGCCCAACAAGATCGGACAATAACCGATAATCGAGATTTATTTCCCCCGCTTTCCCATGACCCTTCAAGTTCTATAGGGTCTCCCTTTGAACACTCGATTCGCCCGTCATATGCACAAAGCGTTAAAACAAAGGATACCATACATAATGAAAAGACTCAACAACAGCATCCAGCGAAAAATCCTTCCAAGGCTCCAAGGAACAAAAATCGCCCTGATCAAGATGACTGGATATTTCTGAACACCAATAATGAGGAAGAATTTACACCCCAGGATAATATGGAACAAGAAAATCAGTGTCCGCCTTTTAACGATTTATTGTCTCGCATAAAGGAAATTATCTTCCTCCGGCAATTAAGCATGTCAGAAAAAATTAGCTCGGTTATTAAATTGTGCCTGGAATGGTTTACGTTAGTGGTTGTGGGCTTTATTTCAGAATGGTCGTGGATGAAAGCATTATTTAATTTAATCCAATCACAATGACATCTACAACTTTCAACAAGCTAAACAAGCTAAATATACTTCAATGGAATGCTCAGAGTATTCGACCCAAGAGCACTTGTTTTTTAGAATTACTACGCCAAGAAAAAGTCCATATTGCTGCCCTTAGTGAAACATGGCTCGATCCAGAATCTTTATTCAAACTTAGTTGCTACGAAGTTTTTCGGGCAGACCGTCACGACTCATACGGCGGTGTGGCTGTAGTAGTTCATAAATCTGTTCAGGCTCAACGGAGACAAATAACTCTCCATAACAGAGGTATTGAAATAATATGTGTCCAATTATTTAATTGTCATCCAATAGAAAACATTGTGTCCGTCTATTGTACCTCTACGACCACCACAACTCAGCAAGACTGGGATTTTATTTTTGCATTGTGGCCATCCAAAACCCTAATTTTAGGCGATTTTAACGCCCATCACATCAGTTGGTCCTATAAAACTGATCAAAGAGGTATTTATATCTACGATGCACTCATGGAAAGCAACTTTCTGCCATTGAATGATGGGACACATACACGGATCCGTTTAGTTAACTCAATTACACAACAGTCTTCCCCGGATATTTCTTTTGCATCCATGGATATTGCACTTCAATGCAACTGGGCTGTTTTAAACGAAAATTTAGGCAGTGACCATTTAATCATTAAAATTTCAACATTGATTAATTTTTCTCACCCCCCCGTCACAAAAAGAAATTTCCGCAAAGCTGATTGGGCTTCTTATACCAAATATTTAAATCAAAAATTTCATACATTTAGTTTACCAAGTGACCTTCAAGAAGCCTATGATTTATTTTTAGATACTCTTAACGAGGCTGCCGATAAATTCATTCCGTTATACAAATTTAGCCAAAACCCTTCCTCAACATTTTCCCCAAAACCTTACTGGTCCACTAGTCTTTCGCAAGCGGTAGCCCGGCGTAGATTAGCTTTAGCTACTTTTAGGCGTAATCCAACTCCTCAAAACTTAGATGTTCTAAAAGACCGCATTAACACATCACAGAGACTGATCCGACAGGCTAGAGGAGAAGATTTTCATAATTATTGTTCTTCAGTTGACGAGTCCACGACGTCCAGTGATATGTGGCGTAAAATGAAATGGCAGAAAGGATACCGTTCACCCAGACGTTACGTGGATTCCCAAAGTGCTGAGGATTTGTTGCATTCTCTTACACCAGATTATGTTTCCCCAGCATCTCCAACCATCCACAAAGAAAACCATATCTTAGAATGTGAGATCTCCATACAGGAGCTCGATAAATGTATTAAGTCCAAGGATACATCTCCTGGATGCGACGACATATCATATTCTATGATCAAACATTTACCTGATGTAAGCAAACGTATTTTATTAAAGTTATATAATTTATTTTTAATTCATGGCTTTGTACCGTCGCAGTGGCGCGACATTTCTATAATTCCCATCCCGAAACCTGGACGTGACCCCAGTGACATCTCCTCCCTTAGACCTATATCTTTATTATCTTGTATGTGTAAAATATTTCACTTTATCCTGTACCGCAGACTTGAATGGTATTTTGAAAAAAATAATATATTCTCAGTAAATACAGTAGGATTCCGCAGATGTAGGTCCTGTCTAGATAGTTTAGGTTGTCTTGTCTCCACTATACAAACAGGTTTTTCCGACGGTGTTCCGACATTAGGTTGCTTTTTAGATATAAATAGTGCTTATAATAATTTAGATAATAATACTTTAATTCATATTTTAGATAAACTAGGAGTTGGATCCTACATTTGTAAATATCTTTGGAACTTTCTTCACAAAAGAGTGTTAACAATTAAAACAGGTAAAAGGTACCTTAGTAGATATTCAGGTCGCGGTTTAGCTCAGGGCGATCCATTATCACCATTACTTTTTAATGTGATAACCGTAGAAATTTGCAAACGTGTGGAAAAATATGTTAATATCTCCCAATATGCGGATGACTTTGCAATTTATGTACAATGTACATCGATATTAGAGGGCCAGTCCAAGATTCAGTCAGCTCTGGACTTAATCAATTCTTTGTTAATAAATGTTGGTTTGGAAATCTCCCCGTCTAAAAGTAAAATATGCTTATTCAGTAGAGGTTACCGTAGGCTTGCTATTGATGTCCGCTTGAACGGTTTATCATTAGAACTTGTGGACAATGTTAGATATTTAGGATTGTGGCTAGACAGATGTCTTCGTTGGAGAAAGCATATTAACGAGATTTGTGAAAAAATTGTTAAATTCATTAACATTTTTAGAGTCTTGGTAGGCCCTGGGTGGGGTGTCCATCCGATACACCTACGACGGTTATACATCGCCCTTGTTCGTAGTCGAATAGACTTTGCCAGTATCCTATTTGATAATAGTGCAGACATTCACTTATCCAAGCTTGATCGGTTACAAAATATTTGTTTGCGTGTGATCGGTGGGTTCATCAAAAGTACCCCGATTCATGTGATGGAATCCGAATTAATGCTGCCCCCTTTGTCTGTGCGACGTCGATATTTAGCTGGTAAATTTTATTTGAAATCTAAGTCTAACAATTTCCCTATAATTAATATTCTTGAAAATTTAAACGGACTCTGTAATAATTTTTATTGGACTCACAAGAAAAAGCCTTTGTTAATATTAACTCATAATTTATTAAAAGAGCATCTTATTCACTGCAGTAGTCAGATGGATATGTTCTCCATGGACACTTGGGTCAGCAATGTGGACTTATCTTATATAGTAAGACCTAGTTTAAGTAGTATTGATAAACCTAAACAATTTTATTGCCAGCAAAATTTAAGATCCCTATGTTGCAAATCACTTAATGAACAATATCACGAATTTTATTCTATTTATACAGATGGTTCTTTACATAAAGATAATCATTCCGGCGCCGCATTTTTAGATATACAAGTAGGTACTTTTATGAAATTAAAAATTGCTTGTAATGTTTCTATAATGCATTTAGAACTGATTGCCATCGCGGAGGCCCTCTCATATATTAATTCCTTACCCGGGGATCGTTTTGTCATCTACACCGACTCTAAAAGTGCCCTTCTACACTTGATTAAATGTACCTTATCTGTAAGGGGCCTCCCAATAGCTTACACTATTTTAAAATGTATTTATGAAAATGTAAATAAAAACCGAACTGTTGTACTGCAGTGGATTCCTTCGCACACTGGACTGGAGGGTAATGACGTAGTCGACCGTCTTGCAAACGAAGCCGCATCCGATGGTTATGAATATTCCTGTTTACCTTTTCATACCGAACTAATTCCTACAGTAAGACATTCGTGTCTTGAGTCCTGGTCAGAATATTTCGATAAAAGGTCCTTGACGAAGGGTATTTGGTACAGGACTATTCAGCCCTCTCTTTGTCGTTCTTTGTGGTTCGATGTGGGTGGGATACACAGGCAAGAACTGGTGACGACTTTGAGGCTCCGATCTGGTCATATCCCGCTTAATAGTTTTGCTTACATGATGCGCAAAGTGGTATCACCTAATTGTACAGTGTGTGGAATTTTGGAGGACGCGCACCACATTTTAGCGGAGTGTGGTCGGCTTGAGCGTCAAAGGCGATCTACGTTTAATAATAGCTACTACAATGTAGGTTTCTTTAATAGTATTTTGGCTGCACCATTGTCTGATGCAGCCAAAATGCTGGTTAGGATGGTGATGGTAGGTCTAAAGTTAAGGTCAGAGTAGTGTTTTCTTGTTTCTTAGTTTTTGTAGGTTTATTTAAGTTAAATATTAAGTGAAATTTTTGTTTTCAATAATGGGGGTGACATATTCATTTATGAAAAAAACCCCTAAATAAATAAAGAAAAAAAAAAACCCTGGATTAACATATAGGCTACTTTTTATCCCGATATTCCCACAGGATCGACATTTACGCGGGTGAATATACATATATGATTTGATGTTTTTTTTTCGGATCAACGACCAAAGGTAGCAGGAACCCGTTGGATGCAGGAAGCACAGAACCGGTAGAAGTGGAGGTGCTTGGGGGAGGCCTATGTCCAGCAGTAGACGTCTTTCGGCTGAAATGATGTTGATGATGATGACCTCGGAGTTTAGATCATCAGTTTTTTTGTGAGAACCCCACATACGTGATGGGTATCATTACATACGTCTAAATACGGTAAAACAAAAACAAAACAGATTATTTTAACTCATACTTTATGTAACGACACTACGTTTGCTTAAAAATAAAAATTCATACATTTTTCTTTCCATCGTGTTTAGATATTATTATCGATGTAACGTATGTGTAGTTTCGGTAGCTGATTTAATTTGATCCTCATGTATACACATAGAATTTTTACAAATTACGTCGTACGCTCTTGAACATCAATCATTTTGAATATCGTGGCTAACCAATGAAGCGCATTAACTTTAACGAATCGAATTGAATAATCGACACGCCGATATGTTCCTTTAATATGCCTAGTAGGTATGTATATTTTGCTTTCATGGTATTATTTGAATTTGCAAATGTGTTACCACCCCAAAATTGATTTGATTCAGTCGCAAATCGGGGAGTTAGAATGGGACTTCTCAAATTAATATTTGACACAACACATACACGGTTGAGTAAATTTTCACAAAATAACACGGAAGTTCTTAACTCAATTCCTACCGTTATTATATTGTTGGTACATAAATTTACCTTTGGCGCACTCTGGGCTGTGAACCACCTTGCTGACTAACTAATAATAATACCAGACAAGAAGTAGCAGTAGATATTACTTTACGGCCGGTAACAATAAATAACCTACCATGGATATTCCGTTGTCAACCCGCCGATAACATCAACTTTCAGCGTGGCAATAATAATGTGTTACAATGTGGCACGTACTAATATGACGTAGTCCTTACAACAAATGTGAGACTATTCCCAACGCGTTCACGATGACTTTAGGATAAAGCTGGCCTGTTTCATTACTTTGCAGCATATTTTGTCACGAAGGTCCCTTTTTCTGATGACGAATAAAGGTCCACGGACCCTTTATAATTTAAGTTATAAAAGATCAATTTCAGAAGTTAGTACCTACTAGGTACAAAATAGATTTTTCTTTTTCAATATTAGCTTTTACTTTTCTCTTTCTGAAAACCTTTTTCAGCTGTAATAATTGCATTGTTCAATGACCGATAAATTCAATTCAAAAGTTTTCAAAACGTTAATCCAATGTAATATTTTTTGTAAAAGCCTACCAGAATTTTAGTTGAACTATCTTCCAATAATTTTCATAGAAATGAAATGTTATTGAAGTTGCATTGTCCCGCATGTTGTCACCGTTCAACACGAATCATGGCAATAATTTTTGATCATTTTAATTACTATATTCGCGGATCTCGTATGCTTTCAATTACGACACGAGTTCTAAACATGTTACATACTACTGGATTCTTAACTGTTTCTGATTCTTATTTGATTGGATTGCTTAACTTTTGATTTGATTGGAACTTTGATTGGATTGATTGGTATTTTAATACCAATCAATCCAATCCCAATATCTTTGATTATACAGACCTACGTAGTGTAGCCAACAAAAGAAAAACAGGGACAGTCTTCGCCATATTATGATTCATAATTTTATCCTTTTATGATTCTGCCAAAGTGGCCTTTTTAGGCCACCTGAACTCCACAAAAAAAATCTTTGTCCCAAAAATTTATGATTTTTCTATCATTATGTTCTAAAATAAAGGAAAATAACCCATGTTCCTTAAAAAGTTTGCTTTTGTGGTAGTAATGATAACAAGCTTACCGAGAGCTATAATAGTCCGCGGGGAACTAGTTGGCCGCGCCTTAGGTGGGGACGGGGGTGAGGGCGGCGGGGTTGCCTAGTGTTCGCACCGCACGTATTGAGTAATGACAAAGCGCCCTCGCCCCTCCGTTCCACCGGTCACATACCTAAGGTACGGCCAGCTACAGTTCCGCGCGGATTATAGTTGATAACATGTTAGAAGACTTTAAAACTATAGGCCGCAGAATGTCTCTAAAAGTAGGTACATATTATTATCTGCATGCTCATTTAGTTAGAATACAACATAAGGGCGTATTCAGAAGAACAAGGTGAACGTTTTCACCAAGACATCATGGGTTTTTTTTATCAAACACCGTGAAAATGTTCTCTACTAACTTTATAGACATTTGTATCCTGCTTATGCGTATGAAGTTTCATTAAAATCGGTTCATTCATTTCGAAAAATAATTAATTGAAAGTTTGTATGAAATGCAGTACGGCGTAAACGCTCTTAAATGTAAATGTTCAAACACTTTAAACATTCGCATTAGAGGTAAAAAGAAAAAAAAAATCTACAAAAAAAAATATCGACATAGACAGGTACATAAAAACATAAATTGAATAAAAGTCAAAAGAGATTAAAAATAAATATGTAACATACAAAGTAATAAACTAATTACTTCAGAAGCGGTCTCATAACGTTTTTTATTTGCCTTTGGAAATTACTTTTCCTTTTTTTTATAAACTAAAAGGTACTTTGATTTATTTATAAAGTTTTTTAGACATTCAGAATTTCGTAAAAATAATATGTAGGTCACTGGGTAATGGAACGAAACGATACATGAAACCTTTGTGTCGCAAAAAATGTATTTTAGCGCTGATCGGAAAATTTACGGTACCTACTAGATCTAATATATTTTATATATTTAATTTTTATTTATTTATTTTAAGAAATCCTTAATAAAATACTGGTCATACCTTGAGAATTCTATCCCAATTATAAATTACTAGCTTCGGCGAGGTATGTCGTTAAAAACTATCCTATGTCCTTCCCCGGGATGCAATCTAACTCTCTGCCAAATTTTATCGAAATTCGTTCAGTGGTTTAGGCGTGAAAAGGTAACATACAGACAGAGTTACTTTCGAATTTATAATAATATTAGTATGGATTTAACTATCTATGTAAATAAAAATGGAATGCTGTTCGTTGGTAAGCAAATCACTTGAGAATGGCTGGACCGGAAAGAAACATTAGAAAAGTTTTCCCGAAAAGGAGAATAGGCTAATCTTCCCAGAAGCCCAGTAGCGTTTCGACACATACCAATGGAAAGATCTCACCAAACAGTGTATCTCTTACTGTGACAATTTCTCTTTATTATTCAATCGTTCTTAATTACTCACATTATGAGGTCTGTGTGTGCGTTTATGGATGTCGGAAATTATTCCACGGGAATGTGGTACCGGGACAAAAAGTATAGCCTATGTACTTCCCCAGGATGCTGTCTATCTCCTTGCCACATTTTATCGACATCCGACAGAGTTCTTTCGAATTTACAATATTAATATAGAATGTATTTTATTTATGTAAGTTTTTAGACTCTCACACTCTTGCGATGATTAATATAATCATAAAATCCATTGATTTTTGATAATAACACTCCCAGTGATAAATTCCGCATTTAAATGTTTAAGCATTTGCGAAAATATGTATGTTATGTTCTACATAGCTTACCTATTAATATTTCTACTTCACTGACTGATATATTTTCAAGCTTGACTAAATTATAATAATAATGTTTGGCTGCTCGATGCTAAACATGTTTTGGATCATACGTTTTAACCCCCATGTCATGTCTTAGAAGGCAATATTATTAACACAATTCAGAAGAAAATCATATAAATTTTCATGGTATTAAAGCCCATAGAATCACACGGAATATCATCATCTGTCTAGCCTTTTCCCAACTATGTTAGGGTCGGCTTCCAGTCTAACCGAATGCAGCTGAATACCAGTATTTTACATAGAGCGACTGCCTATCTGACCTCCACAACCCAGTTACTGGGTAATCAACCAAAGCCCATAGAATCAGACGGCACGTCATTGTGGGTACGGGGTCCACTTGGAATATAACGTATCCAAAAGTACCTAGTAAGTAAGTATCATTCAATATCTACGACGTTATACGTTTGGTCTCTACAGCCATGAGAAAATCACTTTAATTTTTGGATGTATCTAAGTAATTACAACTGACCGCATCCATATTTTTTTTTAATTGTAATTTTACTCTCATACTAATCTTGAAGAGAGCTGTGGTAGCCCAGTGGTAACGGACCCGACTTGCGAGTTCTAGGTCGTGGGTTCGGAACCAGACAGGCGCTATACTTTTTGTTAATTTATTTCATCACCATTGCTCTCAAAAACGGTGAAGGAAAACATCGTGAGGAAACCGTCATGTCCTAGAACCCGCACTGCGCTCGCATGGTAGATTACGGCCTATTCCTCTCACAGAGAGGAGGCCTGTGTCCCAGCAGTGGGAACAGTATAGGCTGATTATGTACTAATCTTGAAAGTTTCAAACAAACTGTTTCAACATCTCGTAAGTTGCAGGAAACAGCTAATCCTACATAATTCGATTTATTGCCACTTGCATTCAGCTCAACACCTCAAGGCACTCTTCACACAGTCCTTTTTAAGACAGGCAACATTTCTAAACTCACCAAAGTACTGAGTTTAAAGTGCACTAAATTCCTCCCATAGTATTCGCTCGTCGCTTCGTTGAACAGAGAACATTGTTCAGATACCTAACCATTTTCCTTCGGTAAAAGTATCGGTATTTCTAAGCTCAATGAAGCGCGTAAAAGGATAATAGAATATTCTCACTATTATTACAAATTTGGGAAGAGACTAGGCAGATGATGATATTCCAAGTTGACCCCGTACCCACAACGACGTGCAGTCTGATTCTATAGGCTTTGTTTTGGCATGAAAATAGATATAAATGAACCGATTTTAATTAAACTTCATACTCATAAGCAGGATACAAAGGTCTAAAAAGAACATTCTCAAAATATCTTATTTAAAAAAAGATAACTGGAAATCTCTGTTTCTATGGAAAATTTAAAATCGGTCTAATTTGGCTGTAACACTATTTTGAAAATGTTCTTAACTAACTTTTTAGAACTTTGTATCCTGCTTATGCGTTTGAAGTTTCATTAAAATCGGTTCATTTGTTTCGAAAAACAAGGGCTTGAAAGTTTGTATGAAATGCCGTAAGTCGTAAACGCTCTTAAGTCATTTCACTTGATCTTTGGTCTTCTAAATACAATTCACCCGCCTTTGAACCACACTCCAAATAAACCGCCTTGAGACAGTAATTTTCCTTTCAACTAAAAAGAAAGAAAGAGAATCCAGAACGATAATTGCTCCGAAGTCATCCAGCAGCATTATGGCAACTAAACTACCCAGTTTCCGGGTACACATTGGCTAAATGCTCACATTTACAAAGCGGCGAGGTAAATAGCTTGTGAAACCACTCTGCTGAACCAACTGAGTATTAACGGAAGCTGGGTCTAAATACAAAGCAACCGGGCCGTGTGTAAACTCATTACGCTCACATAAAGGATTTAATTAAAAATGAAGGTGTGTGGTGGACAGACTCCCGCCGCCCGCACAACACTAGCGCGAGCTACAGACATCCCTACGCTGAACCGGTCCAGCAGTAGCATCCTGCGACGAGTCCTCTACAATTTGAAGGTCAAAACGGTGATGCATACAGGCTTGAAGCTGTTGTTTCTTTCATTATAATGCAAGAGTGTTGTTCGATCAACTGTAGGGCCTGGGGGCGAATGTGTTGACTTTAGTTAATGAAACTTTGAGATTAGTCGGCTGGATTTAATAAATAATATTATCACCGTGACTCAAAATTCTCAATAATTTCAGACAACCCGTCTTACCAAGGGGTATCGTATTACCCAATAACTGGGTTGTGGACGTCAGATAGGCAGTCGCTCCATGTAAAATACTGGTATTCAGCTGCATCCGGTCAGACTGGAAGCCGAGTTCAACATAGTTGGGAACAGGCTAAGCAGATGATGACCGTGACTCAAAATTATCCTCCTCCTGCCCAGCTTGTTCCAATTTATTTGTCGTTTCCTCAGCATGTCCTCTATACCCTAACCTACAAACCTTCTACCCCAAAGTAGGTAGGTAGCTATAAAAATAACCTAAAAAAATATTAGCAACAATCGGTAAGTATTTTTATCTCACGAACCGACGCGCGCTTTACTTGTGATTACCAAGTGTATAAACACGCTGTATATGTGTGCGTAAGCACAGGAGCTCTCGGTACCGTCCGAGACACTGGCGAAGTCAGAAGTGTGTTTACACACTAAGACACACAAAGTAAAAGCACCATGTTCTGAATAATGTTTGAATTGTATGTTTTTACTGTTTTTTTTTTTATATATTAACCCCCAACATAGTTTATATAAGTTGTACTACCTACTAACAATATTATGGGCAAAATAATTGTCTGAATTAAAAAGATTTTATTTTATTTTTTTATTTATATTAGGTACTTCATTTTAGTTTATAATCCGTAACCATAACCTAACCATCTTATTATTATGTTTTTCCTCATAGAAGTGAATAACCGTATTCTTTTTGAGCGAAATAAATTGTTTTTAACCGTAAACCGTAATCGCTTCGTGAGATAAAAATACTGTAGGTACTCCAATGGCTATACGTCTGACGTTTCCTTTGATACATAAATCTTGATTGAAACCTTTAATTACCTAAAGACGCGCTTAAATCAATATAAACAATACAATAATAGCATAATAACTTGTATGGTATTATCCTGTTACACATCTTATAGCTTTTTACCGAAAACCAATTATGATCAGAAACTGATAACACATCAATGGATAAAGCAATATAGTAGATTCTTTGCCAAGGGAGCAAAGAACTATTTTGAAGGCGATAGTTTTTCTTTGAATCCTGAGCGTAGCGGATTCAAAGGAATTAAATTAAATTATTTACTAATTTATTTTAATTCAATTTACTTGAGGAAGACATACTCATTTATTAACTAAGTAAAATCCTAATTTGAGGAAACAATTACGAACGAAGGCAGAATGCTTTTCGCACGTTTTTTATTTTTTCACAAACTTTTTTTGTTATTTGGCTCGCGCGTTTTACTTTATCATACAGCCTGTTACTTGTTCATAAAATGTTCGTGATTGATATCTTTGGTGATTGAAACTTTTAGTAACAATATAAACATTCAAATTTCACATCCAAATTCTAATCACTTTTAGTCCTTAGGGACTAAAGAGCTATTTTAGTCCCTGTTTACGGAGAATACACTAGCTCTTTTTGAATAGGTGTGATAAAAAAATATTTTTGATATTTAAACATGACCAGATAAAGCGCTCGATAAACTGTTGTGTGTTTTGAAGTACCTTAAACTAAGGTGGAAGTAAGCAAGGTGTTTTTTTTTTAAATTATGTAGATACTAGCTATGCCCCGCGGTTTCATCCGTATAAGTTTCGATCCCGAAATAATATCGGGATAAAATGTATCCTATGTCCTTTCCCGGGACTCAAACTATTTCTATACCAAATATCATCTAAATCGGTTCAGCGGTTTAAGCGGGAAGAGGTAACAGACAGACATCTCTTCTCAGACTCTTTCGCATTTATAATATTAGTATGGATAACGTTATTTTATAGTTGCTATTAAATACCTGTGCGCCCAGTATGGCTGCCCCTGATCACGCAGGCTGTAGCGTCCTGGCTGGAGCTCACCGGGGGTGGAGTAGCCTGCTTGCACTCCGACTTCTCGGGAAAACAGGCCCTGTAACATACACGAAATTTAATTTATCGCCGGCGATAAAATGAAACGGGTCGTTAAAGACGGTTCGGTACCCTCGTCGGAATGGTTAATGATTTGTCGGCACTTCGGTGGGATTGGAAATGCTAAAGGTAGGAGGCTTGCTCAAATATAATCTTTAACAGCTAAGTAGTAATAATAATGTCTGAAACACCGTTTACAGTCCTTTCATAGTAATTTTAAGAGTACCTCTGATTTTGCTTTTCTGTCAAAATCACAGTGATCTTTATTCTCATTCTAAAGCCTGTACTACACTACTCGAGAAGTTGATCGAGGTTAAGCTAATACGAGAGTGTAGAAGGGCACTTCGTGCATCCTCGACTTGCCTCTGGCGACTTCCGATCTTTGTCGGCTTTTGCGCCTGAGTTAAAGAATTCGAAGCGTCCCGTACTTCTTTGCACGAGTGGTGTATAGCCACGTAGGTACTACTTCGGACTTCGGTCAATTTCGACCATTCCTCATAATCAGCCTATATTTTTCCCACTGCTGGGACACAGGCCTCCTCTCAGTGAGAGGGAGTGGGCCGTAATCTACCACACGGGCCAAGTGCGGGTTGGTGGATGTCATATGTCTTCGAATTTTTGGTTCTAGGACATGCCGGTTTCCTCACAATGTTTTCCTTCGCCGTTTTGAGAGCAGTGGTGATGAAATAATTTACGCAAAGTAAGGCGCCTTTCTGGGTTCGAACCTACTTCGTCGAAATAACTTCACGAGTAATGTAGTGCAGGTTTTATAAGTTTGTTGCTGGGTTGCTGCCGCTAAGAAGTCTGTCACAGTCTGATCTGAGCACTCACACACACTTAGGATGAAGAAAACCGTTCTTGTTAGCATGTGGCATATGTGGTGGCCTGTCGAAAGTTGGGTCACGCTATCGTTCGTTGATCAAAAGTTCCGTCGTCCTGTCGTTTGTCGAGAAAACAATCAGTCGCACTAAGGTACGTCGAGCTGATGTGCTGTCGTACCACTGATGGTCGATATGTCGTAATGTCGCCCTAACATTTGTCGTGTATTAGTTTGTTGCGACTATTTTGCGGAGTCGTCAAAATCACAGTGATCTTTATTCTCGTTATAATAAGGTTGCTGTTACGATTACTGCTGTCAGAGGTAAAATAACTGACAAAGGATTGTACAGACGCCAGCACATCAAGGTACCCGAACTGTCAAAGTTTCCCATTCAACCTTGAACCTTATGCTTTAGCGATAAAGTTAAAAATCTTTTAAAGGAATTTGACAGAATCATCCGTCTAGCGTTTCGGTTTTTTCGCGTTTTTTCCCAACTATTTTGGGGTCGGCTTCCAGTGTTTTTTTTTATTTATCATTTAAACAAAAGAATACAGGACTATTCATAAAATAGCAACCAAAAACCACAGAGGTTTAAACTTGTGCTATCATCAGTCTATCTCAATATCGAACTACGTAAACAATGAAGCATTTTATATGTATGCTTTACAGTCGATACAGTTAATAACATCTTTGGATAGTTACAATCATTCCTACAAAATACTTAAGTAATATTGCTTAAGTTTACATTTGATATTTTTCTGTGAGATACATTTGTTAATTTCTGTGTTACCGGTTGCAGCTGAATACCTGCATTTTACATGGAGCTACTGCCTGTCTGACCTCCACAACCCAGTTACTGGATAATACGATACCCTTTGGTAAGACTGGTTATCAGACTATCGGGCATCTGACGATCCGTAACGTCTGCCAAAGATCCGCGAATGACAGCCGGGAACAACGGCTTTTAACGTGCTTTCCAATACACCGAAGGGTCTCGGTATGTAAAAATGGTCACCCGGAATCTGTTCTATACCGAATAAAGGCATCCACGGACGTACCGCGGCAAGCGTAACCTAACCTGATCGATCGGCCCGTGCGGCTGTTATTAACTTAGCCACGAGCCCTCCTCTACATCATAAAGTCACTGTCAATTTGCTAACATAAATGCGCAGATGACTTTACATCTGTGTAAAGTCATCCGAAGGCTTGTTCAAATATTGTAAGATGTCACTTTAACATTCTTGATGAAACCACATCAAAAAGCCGCAACCACAACCGCAATTTTGTCTGAGTCCTTTAATCCAATATATATGCTCAGACTGCAATTGTTCTTAAATTGTATGCACACCCGACATTGATAGGACTGATAAAAATTCCCGTCACTAAATAAATCAAGTCGAAAGTGACGATGAAATTTAAAATAAAACTCATCAATATTTTCTTAGAAATTGCAGTTGGCAAATTCCATTGGAATCACAAACAGCGCGACTTTACATTCCAAGTGATGACAATTCTTCTGAAACAGAAATTAAATCGAATGCTTCGATGAATTTAACTGAAAGCGACTCATTTCTACAGATATATATATATATATATATACTAAAAGCTGATGTTAAGTTTTATCGCGTAAGTTTAAATTGAATATTTAGAACGTGATCTGGGAGCTGATGTCAACGAGTTTAGCGAAACTAACAACGAATATGAAGGGACGGGATAATCGTAATTAAATCTTCACTTATCTCAGCATCATTTTACAAACACTGGTTAAGGAAATACACAATCTTAATATAGAGAAAGTTGTCTGAGATAGGAGGGTCCTGAGATCAAAATAATTAACATGTCCTATATAAGAGAGCCGGATTATCTTATGTTCTTTATTTTCAGTACATAACGTTTAAGAAACGACCAGGTGCCCAAGTCTGCTATTTTTATAAAATCGTCATTCCAACACGATCCCATTGTCATTTTGCTAAAAGTTCGTAATCTGCTAAATTCATTATGGTCGATCATTGGTCGGTCAATGGCACAGAACATATACGATACTCGTAACGAATTAAAAGCAATGACTGCACAATGCCGTTCTAATGGTAGGTCACTGATCAAAGGAACTGTCAAAATTGTAGCAGATTACCGCCTAAGTCAATAATTCATTTGTCATTATGTACGAGATTACCATTCTATGCCATTTCTTTCAATGGAGTGTCAGTGGTTGATCATTGGAAAGTCATAATGACGTCATTATATTAGTAGATTACCAAACTTGTCAAAATGAACAATTATGAAGTCAATGATAGGCCATTGTGACACTATTGTAATAGCAGACTTGAGGCCCTGTTCTTGATGCTCCCCTCTCGTACCTATCTACGCATTTCATGTCTCATGTCGACATGAGTTAAAGGAATTACTCTTGCCGTGGTTGAAAGATTAGTCGTACTTTGATACCCCTGGGCTTAGACAAGTGGCAATATTTTTTTCAAAGGGTTTCGTATCTCTATAACGAGTTTCAACAGGATTGATAAGCTTTTAGTAGCGGTAGTTGTGAAGCCAGTGAGGGGCCCGTGGCTAAATAATAACAGCCGCACAGGTCGATCGGTCAGGTTAAGCTACGCTTGCCGCGGTTGGTCTGTGGATGGGTGACCATCTTTACATACCGTGACCCCTCCATGCCTCGGAAAGCACGTTAAGCCGTTGGTCCCGACTGTCATTCGTGAATCTTTGACAGTCGTTACGGGTCGTCAGAAGCCCGACAATCTAACGACCAGTCTTACCAAGGGGTATCGTATTACCCATTAACTGGGTTGTGGAGGTCAGATAGGCAGTCGCTCCATGTAAAATACTGGTATTCAGCTGCATCCGGTTAGACTGAAAGCCGACCCCAACATCGTTGGGAAAAGGCTAGGCAGATGATTATGTTTTTCTTTTTCTTTTCTAATTCCTGTGCGTGTCCTAAATAATATATTTTTATTTCTTGCATTAAGGCGAAAGCGCCAGGGTAGACCGCGAAATTCAATTTTTTTAAGTTTTTTGCAATTTGCTGGTCAGTCATCAACAAAACTCTCTAAGACCAAGTAATCCTGATGTGTACATGTGTATGTCTGTGTGCAGAATAGTAAGAAAGTTCATGCAAATTAAATCAAATCACAAAAAAAATAAATCACTCCTCTTAACATTAATTCTTCATAAAAAAAAAACCACCACACACACGCTATATTGACTTGGCTTGGACCCGTTAATGTAGCTTAAACTAGCCAAAGAGCTAAGAAACAAAATTCGTTTACCATAAATAATAATAAACTTTTATTTGCAGACCTTGCAGTCCATAATGTTAGTATAACAATAATATACAATGCTACACAATGCTTAGTTTTTTTAATCTCAGTATCAGGTTTCTGTTTATTCGTTTGTGCCTGGAAACTAATTTCAGGTACAAAGAATAAATCTCAATACGTTCAATTTTCTCTTCAGAAGGAAAGCACCTTACCCAAGCACGTCCTAGGTGTTGTTGCCAATAAAAACGAAATTGGTTTTCTAGTTTTCTCATTATTAGCAATGAGTAGCACCTGTGACGACTGAAAGTAACCTTAAATAAAATACGGCAGGTATTTTAAGGTTTCTCAATTTTCATACTTAACAGGATCGGTGAAAAATCTGTAATAATAATTCCTACAAACAGAATCAACACTAGTCCTGAATGTATTTTGTTTAGAGTCGATATTATTTTGTCTATTATTATGCTTCAAAATATACGTTTTTTTTTTTAATTTTGGTTATTATTAGGTATTATTATTTTTTATTTTATTATTATTTATTTATGCGTACAGTCTTAATACAGGTTTATGTTTGTTTTGTACCATTAAACCAGTAATGTTTTGTATTTGTACTCACATTCGATAAAAGAACACTCCTTAATGATTACTGAGTAAGGATATCATAAATTTACTTATATATCATATCTATGTAAATTTCATGTACCCACACCATTTCTGTATGATAAACAGCGTGAAATTTTAATGGTTGTTTTTCCGCGGCAGAACGATTTGTACTCAGTAGTGCTACCGATTCATGGAGTTAATTTTTTTTTTTTCAAATAATTATAAAAATATGATCTCAACTTGAAAGCAACAGAATCAATAGTAACTCACGTGCGCCCACCCCTACCATCTTTGCAGGTAGCAGGACGACCACGCGCAGTCGTCTTTTTGCGCTGTAGCTATACTATCGGTTCGAGATCGCGTTCGAGTGTGGTTTTTCACAATTGAAGATTTGTCATTTTTTAATACTTTATTTTTATTTTTTTATAAATTGATTGTACTATCAAGACAAAATCATTTCGCTTCGGGAAAACAACCATTAAAATTTCACGCTGTATAAGCAAATAATGTTGTACGTACAGTTTGCAATCTTACAAAAATATGTTATAGGTTAGTATCTACTCAATTTTACCTTTTTTTTTAAATATAATTATTTTGTTTACCTAATTCTAAATTTAAGGTGTGTTAATTAGGCAAATCTTACACTACAATGCGCCACGCGACGTGGTGCGAATAACGGTGCTAATGACGCAGAAACGCGTTTTGCTTGAATTTTGATGACAAATCACGCGCGGGGGGCACGTGTCCCGCGCACTGGAACGTGGCGCATAGTAATCTGAGCGCCTCACGCCCGTCGTCCATGATGCTACCCAAAAGTAGCGTGTTTACGTGTTACAACATCAAAACACCAATGAGCAACCAAAATGTCAATGCACTAGTATTCAAACTCAAACTCAAAACATTTATTTCAATTAACCATTTACAGGCACTTTTGAATTGCCAAGAAGTCAAAAACATGAAGCTAGTTGCCCATTCCAAAGCGTAGGTACATATGGAGAAGAACGGGCAAGAAACTCCATGGACACCCTTTTAAATTATATTTTTACAAAAATATTAGTTACATCATTAACGTTGAATTTATAATTATATGTGAGAACGATGTAAAAAAGACGTACGCGTTAAAAGCGTCCAGAGTATAGCAAATAGAAACAAAACAACAATCCAAAATAAAATAATAAAATTAAAAATAAGCCGAGGCAGCTAAGTGATGATATTTCAACGGCGATAAATGGCAGTGGACACAACACAATCAATAAAAAATTAATTAACAACGCGTAAGTACCTAATCAATCGTGAACCGATGTGCTAGCCGCGAACTATTTACTAGTATCGATTAAGTTGGAAACTCTCCTGCGGCTTACATATTATTATTATTATTAATTCATCAATCAAGTAACATTGACTCATACAATTATTAGGCATACAATGTCACAAGTAATAATTACACTTAAAAACAAAAAAAAATATTAATCGTCCAAATGTTTTGAACAATGTTACGACATGCGAGTCGGACTCGCACACCGAGGGTTCCGTAAAAATTTGTAAATATGTAACTACTTTACGGTTTTTGGATGTTTCCTTTACTTGTTCCACATGACATTGCTTCTTGCCAAATTTCATGATTCTAGGTCAACGGAAAGTACCCTATAGGTTTTGATTCCCTTGCGAGTGTCAAAATATGCGGCATAAACGAAAAATAAACACCCGTATCTTTTGATGCCTTGACTTAGAAGTTTGATTTTTTCACTGCTTCTGGGGATTGTATTTGATATTAATTTCACTTTATAACTCCACGCGTGCCTGAGAAAAAGGGTCTTGACAGACGGACAACAAAGTGATCTTATACCTAAGGGTTCCATTTTTCCTTTTGAGGTACGTAACCCTAAAAACTTTCTCCACAACAAACTATACATACGTATCAACTTTCATGGTGATCGGTCATACGGTGTTTGGGGTTCATCAAACTCATATGAATAGGGGAAGAGCAAAGAAACGATAGGTGGACTGTGCGAAAGATGATATGGTTAGAAAGGGGGTGCACCGAGATGACGACTAAAGGCTCCTACAAACAGGCGCGACACGCGATATAATCGCGCGCGACACAAAGGCACCGCTCTCGTTGCGCGACTTGCGGTGCCTTTGTATCGCGCGCGATTTTACCGCGTGTCGCGCCTGTTTGACGGAGTTTTAATAGAGAAGTATGGAAGAAAAAGACATGTTGCGCCGACACCAAATAAATTGGGATAATCACGAGACAATGATGATAATGATATACCAACCTCGATAGCGAGGAAACCGGTATGTCCTAGAACCAAAAGTTCGGAGACATGTGACATCTACCAACCCGCCCTGGGCCCGTGTCGTGAATTACAGCCCACTCCCTCTCACCAAGAGAAGGCCGGTGTCCCAGCAGTGGGAACACTATAGGCTATCATTCTTCTACTAGTGTAGGTGAGGTAACGTATATCGGTAGGTAAACTGCTTTGGCTTTTAAGGTTCTTTGGCCGAAGACAAATCTAGAACCCGTTAATATCGCAACAACTAAAAGAAACCAAAATCCATATAGATGTTCTTCTAAGTTTGAATGTGGGTCCAGTTAACCAATAAAAATACAGAAAATAAATTATTACGAGTGGGTCCAGTTGACCAAAGACTTCATTAATGTGTCGGCAAACTTTCGAAAAACAAATAGGTACTAGCTGTTGCCCGGGAATTCGTGAACTTTGGATTTTTTTTCTTACTCATATTCAGGAAGAAACATAGCGTGTCCAATGCAGTATGTGCATCTCCAGGCATCCTATCTGTCAAACATATCGATCGGCCAGTGATTTAGGAGTGTAAAGGGAACAGACAGACAGAACGATAGAAAGAGTTACATACTTTCGCATTTAGAATTTTATAAATTTAACTAGCTGCTCCCCATGATTTCACCCGCATAAGTTTCGATCCCGTGGAAATATCGGGATAAAAAGTAGCCTATATATTAATCCAGGGTGTCAGCTACCTCCATACCAAATTTTATCAAAATTGGTACAGCCGGATGACCGCGAAGATGCAAACATATAAACATACACACACCCACACATTCACAAACTTTCGCCTTTATAATATTAATGTGATGTCTAAACTCCTAGATTATCACGTAACTAGAAAATAATTGGGTGCCGCATTATTGTTAAGCAAGATGGGTTATCTGCTTGGCAATCCTCCTTATTATCCATTGTAATGCCTTCCAGACTACATCTATTCAGAACTTTTCCAATACACAAAGCCGCAAGTAGACAGCTGGTATCTAAATAGACCCGTATCAACATTGTAGACTAATTATGATTAATTATAATCACATCACACTAATATTATAAAGGCGAAAGTTTGTAAGTGTGGGGGTGTGGGGGTGTGTGTATGTGTGTGTGTGTGTTTATATGTTTGTTACTTCTTCAGCAAGCCCAGCAATGAAAAGTGCGAGGTTCGTATGAATAATTAATAAATTGATTGTTAATTATTAGATTTTATTCTTTGATTATAATTTTCTTTCTTAAATATTTCTCTTTTCTTTTAATTCGTGACAATTTCCAATTTTCCCTATTTTCCTGACAGACAGCTGAAATCCCGGACATGTCAGGAAAATTCCTGTCATCTGGTAACCCTATTCGGGGCTAAATTTTCTAAATGATGGTGGAAACCGCATCAAAATCCGTTGCGTAGTTTAGAACAACGCGGTCTAAAAGACAGATATGATAAGCGATTTTAATTTCTAAGAAAGTCGTGTTAGTTACACTATTTATAACTCAAGAACGGCTGAACCGATTTGGCTGAAAATTGGTGGGGAGGTAGCTTAGACCCAGGAGACGGACATAGGATACTTTTTATCCGGTTTTTTTGTAATACTTTTATTTACTTAAAAGAGTAGGGTAAGAGTAGTGTAGGAGTAGGTTAGGAGTAGGATAGGAGTAGGGTAGGAGTAGGTTAGGAGTAGGGTAGGAGTAGGTTAGGAGTAGGGTAGGAGTAGGGTAAGAGTAGAGTAGGAGTAGGGTAAACGGTAGGATACCACGCGAACGAAGTAGCGCCGGGCAGCTAGAAATAATTTATATGGCAAAACAACGTTTGCCGGGTCAGCTAGTAATGTATAGTTATAGAATAATATCGATCAAACTTACAACCCGTGCTACGAAATGGCTACGACGTAGCGCAGTGTGCTACGAACGACAGACGAGAAGCTCGCTCGTCGTAGTGATTATCATACACTTACAGAATTTAATCATTAATACTAGTACTTAATTTAAAAAAAAAATGTGATTGTTGCATAATCTTTTGTAACAGTAACCTATGTTACCGGTAAGATTAAACCAAATCAAAATTCATCTAACTTATTTATTTGTACCAGCTTTGTATTTAGTGCTAAATAAATATTAAAACTTTGCAAACACTGCTTGCTCACTGAAACATTTTGTAGTGAATTGAACGAGAGTTTAATCCAAATTTACGTGCACTTAAACCCTATATTATTTGAGCACCACGTCTAGTAATATTAAATTCATTTAGGTTTTCTGAAATTACATGAGAGTTGAAGTTAAATGAGGCAGTTTGATCTTCTAAAATACAGACTAAGGTTGCTAAATCCTACAATTAAAATCAGTTTTAATACTGAACTCGGTTTAATAATGCCATGTATATTTATTTTGTTCTTCAATAAAGGTTCTGAATAGTTATGCTATGTACTTTTAACTTTTCTATTGTTAAGGTTACATATTGAACTAGCTGACCCGTACTGCCCCGCCAGCCGCTGTGCGCCCGCTTTTTATTAAATCTCTGAAATCTTCTAAGATATTAATTTTAATGATATGCTGTAAAGGGCAATTTTGATCTTCATGAAATTCACAACGTATTTAATGTATTTTTAATTGTATAAGGAATAATACTGTATTATTTAAAATAGCTTGGTAAATATACCCCATTTTTTTTGTAATATTATGTAAAAGATAAAAATGGTTACTGTGGGTTATCCGAGATAAACATTATACCATCGCGGACTTTTTTATCGATAATTTTAAGATATACAATTCCGTAGTACATTAATTTGATGTACTACGGAATTGACTTGATTCGTCTTTCCTAACCGTCTACTACGAGAAGAAACACTGCAAGCGAAACTGAAACTTAGAGGCCGCAGTTCCAGACATCTATAGTAAAAGAGCGCATTGCTGCACACTTCCACCGTATTTCAAGTTAAATAAATACCTACTTTATTTCATTGACAATTAAGTTGATTTCAGAGTGACTAGCACTATTGAAAAAGTTATAAAAATGTTTAAAGTTGTAGCGTAAACTGAACTTTATTGAGTGGGAATTAAAGTTATTTTTAGATTAATTAATATTTTTTTACATTTTTGGCAAACGCGAACGCAGATTAAGTCAGTTCATGACCAGAGGATGATCAGACCTAAGGTTAAGTACACTTACTACGGTCGGTTCGTGGAAAGGTGAACATCAATTAGACATCAAGACCGCACCGTGCCTTACAAATTACGTTGAGCCCCTGATCCTGGATGTCATTCGTAGATCATTGACAGTCGTTACGGGTAGTCAGAAGCCCAAAAGTCTGACAAACCAGTCTTACCAAGAGTTATCGTGTTACCCAGTAACTGGGTTGTGGAGGTCGGATAGGCACTCGCTACATGTAAAATACTGGTATTCAAATGCATCTGGTTAGACAGGCAGCTAACCCCCTGCCCTGGCTGAGTTAGAAAAAACCTAGACAGATCGATTTTTGACATCTACGAGTAAGTTAGATCTTATTTTGTTGCTGACTTTACCTACTTTTTGATAGTATGTTCTGTTCCATACTGATTGTAATAACCCGATACAAGTACATTTTGGGATGACGAAGCCTCCTCGTGTAGCGCAGTTTGTTCCGCCAGTTACTCAACTGAACCGAGCGCTCGGCGCATCCTGGACAGTCACACCCAACACTTTATTTGACTGGCCATTTCTCATTTCATTCCTCCCATGCGGTGGTAGGGCTAACGCCCACCTGGTTTGCGACCACCCTCCCACCGGAGTCCGGCGTCAAGCAGCCTGCTGTGTTTCGTCGATGCGGTCAGTGTCTCAGGCATCTTCTGGGCACGCTCGTTCCATCATAGACCAAGAGTCAAGAGCGGGCCCATTCAGCAATAAAAAAAATTATTATCATCATCACTTACCCAAACATCCTGAAAGACTTGATCAGGCTGATGAAGGCCTGCTTGAACTTCCTGTTCATGAAGCAGTAGGTGATAGGATTACAACACGATGAGCAATAGGCGAGGAGTTGCAGCAAGACCACGCCTTTAGAGCCTATGTACTGGTACAGCTCATCTGGGTAGAACAGGTAGATCTGGAAAGAAAGTTGGAGTTAGTGAGTTTTCTCTCAAAATTATTTCATAAAATATTTTTTAAAAATTATCTACGTTTGCAACGTTTTGAAATATGTGAGCATCATGTATCTTAAAATAATTATATTTATCTTGTCTTGTTTATGAGTTGAATTGAGATAAAATGTAAAGACGCTAGCACATCAAGCTCCCGAAACTGTCAAATCTTACCAATCAAGTTTGAACCTTATGCTTTAGCGATAAATTTGAAAATCTATTAAAGAAATTTAACAGATTGTAGTAGCTTGACGTGCTGGCGTCTGTACAACACCCTATGGTTTCAGAACCTTTTATAGAGGACTAGCAGCGCCCCGTGGCAATGCCGCCAGTCTATAGGGTACATTACCAGTCGACAGCGATTCAGAGGAATATTTCGACACCATATTTCAGTTTGTTAATAGTTTTAATTAGGTTATGATATTATATTTTTATTTTAATAAAAATGTTATAAAGTAACTTAAGTTGCCCTCTGGGGACACACAAGTATTCATGCATGGGCCTTTTTTTTTTGGGTGGGATATTATCAAATAATTTCTCCCGCTCTGGGAGCTCCCGGTGTGTCAGACTTTTACTGACTAAAACCCACCCGTGTTCCTTCAGTTGCCTGTGCCTGGGGCCATAGTATCTCTTTCGAACAACCCACGATCCTGGCAGGCATCGGCCCTGGCGGACCCCGTCAGTTAGTGCTGACATCTCTTTAAGGCGCGCGTGGAACACAACGCGCCGCCGACCTGGGCCTGATCCTTACCGGACGGCGAACTGCTCATCGCTCGCCGTCCGCAAGCCCGCGCCTACGGTGGCCGGGAATCGGCTGTCGATTCCCGACGCCCAGGGCGTCTCCTGCGGCGACTGGGGGCGTGAGGGCGCAAAGATTGCCTCTCCCTCAGGTGCTCCCTTGCTACCTCCTTCGCAAGCATTATATTGCTTCGCAGAAGGAGGCGACGGCCTCCCATGCAATCGCGCTCCGTACCATGGCCTGGACTAGGGCCGGACGCGAGATATCGCCGCCGCCGATCGCCGCAGTGAGGTCGCGGCGGTGCTCTGCCCAAGTTGGGCAGACCTCCACCGTATGCTCCACCGTGTCCTCCGGATTCATGCATGGGCCTTGTGGTCATAATTATACGACACACCTCTGTCCACCGCTTCCAGGAATTCAAGCGTGACATTATTTGTTGAAATTTTATAAAAAGTGAACAATCTATTCAAAACTCATAAATTTTTCGAAAAATAATCGTATTGTTGACCTAGCTAAGCTTGCTATTTCAGAAAAAGTTTCTAGTTAAAAGTTTATCCACCCTCCGACTAAGAAGAAAAAGTTTTCCTTCAATACTGTAAGAGCCAGGTTATTCAATAGGCTGTTATCGAGTTCTGAATGCTGCAGACAAACTTATAAGTAGTTTGGGGTGAGAGTTTCTGATTTCGTTAAAAGAGTACAAAGAAAAAAATTATTTCTATTCAAAGTTAGTTAAGTGCCACTTTAGAGTGCTGCACTTTACTGAGTTCACCAACACCGATTCCTGAACAATGAAAAAAGTCGTGAAGTATAGGTGTGTTGACGTCAAAAATGATACTGTCAGCTCGTTTCTGATAATATGTTTTGTTATTATTTATAACGTTTAATTTGTTGTTTGCGTGATTGCCCAATTGTAGAATAATAGTTCACCCTGGTGCAGACGAACGTAACGACAATAATTTTTGTTTTGTAAACAATGAGTCATGAGATGGTCATGAGTTTGTTGCATTTGGTACCTATAATGAATGTCCATATTCCTATAAGCGAATGTGAGTAAGCTTTTCATCGGAATATGAACATTAATCCTACTTGTTATCAGAGAAAAGTGCGGTCTGTAAGTTTTGCACTATACACTACTTCGACGCTTCACTCTAAGCGTGGTGTGCGGCTAATGACGTTTCAAATTAGTCACCATTATAGAAAGAAAATGAAATGTTTCCTTTAAATCGATGAAAGGCATTAACGACCTACCCTGTGAATTTTACCGTCATTCAGAAGGCTAGACGGTGCAGTGAAATATCGGTTCAAATTGGTTCAAACACTCGAGGGGAATAGCCATTAAAATACCAACGATCACTGACATTTTAACTGCGAGTGGCCGAAGTTATTGTTCAGTTCTTCGAAATAGCCAATCATACTAATATTTTAAATTCGAAAGTAACTCTGTCTGTCTACATGTTACCTTTTCACGCCTAAACCACTGAACGGATTTCGATAAAATTCGCAGAGATAGATTGCATCCCGGGGAAGGATATAGGGTAGTTTTTATCAACATTATCTCGCGGGCGAAGCCGCGGGCGGAAGCTAGTTTAAGTATAAAAACTGGTCAAGAGCGAGTCGGACTCGTACACGAAGGGTTCCGTACCACAAGGCAAAAACGCCGAAAAACACGTTTGTTGTATGGAAGTCCCCTTAAATATTTATTTTATTCTGTTTTTAGTATTTGTTGTTATAGCGGGATCAGAAATACATCATCTGTGAAAATATGTGAAAAAAATATCTGGGTCTCCATTGTTTCATCGAAAAAAAATTGCCAAATTACCACTACCCAAACAATTTTCCACATAATTTCATTGGCTAAATTATTACTTAGGAAATAAACTTTTCACAAAAAATTGTAACGCAAACCTAATGTTTGGCAAGTGATCGTTTAAACAATAAATTGCTTACCAACTAGTACTTTTACCAATTTTAATTTAAAAAAGTAATTATGTAAGTAAAACTATGTAATTCCCAAAAAAAATATTTTGTCTATATATTTTTTTTCATAACAAATCATTTGCTAAATGTTTATTGTCTGAAGATGGTGTGCTGTAATAAATCATTTGATTAAATACCTAAATAATATATATGTTTTCGTTAGTACCATATTCTGCCAATAGATATCGTTACGTGTACATTACGTAAAGAAAAGTTGTTCTAGAATACTTTAAATTGGTTATGTCGTTGATAGAGTGAAGCGATTGCGATGAAGCAAAAACTAGTCATTACTCCGAATTCTACATTATATTAAAGTATAAAAATTAACTATATTGGTTTGGTACTTTTTACATAATCCCCTGTTCACGTAAAATATCTCACATGCAAACAGACAAAAACTCCAAAAATTCATGTTTGTATGTTATCCTTTAACACCCCAACTATTTTTTTTTGAAATATTTTCAATGTACAGAAATATTATCCTATAGTACCCCAACAATTTTTTTAAACTATTTTTGTTGTACAGAAACGCCTCGTCTACAGATTTATTATATGTAGGTCTAAATATAGAAGATAAATCGGAAAAATCGGAACGACGGACCCATACGGATTGAAGGCGTCATTGTCAAACGGACTTGTTGTGCCTACAAAGGCAATCTTATCTTTTTATTGCAAAACTTTTACTTTCTGAATTGGGCTTCTAAGCCAATACTGTTCAGTAGAGTAGCAGCTGCGGGGATCCATTTGGTATTGAGTGGGATTCTTTTGACAGTTTTTAATAAGAATTACGAAATACATTTTGGAAGTAATGTTGAAGGAGTTTTAATGTTGAAGGAGTTTATAAGTGGCGCCGGTGCGGTGTGTGAAAAAATTCGAAGACATGTGACATCTACCAACCCGCACTGGGCCCGCGTGGTGGATAATAGTCCACTCCCTCTCGAATAGAGGAGGCCTGTGTCCAAGAAGTGGGAACATTATAGGCTGATTATGTATAGTTGCAAAAGAGACATGGTTGAAAAGTCTCATAATGTTTGGAATTCGTATCTCTTGGTATAGGCAATAAGATGGGAATGGGCCCAAGAGGCCGGCCTCTCTTCTTATAGACCCCAATCTATCTACCGTATACTAACACGATTCATGAATAGTCTGAATTATACTTTTATTTATTCAAAAACTTTTTGGTCCACAGCCATTTTAATTAACAAATGTGGGTAGGTTCAACTCATCTATCCTAAACAAAAAACAATGTAAATACAAAGTTTTGAGTATTTTAAAGATAGAGTAAACAACGATATCTGTGCTAGTATTAACTTTGTGGCAGAAAATACTATGTAAATAAATATTGTTCAAATAAGATAAAACAAAATTAAAATACATACAGCTTCTCCATACATTTCTGTTCACTTATAACTCGGCAAAATGTAACAAAACAGCTTTTATTCTCACGATTTTATGGTTGGTTCCATAATAAAAAATGTTCATAATAATGAGTACAATGACGCCTTTTCAGGTTTTCAGTTATTTCAATTATATCTTGTATAAGTAGCTAGGATGATGGTTAACAGCTGACACGATGCTGAGCGATGACTATTAATTTCTATTGTAGCAAATGACACGCTACGTAAACCTCGAATAAATTCCAGTAACCAAGGAAAATTGTTGGTAGTTTATACTGGAAGTTATTTAGACTAAATGGAGTATGAAATAGAACACATAGTATATGATAACGAAGCTATACAATTTGGTCAGCGGGATTGTCCGAAAGGGTTACCGCTAGCCCGGAACATAAAGGGCTAAGGAAGGAACACGGGTGGGTTTTAGTCAGTAGGAGTCTGACACTCCCTTCCACTCCATCCAGAGCGGGAGGGGTCATTTGATGATTTCCCATCCAAAAAAAAAAGCAATACAATTTATCAGGATCATAAATTACCCTGCAGCGTTGAGCATATCTCTTTGAAAATAATGTCACATAAAAAATATTTTTAATTATGACGTGGTCTTGTTTTTTAAGAAAATTAATTAATAATATTGCAACTTATTTTTTTCAGAATCCAGGATAAATATTTTCCTGTTGGAAAAAAAACACAACGATGAATATTTTCAACACAAATTTAGACTTATATTTTTTTTATGTAAGGATTGCTATTAGAAAAATTGCTGCATGGCTAGCTATGTCCTTTAACATAATCAGCCTTTATTATATTGCTGAGACACACGCCTCCTCGCTTCGAGAGGGAGTGGGCTGTAATCTACAACGCGAGCCCAGTGCGGGTTGGTAGATGCCACATGTCTACGCCGGTTTCCTCACGATGTTTTCCTTCACCGTTCTGAGAGCAGCGGTGATGAAATTATTTACACAAAGTAAAGGGCCTGCTTGGGTTCGAACCCACGACCTACATCTCGTAACCTCTGGGCCACCGCTGCTCAGTATGTCCTTCACTAGAAACTAACTACTTCCATCATTTGATAACCTAGAATTTGTTGTTAGAACTGACAATTAGTTCAAGTGCAATGGAAAGTGATTATTCTACAAACAGTATAAATATTTAATATCTATTAACCTTAATTGGTTTGAAGTAAGTACTTCCATTCGTGGTATAACATTAGCATTTCGATTGAGAGAATTATGGCCATTGTTGGAATTCATGAGAAACACTAAGTAATATATAAGTCAATGCTAAAGTGCATTAATTTCCTTTCCTTTAATAATTTTCAATTTGCTCTTGAAAAAGTATTATCGAAGACTCTAATATAAAATAGGTATTTAACCTATAATGTTTGCTCCTCTTTTTGTGAACGTTACATAATTCCGATTTTGGGGTTTAAAAATACTAAATAGTCAAGTAAATGGTAACTGCGACCAACTGTAAGAAAAGTCCAGAAAGTGAAAAGAGAGGCTCAATTATTAAAAAAAGTGTCCATCATTAGAAGTTTTTAGCGGATCAGTTGAATAATTCCCTTATTAAATGTTCCTTCGGAGGAACGAACATTTATAAAGAAATATTTGACCCCTGGGCAGTCAGGTACAACTTATTATTTTACCAGGGCGTGAGCTATGCGCAAATAGTGAGTTCGTGCCTAGGTATATGAGAAAAAAAACCGAACAAGTGCGAGTTGAACTCGCGTGAAGAGAGTTCCGTACAATTAATTTTATTCCAAGTGGTTGAAAATTTTCCCAGACATTCCAACTACAAATGTAAGTTTGTACGCATAATATCGAGAGATTTACCAGGTTTATTTAGACCATAGACTTCAGGTTGTCCTGTAATCTATAAGTAAAGAACTACTTTCTGTATTTTTTAAATTTTAGACTCAGTAGTTTCGGAGATAGATTTTCTTAAATAACTTCAAAATATTCATTATTGAGACCTTCACATAAAGCCTTTTCATTTAATATGGCACACGGTACAGTTTGCAACACTTTTTTTTAAATTTTCGAATTTATTCAAAATTCATTTATTTACGTTAAATTCAGGTTGTCACAGACGGACAGCCACGCCGACATACGAGTAATCCTATAAGGGTTCGGTTTTTTCATTCTGAACGGTACGGTATGAAAGCCTAATCTAAAAACTGCAGCCAACCGAAATAATTGGTAATTGAAAAAGTTGTAAATTCAACTTCCACTTTCGCTTTCAAACTTATGCATTCAACTATAAGTCTGTGCTGTCACAAGAAGTCTGGCTTTATAATTGAATAGAAACTTATTTTCTTTATCAAGCTAGCCGTACGCGGTAGAAAAACCCGGGAGTTTCATAGGATTAAAACCGTTTTTCAAAACATTTCGTGTTAAGAAAACAAATGTTTCATAATACGGCCGCGTCCTAACCAACGCGCTCGCGCGAGTATACGGTCGCAGTGTTCATTTTGTTCGACGAACCCGAACGCGTGGTCGCGTCGACAAAGGACGCTCAAACTCAAACTCCGACACGTCTTAATTTCGTCAATACAATGCATTCATTCATTGTATTGACGAAATGAAGACGTGTCAGAGTTCCATATTGGCGAAATAAAATCTTGTCGTACTACGGTTTGTCGAAATTCAGTTGGTAAGTCATTTATTTCAAATAAATAATTAGATAGATAGATAGATAAAACGTTTATTCAGTGCAACAAAAGACACAATACAGGTATTAAAAACATCAAAAAAGGTGAAAAAAAAAATTACAAAAATTAATTACAAAACACACAAAATTACAATTATTACATTACATTTATTATTAATATTTGAATTACAGGCACTTTGGAATTTTTAAGGAGTCTGTCAGTTAAAAAGACGAAGCTAGTTGCCCATTCTAAACTGTAGAAGATAACTATGGAGAGGAACGGGCGAGAAACTCCACGGACAGTCTTTTAAATCATAAATTTAACTGGATGACTGGTAGAAAATGCCTACGGCATTAAGTCCGCCTCTGTACGTGTGTGCGTTAAAAAAAATTGTTACGAAATATTGGTTACATCATTCATGTTGAAATATACATGTGAGTATGATGTAGAAAGACATGCACATTAAGAGTGTCCGTATTATTAAGATGAAAACAAAGAAAAAAACACCCCCGCCCCATCCTTTGTACTCAAATTATAATTATGTCATAATATCCCTATGTATTTTACTGTGTGTACATAAATTTAAAAAAAAATCTGAAATTAAAATAAGCCCTGGCAGGTAAGAGATGGCCAGTCCCTTCTGACGGCGCTCGTTCACGAAGCTAGTGTTTTAATATGTGTGTATTATACACCTAAAACTTCCAGAATAACGATGGTGAAAATCGAATCATTATCCGATGTGCAGTTTAGAAAGAATAACGCGGCCATACAGACAGGTACGGAAAGCGTCTTTCATTTAGATTATGTCAGAAACTGAGTTGCCATTATGCAAATGCTGTGAATATCTGTTGTTGATGTAACCATTATTTCAAGTCCACTAAAGTGCCACATGTCCTTGTTCGTGTTTCTGTTGGCGCCATTAAAAAAAATACCACGCAGTGTAAAGTCGACGCAACATTTATTTAACCATTTATGTACGCACATATAAACAGACGAGAAAAAAATTAAAATAAAAAAAAGTTTTTAAAAACAAGCTTTTATTTAAATAAGAACGTAACCCAAAAAATAAAAATAACGCGAACTAAAAAGAAAAAAATAAATTTAAGTGACACTGTCATTTTAAAATATATATAAATTTAAAAGCTTGAGGCACTGTTATTGTGTAGTAGGTACATCTGTATAACGGATACCGTACATCAGTGCCTCAAGCTTTTAAAATTTATATATATTTTAAAATGACAGTGTCACTTAAATTTATTTTTTTCTTTTTAGTTCGCGTTATTTTTATTTTTTGGGTTACGTTCTTATTTAAATAAAAGCTTGTTTTTAAAAACTTTTTTTTATTTCAATTTTATTTTTTACTTTTTAGTCTTAAAGATTTATTAATATTAGTGTAATTTTACTAACTTTATCGTTTTTTACTGTTCAAGCCTTTTCATTTGATACCCATATTAAGGGGATTGAGAAAAAATGAAATCCGCCATCTTGGATCGGCGGCCATATTGAACTTAGTGTGATTTTATTTACTTTATCATTTGCTACTCTTCAAGCCATTTCATTTGATACCCATATTAAGGGGATTGAAAAAATATAAACCGCCATCTTAGAGCGGCGGCTATATTGAATTTAGTGTGATGTTATTTACTTTATCGTTTTCTACTCTTCAAGCCCTTTCATTTGATACCCATATTAAGGGGATTGGGAAAAAATATGTAATCCGCCATCTTGGAGCGGCGGCCATATTGAATTTTATGTAATTTTACTAACTTTATCGTTTTCTACTCTTCAAGCCCTTTCATTTGATACCCATATTAAGGGGGTTGAGAAAAAATATGTAATCCGCCATCTTGGAGCGGCGGCCATATTGAAATTATTACAATATTGAGTATTGCATATTGTATTGTTACCAGAACTAAAGATGTATGCAAAATTTCAACTCAATCGGATACCAACAAATGGTCGAAAAATGGTTTGCAAATTTTGACGGACAACTTACATAATACTTACATACGAACAGTGCAAGCTAAATAAAAGCTTGTAATAAAAAGGAACAGTAAATATGTAGAAAGGTGATGCTGATTTGTAAAGAAATCTCTTCCAGCATACCTGTGATAGGAGAGTAGATAAAAATAAACTACGTGTGTAAGATCAGAAGGGTCCAGACCCTATTAACCTTTTCATGCAACAACACTTCACTGTTTACAAACTAATAGTCAGTTTCATTGCACAAACTTTACACGTAGTCACGACGATGGTGCAAGAGATTGAAAGAAAACTTCGTATATTGCGTTGCCCAAACTTTTCCACATTTCATCTTAAACAACAAAAATTAATAAAACAACTCGTTTTATTTTAAGATTTATAAGTTTTTTTGGAATGGAAAGTTTTCTAAGCGATCTCTCATCATGAAACTCACCGTCAAAGAGCATCGAAAAGAGTTTAGTAACAACATTTCAGTTGTGAAAAAGTTATGAAATTGGAAGATTGTTCTAGCGGTAATAATTTCGAGAGAGCGCCAGATGTTAAGGTTCTTTGTGATTTTTTTCTCTTTACTTTAGCAAGTTTTATATTGTTAGAATACCTGTTAGCAACGTTAAGAGTTAAGAGGGGCTTCAATCAATTCAGCCTATCGCAGTCCACTGCTGGACATAGGCCTCTACCAGACTGCGCCACAGCACCCTGTCCTCCGCCTTCCGCATCCAGTCTACCCCAGCCACCTTCTTTAGGTCGTTCGTCCATCTAGCTGGGGGGCGTCCCACACTACGCTTGCCGATACGCGGTCTCCACTCCAGGACTCGTCTGCTCCACCGGCCATCGGTCCTTCGACAGACATGGCCAGCCCACTGCCACTTCAGTTTGCTTACTCTGCAAGCTATGTCGGTAACTCCGGTTCTTTTCCGGATAATTTCATTCCTGATTTTATCCTTCAAAGAGACTCCGAGCATAGCTCGCTCCATAGCGCGCTGAGCGACCTTGAATTTGTGGACCAGCCCGACCGTCAGAGGGGCTTATAGATAAGTAATAACAGCCGCACGGGTCGATCGATCAGGTTAAGCTACGCTTGCCGCGGTTGGTCCGTGGATGGGTGACCATCTTTACATACCAAGGCCCCAGAAAGCACGTTAAGCCCGGCTGTCATTCGTCGATCTTTGACAGCCGCTACGGATCGTCAGAAGCCCGATAGTCTGACAACCTGTCTTACCAAGGGGGTTTCGTATCCCAGTAACTGGGTTGCGGAGGTCAGATAGGCAGTCGCTCCATGTAAAATACTGGTATTCAGTTGAATCCGGTGAGACCCTAACATAGTCGGGAAAAGGCTAGGTAGACTGATTTTTGTTATACGAACATAAATGTATAGAGCACTAGCAGCGCCCCGCGGCTTCACCCGCAGAAGTGTCGATCCCGTGGGAATATCGGGATAAAAACTATCCTAGGTCCTTCCCCGGGATGCAATCTATCTTTCTGCCAAATTTTATCGAAATCCGTTCAGTGGTTTAGACGTGAAAATTTAACAGACAGACAGACAGAGTTACTTTCGAATTTATAATATTAGTATGGATTTCAGAGTTTGTTACCTTAATCGAAGTTGTTCACAATTATGAATACCACGGAATATGAATACAATATACAATACACCTTGTACGTGTGATTTGATTACGTATTATCACGGAATTAGTATTTCCTGTTCATTCCGCAGGCCAAACCAAAACCAATCAGTGACACGGTGTTTAATTAGGGTAATTGACTTGCTTTCAGGTCCTGACCATCAAGAGTTTTACTTTTCCTTATGGCTACCCATTACGATAATGTAATAGGGAAGTGGATGCATTGTCTGAATATTAGCTTAGGAATTTGAAAGGTAGGAAATGCCATCAAAGTAAGTGCTATTAACGGAAACGCGCCCCACTCTTTTTACTAATCGCTAGTTAATTCCGCTAGTGTATACATAGAGGGGCTCGTGGCTAAATAATAACAGCCGCATAGGTCGATCGATCAGGTTAAGCTACGCTTGCCGCGGTTGGTCTGTGAATAGGTGACCATCTTTACATACCGAGACCCCTCCGTGCCTCAGAAAGCACGTTAAGCCGTTGGTCCCGGCTGTCATCCGGATCTTTGACAGTCGTTACGGGCAGTCAGAAGCCCGAAAGTCTGACAACCTGTCTTACTAAGGTCAGATAGGCAGTCGCTCCATGTAAAACTAGTATTCAGCTGCATCCGGTTAGACTGGAAGCCAACCCAGATGATGACTAATTACCCACTAATAAGTAATTACTTTGTATCGACATAACTAAAACACAAGCGGAATGTTGCACACTTGTACAGTCACGAGCACCAATATGTCAACACTTTGCAAATTTCAATTGCGATTTTTTCGTGAAATAACGAATGCAACGTTAAAATACGACACTTTGCACAAACCTATGGATTCGAAAATACTTTGTTCGTAATAACATAAAATTTCATTCAAAACTAAAGGAGAAAATCGTCTTTGAATAAAGCCAAGTGTATACATACTTATGCTCGTGACTGTACTCGAAGCGATTAGGAAGAAGAGTGGGGCGCGTCTTCGTGGATGGCGATGGCGCTATCTGTATTTAGGCCACCAAATTTTAAACGGCACGTCAGTAGTAGGTACCTACCTACCTTACTCTTAGGGAATTTGTCTCCTCGCGAGATTATAGCGATCTCTCGGAAAGATCAATCTCGCGCGCAATTTACAAGATCTCAGTGAGATTGGAGGATAACGTTTGTTATTTATAGGGTTCCGTACCTTAAAAGGAAAAACGAAAACCTTATCGTCCGTCTGTCAAGACCCTTTTTCTCAAGAACGCTGGAGTTATAAAGTGAAATTAGTATCAAATACTCAGGGCTGTAATCCCTTGAAGCAGTGAAAATATCAAACTTCTAAGTCAGGGCAATCAAAAGATACGGGCTTTGAATCAACTTTGAACCTTATTCTTTAGCGATAAATTTGAAAATCTATTAAAGAAATTTGACAGATTGTAGTAGCTTGATGTGCTCGCGTCTGTACAATAAAATCGTATTCAATTCTGGCATGAAAATATTCCATCAGTCAAAGTAAAAAAAAATTGAGAAGACGTTCAATAAAGTTGAATGAAATATTTGGCAGCACAAATACGAACAAGACTTGAATCAATAGGCTATTTGACTGGTTTCTGATAAACATCTCAGATTATTTAATGGTGTCTAACGAGCCCACAAAAACCTATTACTTCAAATTGCATAATGTATTTCTTTTAAAAAATAGTAAATAAAAATGTACTGTTTAAATAAGCCGCCAAAACGCTATCTTTAACAATATGGCGTCGTGACGTCACGATTCACGTAAACAAACGTTGAAACGGTCGAGATACTAGACAAAAGTCATCTGTTCTGTCAACGATAGACAGAAATTTACTAAATCATGACGTCATCTTAAGTTCAGCCAATCCAGACCGTTTTTGATTACGTGGCGCCAAATTTAAAAAGATGAAGTTTTTTCGGGGTTTTTTTTATAAATAATACATTGTTTTGTAGTAAAATTAATGCAAATCGATTTTAAAAGCGATAATCTATACGGGTGTCAATAATTATGACCTTATTTTTTACATTGTCAAATAGCCTATTGTACAAGGACGTGCAACTCTGTTTTAATCCTGTTACAGCCACTTCATACAAGTGTCAATTAATGACAGTTATTATTTGAATATACAGACAATTTAAAATGGACATTTCCCTGACGTATTTTTTGGCAAGTTTATTGAACTTTTTACGATAGCCATTTCTATTTCTTTTTGGCAAGTTTATTAAACATTTTACGAGAAATAGAGTCTAGTCACTATTTTGACCTTGAGACAGAACCCTACACGTGTCTAGATTGAAAAAACCTAGCAAATAAATAATAGGTGTCAGACTGGAATCCGACCCTGTCAGAATTGTTCAATCAAACCCGACCTTAATAAATAAAACACTTCTCTTCTTTCTATAGGCCATATTTACTGTATTTCTTTTTTAGTACAACTATTATAGTACGATTTATTGTATTTTTTTTAATACAATTTTTTTTCAATTCAATTCATTTATTGCATCAAATATGGTAGGTACATTAAGTTCTTATAAAAAAAAATATTAAGTAACACACATTTGGCCAATATTTAGCATGCAATAGTACAATTTTACATTTAAGATTTTCATTATTACGTAACTACATTTTGTCAATTTATGTATCTACTTAACAGTTATCTATATCTGTGCTTTATTGTATAGAATTTACAGGGACACTTTTGAAAGAACTCATCTATCGAATAAAAACATTCTTGTAACAACCACTTCCGCAACGCAACACAAAACTTATTGAAGGGTAATTGAGTAATTGACTTAGGCAAAGCATTGTAAATAAGGGGAGCCATGTAAACGCAGCTCCGCCGAAAAAGTTCTAGCTTTGGAACGGGCATTTCAAAATCTAAATGTGTAATTTTCCTTTTATTTGTGTTATCTTTCCGTTCAAATAGTTCAAGATTGGACCTCACAAACCTGGCAATTTCGTAAATATAAATGCATGGGACAGTCAATAGATTTTGTAACTACTTATAAAATTTTAATTTAAGATTTATTTTAAAATATAATTAATGATTAGTTCTATTTTATTTGTTTTTAATTAAAAAAAAACTACTGAAAGGCCTGTATTTTTTTGGTTTTGTTATATGGGCTAAATAATTCTGAAATAGAATTATTTTAATGTTTCGCAAAAGGGGCCGACGGTTTCTCTTTTTCATAACTTTTATTTTGTGAGTTTTCAAAAAATACTTTAAAAAATGACACTATAAGATAAAAAGTGGTTGCCACCGTTTATAAATAGAAAACTAACAAAGCAAAAATTACTCATGTGCTTTTAATTTTATTGAATTCGACTTTGCCACTGTCACCTCTGACCTAGACTAGAGTCAAAAGCAAACCCAAATCAAATAAAAAAAAAAATATTATAGATGACTCCACCCTGGAGTGTAAATGTGGTGCTATTCCACAAACAATGGGACACTTAATAATGTGTCCATCAGGTCCTGGTTGTCTGCACGTTACAGAAGCTAATGGATGCTACTGAATGGGCCAAATACGAAGCCAAATTCTGGGCCAACTCTATTTAGATTGCCATTGACACGCAAACCTTTTTTTTTCATTTTTGGAATTTGGCTCTTAACCCAGAAAGGCTCGTGGCTAAGTAATACCAGCCGCAAGGGCCGATCGATTATGTTTTTCGAAATTAATGAACCGATTTTAATTAAACTTCATACGCATAAGCATGATACAAAGGTTTAATAAAAAGTTAGTAAAGAACATTTGCAATGGACGTCCTTCAATTAAGATGATGAAGTTTATTTTGAAAATTTTCTACCTGTATTTTCCCACTGCTGGGCAAAGGTCCACCTGTATTGTCCCACTGCTGGGCAAAGGTACACCTGTATTGTCCCAATGCTGAGCAAAGGTCCACCTGTATTGTCCCACTGCTGAGCAAAGGTCCACCTGCATTGTCCCACTGCTGGGCAAAGGTACACCTGAGTTATCCCACTGCTGGGAAAATGTCCACCTGTTTTTTCCCACTGCTGGGCAAAGGTCTCCTCCTAGCTGTCCTCTGTTCTCTTTGCTGATGCTGAAGTTAGAATAGTAAGTTCTTACCGTATTTATGACGTGCAGTGGCGTCCAACACACGAAAAACTCCATAATGATGACAAACAGCATTCGTATTACCTGAAAAGACAATTAAATTAAATATTTTTAATTTTACTGGCGAAAAGTGGATACCTACACTAGACATCTCTATTTACCTCTTAAGGCGGTTACAGACATTGCTAGGCATGGGCAATTGGGCAGCGCACGGCGCTCATCGCAGGCTTCGCAATGTGTGGACGTTCATATTCGTAGTGAGTCATGTGCTATGCACGTCTAGGGTGAGCCAGCGTATGTCGGCAAACGCTCCACGAACAAAGAGTACCTACGTGTGGACGTAGCCAAACACTCACTATACGAGGAGTGCGCCGCGCACGACATTCGCTGGCTCGCTCTGTACTTGCGTAGCACATGCCTCGCCAAAATTGAAGGTACGCACATTGCTAGGCAAATGCTAGCACGCGGTTGGATCGACCCGATTATGCGTCAGTCGACCTGAGAATGCGCTGGTTTTATTTTTACTCGAGGCAAATTAATATCGAGGCGTGTGTTGCGAGGCGTGCGCGGCGCATGGCTAAAAAAAAAACAGTGGCACTCCAGGAGCGCTGACAGAAGTGAAAACAAAACACAAACATAATACTTTGCCATCACTCACTGACATATCGGATATACATTAAAACCGAATACATCCCGAGGACAGCCGTACATCCGAAGCGGGTATTTTTTAAATTGTCTTATAAACAAAACACGCGCGGTGTCGCTTACGTACGTAACGTACTACGTAGGCGTAGTCGTTATTTTATGCGTGAAGTTTGAAACACGAGCTAACTCGTGGACACTAACCCTTTCGTCCACACATGCTGACTCGATATTTCTTTAGTCATTATTTTGAGTAAGTGTGGTAAGGTGGAGTGGAAGCGTGAGGACTAACTGCACGCGTAGCATGACGACGACGTTTTATCGACGGAAGAATAGACAAAATGACACATAATTATTTATTCATAACAATTTTTAATTGTGACACCGTTGGCGCAGTGGTTAAGCGATTGACTGCTGCGCTGCGTGTCGCGGGTTCGATTCCCGCACGGAACAAATATTTGTATGACCTACAAGTAGTTGTTCCGGGTCTGGCTGTTTGTGTACGTGAATTTAAATTTTTGTAAACACACCCACAATACAGGAGAAATTCCTAGTGTGGGGCAACGTTTAAAAAAAAAATAATTAAAAATGATTTTGTAACCTAAAAAATATGCCATTCTTAGACGCGTAGAATGCGTGCAAATATTTACTACAATCTGTCACTTTGTCTATTCTTCCGTCGACAAAACCCGTTTCTACGGCGGTCATGCTACGCATGCAGATAGTCTACTTTTGTTGTACTTTTGTTGTTGTGTATGTCTACGTGTTGCCTAACACGTGCCGCTTGCGGTGAGTGGCTAAAACGACCACTTAGATCAGCTATGGGGGAATGCTTGCCACTATGAAATAAGGTTCCTGTGCGCGCTAGGTTATTCTTTAGCGTGTGCGCCTTCATTAAAGGAAATGTGGTCGTGGGATCGACCGCACTTGGCGGTGGGGCCCAGGCATGGCGGACTAATATCAGTCGGGGGTGCAGTCAATGTATCGACCTGGCCTCGACTCATGGTAGTGATACGAAACGTAGAGTTTTAATCCGACAAAACCCTCCGTTCTCCCCAGATAAACGTTATTCCATGAAGATTTTACCAACGAAAATAAACGGTTATTCTTTTATAATCTCACCTTTCTTCTCCTAAAATTGTTTGGCCAAAAATCATTATCCATAACACGTTTGTTAGAAACTTCAGTAACCATAATGTTCAAAAATTCGAAATTTTGTATTACATAATTATCTTTACTTCCAAAACTATTGTCATAATGTCGTATTATAATCTCCTAATTTTGCAGGAAATAAATTCATGTGTCCAAGTATTGTAATATAATGTGTGTTATTCCGAAAGTTAATTTAAAATAAAATTGTTAGTCTTAAAACGTTTGCTAAGAATGGGAAATAATATTGCTTCCGAAAAACAAATTAACTTCCGGCGATCGGGCAAGTTATCATTCAGACAAATGAAGAATAGGACAAAAAAAAATATGGCACTTTAGATTATGAATAAAAAAGTTCGGTAACACAATAGAGAACCATTTACTTTATCAAATAATATTTAAATAGAGTGGCTAATGTGGCTATGTAGCATTGTGGTAACTACAACCTTGCCTATACAAACCACTAAAGCCGCCCGAAAATCGACCCGTGTAAAGTTCCATAAAAGCTGTCGGAGCAATTTACTGTCACGTCATGTGATATGAACCGAATAACACTCAGTTTTCCACGTCAATAAGTTTACATAGTTCGAGATATCATAATAAATAAGTTGAACGTCAGGTGATTTTAGTTTTTTTTTTTATAGATGAATGGGCGCTCATGACCTCGATCACGTCTGATGGAAAGCGATGGATGAGGTCTATGACGGAACGAGCGTGCCCAGAAGATGCCTAAGGCACTGGAACACCCACGCGTTGACGAAACACAGCAGGCTGCTTGACGCCGGGAAGATGGTCGCTAACCAGGCGGGCGCTAACCCTACCACCGCAAGGGATGAATTGGCCAGTCAAATGAGGTATTGGGTGCGACTGTCCAGGATGCGCCGAGCGCTCGGTTCAGTTAAGTAACTGACGGAACAAACTGTGCTACACGAGGAGGCTTCTTCATGCCATCCCAAAAAGTTCGTAAATAAATCTAGGTACATCAAAAAGTGGTTGCTACCCCGCAACCCTCTTCTTAAGTTAAATAATTTATTTAATTCATTATTTGTTGGACACTGGACACTACCCAAACACTAACGTTATTCCATTATCCATTTAGAACATGTTGTCCAACCCTTTTTAGTAAATAATATTTGCTTCCTTTTTCATGATGGAACAAAAATATTAGATAATAGGGTATTATATTTTATTGTTATGTGGGGACGTTACATTTATGAAACCAAAGAAAACACGATTTGGACACGATTTTGAACTATATAATCTATGATTGAGGGATAAGCTGTGAAACACATGTGGCTCAAGGGTGCTTGACGACTGCAAATGTCAAGAGGGTCACTTGTGACTAAAGGGCTTTATAGAGGAGGAGATTAATTACAATGTTATTGATAGTTTGGTGATATAGAACCCTTAGGGGCCGTCTCCACGAGCGAAAGAATCGCGGCGATAGTCGCGCCGTGCCATCAAATTTTCGCCGCGATGATATCGCCGTGTGGAGACACGTTCTATGGGCCTGTGCACACTATGTTTTTTAAACGCGCCGTTGACGCGCGTTTGTAGCGATACAGACGCGATACGCACACGAGTCAGACGCAGCCTGTAGACCTTCTATAGGATAAAAGCGCGCCGTCGCAAAGGCGCGTTTAAAAAACTTGGTGTGCACAGGCCCTAAGAGACTGTATAGAAATAAGGGCCAGTGGGTCGTCTTTGGGGTGCGTGGTACGACGATAATATCGCCGCGATTCTCTCGCTCGTGGAGGCGGCCCCTTAGTGTGCGAGTTCCACTCGCTGTTGGTCGGCTCTTTGCTACCACACGATTTATGGTGAAAGAAAACTATATCTTGACATTTTCCAACCAAACGTTAGTCAGCCCATGTTGCACACTAAATAATACCTATCAACCCAGTGTTGCCCATATCCGTTACAACTAAATAGGTGTATGTGAACGGGAGGGTTTGCAAAGGTATTTCGATGCAATTCATCCGGTGCAAAGCGTATCAAGGCGTATATTTCTCAATTGGAATGTAGGTCGTCTCTACGGATAGACTTCATACTGAGCCTCTTACACGAGTCTGATAAATTCACCCAGAAAATATTGATTTATTTATTTTTTAGCCTGATAAGACTCGTAAAGTTATTGAACACGGGAATGCTTAACATTCTGAAAGTGTAGTAAAGATTTATGGGCTCTAATCGTTTGTCCCCAATACGTTGATATTCATTTCAACTTGATTATAAAAGACATGCTTTCGCAGCCAAATTTTATATGTACCTCGGACGGCTATTCTATAATAGGCTAAATGACCAGGAAACATCTACTTTTTAAATAACTCCGTAACTGCAAGAAAATCCTTATGCAGGCCCATCAAATAAATAAATAAATAAAGTGAATATTGTTCTGAATGCTGGGCCGTGAAGAAGACGGATGAAAAAAGATTGCATGCAGCGGAGATGAGAATGTTGAGATGGATGTGTGGAGTGACGAGAATGGATAAAGTAAGAAATAAGTATATGTATAAGAGGAAGTTTGAAAGTCGGGCGCGCCAGTGACAGAAAAGTTGAAAGGAAATCGTTTGGCTTGGTATGGGCATGTGATGAGAAGGGATGAAACGCATGTGACTAAAAGAGTGATGAATATACATGTTGATGGATGGAGAGGGAGAGGAAAGCCGAAGAAAAGATGGATGGATTGTGTGAGGAATGATATGAAAGAGAAGGGAGTGAATGATAGCGTGACGGTTGACAGGGAAGAATGGAAGAAGAAAACGTGTTGCGCCGACCCCAAGTAACATGGGATAAGGGCAGGAAGATGATGAAAGTGAATATTGTTCGTATTATATAATTTTATACACCTTCTTACATGATACCAATAAGATCAATATTATAAGTAGGTATGTGGTTATTTAATCGATTAATGTTATACCTCCAATCGCCTGAAACACAGGATCACCTAGTTCAGGCACAAATAATGGGTTAACTTGACATAGATTTAAGAAAAACTGTATTTGACGTTAGTCCTTATATTTTTGAATAAATTTTATTATTATTATTATTTATAGCTCTTCGCGTTCCTGAGAAAAAGAGTCTTGACAGACTGACAGAAAGACGGACATCGATGTGATCCAACTAGGGTTTCGTTTTATCCTTTTGAGGTACGGAATCCTAACATTCCTTGCCATACTATAGAATAAAATAAATTATCTCACTCAATTATCTCTTCGTTGTTTAAAAAGTTCGTTCGGTCGCCAAGTTAAACTTTGGTCCCTAAAGTTAAGTAAGAATAATGACTCATTTTCCTCTTCATTCCATTTTCTTTCAAAAGTAAATCGTATTGAAAGTCTCCGATAATTATTATTATTATGGAGATTTTCTTTGAACGGCTTATTATGGAGATAAAGGTGATAAAGGCTCCCATTTTGAATGCAATTCTCACACCCAGAAGGTATAAAATATAAATAAAAAAGCCTTTATTTCCCATTAACCTTAAAATCTATATATAGAGCAACTGAAAGACTAGGTCTTATACACTCTGATTTGTGTGGACCAATGTCAGTCTCCTCATTTAGTGGTGCCAAATATCTATTGACATTTATAGATGATTTCACTAGAATGACATTCGGTTATTTTATTAAAAATATAGATTTTAAGGTTAATGGGAAATAAAGGCTTTTTTATTTATACTTTTATACCTTTTTTTATTATATAAAATGGTAAACTGACTGACTGACTGATTGTTGATATATCAACACACAGCCCAAACCGCTGATCCTAGAGACATGAAACTTGGAGGGTGTGTTCTTTGTGAAGAGTAAGCATCCTCTAAGAAAGGATTTTTGGGAATTCTACCCCTAAAGGGGTGAAATAGGGGATGATAGAAGTTTATATGAAAGTCCGTCAGTTTTGAGGGTGAATGATGGGAGAGTGAAATTTCACGCGGACGAAGTCGCGGGCAGAAGCTAGTAACGTAATAAATGTATGTAGCGGTATCTACAACGCCACATGGGAACAACGCGTCATACTGACGTCACACAAATCCTGCATCGCGCAAGCAGAGTTTACCGCGCAATTAGCATAGATACAACGGCCCGACATGAATCATTGGGCAGTTGCCCGCCAGACATAACACCCGTCTGGTCGGAGGATCCTCCCTTTTCTATGGAGGTTGAGTGAACTTTACACCCTGTTCCTCATACCTCTATACTGGTGACCCCCCCGACATATATTTTGTTTCTTTGTTAGTAGTTTTACTTATAATCTATGTTAGTACTATGTTCTTTGGGATATGGGCCCCTCCAGGGGTGAAAGCCTCCTCCAGTTTCTTCCATATGTCCCTGTCATTTGCAATATTCTGCCAATCTTTTCCTGCTGTATCTATTATGTCGTCAGCCCACCAGAAGGCATAAGTATTGATAATTAATATGTTTGCTCATTTTCGAGCTATCAACATTCATGTTTCCTCACAATGCTTCATACACCTTATGTTACAATTTATTGTGGCATTGTATGGTGGTACGTAATAAAAACACGTTTGGCCTTGTTGATTAAAACAAGTTGGAATGCAATTATGTTTGAAACGTGAATGTATTCTAGTTAGTCAGTAGTTGTGTTAATTTAGCGATGCGTGGCTTCTGTGTATTTGTTTGTTTGTCCTTCACGCAGCTTTATTTATAGGTAATTGGATAATGTGGTGAACTGGACCCGCGGGTCCAAAAGCGACCGGGTCCAGCTAACCGAAGACTCGGCTAGGTTACTAATTAAAATTGAGACGTATTGTTTGTTTTAGAATGTAATTCAATCATCTCAGCCTATTGCAGTCCACTGCTGGACATAAGCCTCTCCCTGGCTGCGCCACAACACTCTGTCCTCCACCTTCCGCATCTAGCCTGTCCCAGCCACCTTCTTAAGGTCGTCGGTCCATCTAGTAGGGGGGTGTCCCACCCCACGCTTGCCGATACGCAGAAAGCGTGGTGTTCACTCAGACTCGTCTGCACCACCAGCCATCGGTATGTAATTAGGCTAGTAGGTAGTAATAGGTTCGTGACTAAATGATAACAGACGCAAGAATCGATCGAAGGTGAAACTACGCTTGCCGCGGTCAGTTCGTGGATGGTTGACCATCCATTACATATCGAGACTCCTCCGTGCGTTAGAAAGCACGTTAACGCGTTGGTACTAGCTGTCATTCGTAGATCTTCGACAGTCATAACGGGTATTCAAAAGCCCACGGTCTTACCAAGAGGTATCGTGTTACCTAGTACCTACCGGGGTTGTAGCTTATAGGCAGGAGGCTCTGGCTCTCGCTTCATGTAAAATATTGGTTCAGATGCATCCGATTAGACTAGAAAGCGACCCCAACATAGTTGGGAAAAGTCTAAGCAGATAGAATAAGTTTGAAATGAAAGCCTGACTACCTTTTTTTTATCGTGTGGAAATCCCCATGGATTTGTACAACCCTGGGGTGGGTGGAGGGGTCTGGCCGACTCTTACTGACTAAAATCACATGGTGTCCTGCTGCGATATTCGACTACTTAAATATTTCTGACTAGAAACTTTGTATTACAAGAAATATACCGAAATACATCGCACCTTGATATTGATTGAAGAGCTCCGCCTACAATGTCAATACAAAGTTGGTTCTCTCCAGACAATTTGTGCTCACAACATCGAAAAACTTTTGGACATTTTCCAGGTTTCTTTGTTTCAGGATATTTTATTTTTAGGAGCCCACAAAAAGTATTGGATGCTGTGACAGTTCCGAGCCCCTGATTTACGGTAAATTGGTTTTCAGATTGATGTCTTTTCTTCGTACGAAAATGTAAACTTAGGTACAGTTTAGTAGACCGCACATCGTAGGTGGTAACACAAGGTGCTTGGCCAGACTGGTAGCGCGGGGCGGGGAGCGGCGCGAGTGCGGGAACGCGCGCGATCTGCCTGTCCGCAGTCGAGCGCGGCTTCGTTCTGAGTGTTCTCGTGTCCAGTGTCCAAAATATAATATGGATGAAAAGACTTATTTTTACTAGAAAAAAGCTCGAACTACTTTAAGAAACCCGGTTCGAGCGCGGGCCGCCCGCGCACTCACTGCGGCCACTTGTATGGACGAGTTATGGCGTGAGTTGCCCGCGTGCTCTTCGCGCCAAGCAGCCCGCGCCGCTCACCGCGGCCCACGTGCCCACTGTGGACGCTCAAATGAAATTCTTATGTTCGAGTACGCCTCACCGCGCCGCGCCCGCTCCGCGCCCGCATTTGCAATCTGACCAAGCACTAACTTTTGTCAACCACCACCGTCAACGAGAAAGGAGATTATCCGAACCGAACGTGACGACGTCCCGTTGACGGACGTGCGGTGGACACGCGGCCATAGCAAATGTATGTATCGCTACTTCGACGCCATCATCTCGTTCTCTTCGACATCTTGTTGACGTGACGGTGGACAAACGGCCATAGACCGTTAACTGACTAAGCGTAATAAGGAGTTTCAGTAGTACGCGACGTCAGCTTTTACTGGCATTGTTACCTGCAGCTTACCGTACCTACATTCCCACATTATATTGTAAGTGTTCGAAATACTCCATGCCGCTCGTCAGGGCTTTTGCCTGTAAGCCAACGACGTAGAGCGGCCAACAAGTAGGTTTGCGGTGCCGCTTGGGCGACATCGCAACTAAGGCGGGCCGCGATGTCGTATGGGAGGCATCGCGGCTGAGGGTAGGAGGCCGCGGGGGGAGAAGAGTGCCGGTATTGCTGTGCGCCGCTGTCCCTACCTTCCGCGGCCTTGACGAGGTCGCCACCGTCTGATGGCGGACGCGGTGGGGCCGCAGGGGAGGAGAAGTGTTGGTATGACGTTGGCCACTCTCCCTATCTTCTGCGGCCGAAAATTGGCAGGCGGCGGGGCCACTAACCTGACCCGTCGCAGGGGGACCGACCAAGGGTGCCCAGACACGGGGTCGTTTGGCACCCATGTGCTGGTTTGGTCCCTGGGGTGGTCACGGCGTGCTATGTGTTCTGGTGCGCCGGTGATGGGGAGGACTCCCCAGAGGAGGGTCCGGAGACGGACAGCCGTGGGTTCACGGATGAGTGCTAACTCGTGCCCGTGTTCCCGCCGTAAGCGGCAGAGGAGGACACCGTGGAGTAGAAGCCACAGAGCAAAAGGCCCAGTGGCAACGGTCCGGCCCCAACTTACCTACGAGTTGTAGATCGTGGGTTCGAACCCAGGCAGACGGTTTAAATAACTTCATCACCACTGTTCTCAAAACCGTGAAGGAAAACATTGTAAGGAAACCTGCATATCCTAGAACCAAACATTCGAAGACATGTGACATCTACCGACCCGCACTGGGCCCGCGCGGTAGATTGTAGTCCACTCCCTCTCACCGAGAGGAGGCCTGTGTCCCGGAACTAGGGACACTATAGGCTGATTCTGTTACGTAGCTATAAAACATTTTACCTACAAATTTCCTTGAATCTTTGAGTAAACAATGGAAAAACAACAAATATGCGACCTATCTACCATTACATAAAACATTTCTATAAAGTGAGCGATTATCTTTATTTCCTCAACAAAATGTTTTCTGCCCTGTTTTTCTTTATTGTCTCGCCTTTATTGTAATGGACGTGTTTATATAATCCTCCAAGGTGCTGTTTCGAAGTAAAAAGAAGAAGTTACTTCACACAAAATCAGGTAGCGAAAACAGTGGTTGCGTACCCGTAGGACTTCATGTATTTTTTTTCTTTAACTGTTACGTCGTGTATATTTTATTTTATGATCTTTAAAAATGTATTAACTTTATCCAAATTTTACAAAAATTGTTTCAATTTCTCTTTGCATAAGGTTGTCATATTGTTGCGCCGTTTGAGGTTTTCTGCATCAAGTATCAAGTTAGTTGTATTATGTTTTCAACACACTATCTACCTAGCATATATCCTGAAGAATATCATATATTTTTCTGATTTTGTTTACCGTAGTCGAACATATACTTTTATTGTTTCTAAAACTTCCGTTTTTTGTGTTTAGGTCCTGTAAACCCCTTAAGATAAGTTAATTATTTAGCAAGATACTCACTTTCCTCTTCGCCTCTATGCTTTTATCGATGTGCGTGGATCTGACAACGTGTCTGAACTCCATGTCCACGGTGTGCATACAATACGACTGCGCGCTGGTATTGTCCACGTCTAGTCGTTGCTCTGACTCGTCCTGCGAACAAAAGGATGCATTCAGATTAATAAAACAAATGAATAATTATATGGGTCAGTGACAGTCAGTGTGGGCCACTTTAAATACTTTTCAACACACTTGCTCGTAAAGTGGCTCTTATTGAACCGCTTTTAGGTCCATAATGGAGTGTATTACGAACGCGTGCTTTTTCTTTACTTTAATCCACATGTTCTGTAATACCACAGATAACTATTTACTAGTCGGAGACGCGCGCTTTTTTAATCTCATCAAACCCTGCGTTCCGAATTGGGAAATAATCGATGTGTTCCGAATTGGGAAATAACCGAATTAGCGTGAGCGCGATAACGGTAACGATGTCCCGTGAATCGTCATAGATGACGTCATGACATTCGCCATCTTGCGATACTGCCGACCATGCCCTAGAATAATATCACCGTGAGCGCTGTCAAAAATGACAGTGTGTGTATGAGGTTGTGTCAGTGTGTGTTTTGTTTTGAGTTGCATCATCTTTAAATTAAACTAACGTGGCATTTTTGAAATTGTGCTTCTGGCTGACAGTCGCCACCTAACCAAAGAAGAAGAACTGAAGAAGAAATGTGGTGTTTATATAAAGAAATACTGTAATAATATATTTTTTACATTGTGTAAGCACTGTGAGCGCGTTCACGAGAGTTCCGAATTGTTGCCAGCTCTCAGCGGTCATAATCGTAATATCTAAATCGGAACGCATGTGAGATGATGTAAGCGCTGTGATGTGAGCGATTATAGCTAATTCATGGCTAATTCGGAAAGCGCCCAAAGAGACTTCATGCCAAAAGAAAAAAAATCCGCGGGCTATATTTCAATTTTTTTTAAATAGTCTGTATTGTCCTTGGTCGCAAAATGAACTCGCAGGGGACCACAGACAATTTAAGGTGAATGCGCAGTGGTAGACCGCGAAATTCTTAGGTTTTTTGCAATTTTTAGGTTTGTGTTTATTATATTTTTTCTATAGGCTGTTAAGCGGTTTTGTCTGTGCCATAGATTAATATATTTAAAATGAGTCAATGTTGCGCGCGCATCGCTAGTGCTGGCTGGCACGGCGCGCGGGAAAACAAAACCAGCGCGCCATTTTCCATACAAGTTAATATTTAACAATACAAGTCTGTTTTTTTTCCTCGCAAGTGTGTTGAAAAACGTCGTATGAAACGCGTGTGCATTAATCAATATACACTCGGCTTTCTTATCGCTCTCGCCTGCGGCTCGCGCGATAATATCGCCTCGTGCATAATGATCAACATAGCACACATGTATCATAATGTACTATTATCTACACTCATATCGAAAAGTTCCTATTTAGAAATAAAACAGACATTGGCGCCGATTCTGTTGTTCACAAACTAAACTAAACGAGATGGATAAAAGTTAACCTCTCAGGGACCTATTAATAAAAATAGACCTCCAGTTTAAAGTGAAAGAAATCCGCATTTTTTAACAAAAAACTTTACTGTTTTACGAGTTGATAGCACGTTTTTACAGTACAGATGGGGATAATAAATAACAAATCCCGCAACAATGTCAATAAATTGTTGTCGGATTTGCTATTTACACTTACAAATGATTTGATATTTATTTTATATATATTTTTTATTAATATATAAAATAAAATTAATATATAAATTAAATTATTAATAATTTGTGAAAAACTGTAAATGGTATAATATTCTATGGGATTTTTGTATGAATTATTGTTTGGACAGGACAGTGTCTTTCGGATCAGATAATAGTTTAAAATTATAAAATTAAGGTAAGCTAAGCCTACCTAATCCATAGTAGTTTTACAAGCGACTGAAATAACCAAACTTTTTATTACACCGTTTTCCTGATCAGACTCATTTAAACTAAACCAATAACAATCAACAAAAACTTTTCCACTTATCGACCACAATAATTGACAATCTTAATAATACCACTTTCGTTACTTGCGAGTAAAGGCTTCCGCAGACAGTCGCGACGCGACTCTAGTAGAACAATTTATATGAAAACTTCATGGGAATTGTTCTATAAGAATCGCGTCGCACCGTCGCGTCGCGCCTTTCTGCGTTAAAAAGTTAATATTCAATTTCAGTTGTTCAAGAGGTTTATTTAAACTTCTGTCGATGGTGGAAACATTTTAAATCAAATAACAATGATTATGGTTTTGACTGCTTCTTTCGTCGCGACCACAATCCGTGGATCCCCACTTCCTGGCCCAGGGCCCTAATTCACTATGACCACTTAACAATCCTTACTTCGAAACCACGCCAATTCCTTAGCAAATCCCGTCAATCTCGCGTTTATTTCGCGCGGTTCTGTTCTTTGTGTCATAGAGAATAAGGCCCATAGATCGAACAAAGGACTCCCGGTCCTGCTCCGTATATGGTTTTCCTGGCAGAAAATTTCTCTTGCAAAACAACCCGGAGTATGGATTTGTACCACTGCCCGGTGACGAGAAATTTTCAATAGTCCCTATAGTGCTATCTACAATAGGAGTAACACCCAAACAGCTTCATCAGTCCCTTAGTTCTCTCAACCTGCCATCTACCACCTACCACCTGCTGCAGAAGGCACTGATTCTCAATACATGTAGGCTAGTAAGAAACCTCCAGTGTGGAGGTTAATATAGTTTCGGCTAACATACAGCCTATTGCGGATAACTACGCAGTATCTAATATTACTCCAACACTTAATCCCACTGATGAACATTTGGCTTAGGCCCGTGCCATCAGCTATCCGGCTAGGCCGAGGAAAACAAATCTCTAAATAATATTAATAATAGTTTATTTGTATGAAATATGGTGCTTACAGATGTCATAATACAATTCACAGTACTTCATATTCCGCCTACTAAATTCAGCATGCTTTTGGATGTGCCATGATTCATAGTTATTGAATGATAATAATAATAATAATAATAATAATAATAAGCCCCCTAAACAACCACACGTCCTGATTGACCATCTAATCACGTGGGGGGCGGACACACGAATGAGAAATTACTGGCGTGGCTAACGTGGCTCTGGAAACCCACTTAAAAATGGAGACTCGTTCAAAAAGAAAACGTATAGGACCGCTGCCCGGGGGCGATCGCCGGGGCGCACTTGGAGCTGACGCTGAGTGTCTCAGCATGCGAACCGTCAGCGGTGAGGAGTTGAACAGGCGGACTCCCACCGACAAAGATGCTACAGCCGAAGTTATTGATGATGGTGATAGACTGACACACAGGACAGACACCCCTGTAGAGCCATATAGTCCAAGTACAGTATCGTACGCACCTTCAAGAACATCATCACCATCAATACCATCTTCATCCATACCATCATCACCCCCCATAACTAGTTTTAATACAGTTTCACCAACTCCGACCTTGAATGTTGCGCGGGAGGTATCTACCTTCTTACCCGCGTCCACCAAGGCTGGGAAAACAAGAGTTCGCATGAGATGGAGCAAAGAAGTTAACCTATTCATCATGCGAACTTATCTATACATAACTAAATTAGAGACCGACATGACCACCTACAGACAACAACTGCATGAATGTTTTTCACGTCAATATCCTGAGATCTCAGTTTCAGAACAACGTATTTCAGATCAACGAAGAACTATAGTTAGGAATAAACTCTTGTCACAAGTCGAATTAGATCAGTTAAAAGAAGAAATACGCATACAATTACAACAAGAATCAGAAAACTATGCAGACACTATTATACTAACACAAAACACAAACATAAATATTCTGCAAGAACAACCACAATCGCTCACTCAATTACATCATAATAGTCAATCTTTAACATACAACCAATCGCAAGCTTACACGCAAACAACACACACATCTACACAGACCGAATCCTTAACCCTAACGCTCGAAAATGATATCGAGACCTTAGTGGTCGTAGATCAAAACTTAGTCACAGATACGTATATTCAGGAAATACAGGATAAATTTAGAACAACAATAGCACAATACTCTGGTATGAATCCAGCTGTTCGACCAAAACTACCTAAACATAAATACACTCGTAACCTATTCCGTTTAGTTAATTTATTTAATGAAAATATACTCGTACAATTTATATCTGATGACACACAACTTATAGACATACATTTACTTATATATTGCACAGCGGTAGTTATATCGGAAGAACTCAACTTTAAAATCACAGACCACACAGTAACTACAAGAACAAATCCTATTGTCAAACCAGCATGGCAGCAGAGACTAGAAAAAGACATTGAAAAATTAAGAGCAGACTGTGGTAGACTCACACATTATATCAACGGGATCAGATCAAATAAAGTAGTTAAAAGAGTTGAAACAATATTTAAAAATTATTCTAATCACACTAAACACGAAAGTAACAATAGGAAACCTGAGGAGTTTTTGGATACATTAAAGCAGAAACTAGCTCTTAAAGTCCATAGGCTTAGGAGATATAAGAAGGCACAACAGCGCAAAAATGATAATGCAACATTTGCAATGAATGAAAAAGCATTTTATAGAAACATACAGAAAACACACAGTGACACTACAATAGAAAACAACACAGACACACCATCAAAAGAACAGTTAGAAGCATATTGGTCTAACATTTGGGAAGAACAAGTACAACACAACGACAAAGCATCTTGGATAGCGGAAGAAGAAGCAAAATGGAGAGCTATTGACGAAATGGAATTTGCAGAGGTATCAGAGTCCGACATTACACACATAACAGCTAGATTACACAACTGGAAATCACCAGGTGTAGACAAAATACATAATTTCTGGTACAAAAAATTAACTTCATTACACAAATCAATAGCAAAAAATTTAACAGATATCATATTAGGACAGCAGAACACACCCGAATTTATCGCAACAGGAATTACCTACATGCTACCTAAAACTAAAAGCTCATCTCAGCCTTCCCAATACAGACCAATTACATGCTTACCCACAATATATAAAATACTAACATCAGCAATCACAAAAAAAATTTGCTCTCACATTGAACACCACAACATAATTGCAGAGGAACAGAAGGGATGCAGGCAGGGCCACATGGGATGCAAAGAACAGCTGATTATAGATTCCACTATTCATAAACACGCCACCTCAAAAAACAGAAATCTTCATTGCACCTATATTGATTACAAAAAAGCTTTTGATAGTGTTCCTCATTCTTGGTTAATACAAATATTAGAGATTTATAGAATAAACCCAAAAATAATTAATTTCATGCGCCATATAATGCTACAGTGGAAAACAACTCTACAAATAAATAGCAACCACAGTAATGTCACAACGCGACAGATATCTATCAAAAAAGGTATCTACCAAGGTGACTCCCTGAGCCCCCTATGGTTCTGTCTCGCCCTAAATCCTCTGTCTCATTTACTGCAGGCCTGTAGGGCAGGATATTGCCTCAAACACACTACAGAGGAAACAACAATATCACATCTTATTTACATGGACGACATTAAATTGTACGGCAAAACAGAAAAAGATATGAAAAAATTGGTAGAAATTACAACAGAGTTCAGTAAGGATATTAACATGCAATTTGGTTTAGACAAATGTAAAACACTTCACATTATAAGAGGGAAGGTACGGCCCGGCGACTATGCGGTGAATGACACGGACACTATAACAGCGATGGAACCGTCTGACATGTATAAATACTTAGGGTACACGCAGCTAAAGGGACTCGATCATGTGAGAATTAAAAATACACTAACTACAGAATACAAGAGAAGACTTAACGCGGTTTGTAAGACCCAACTTTCAGGTAAACATCTCATTAAAGCCCTTAACACCTTTGCCATCCCCGTATTAACGTACTCATTCGGAGTTATAAAATGGACCAAAACAGATACAGAAAAATTAGAGCGCACTACACGAACAACACTTACAAAACACAACAACTTACACCCTAAATCTGCCATAGAAAGATTAACCATCAAACGGCAAAATGGAGGGAGGGGCCTAATCGACATCCAGCACCTTTGTAGGAAACAAGTCAGTCGACTAAAAGCATTCTTTCACACAAAATCGCGCACCAGTAATATACATAAAGCCATAGTAATAAACGATCTCAACTACACTCCACTTAACTTAAACGACCAGATAGAAATAGAAACACAAAACACTACCAATGATGACCCGCAGAAACAAAAAATTGAAGAATGGAAGAAGAAAGTACTCCACGGCCGGCACCCTCATGACCTAGAGCAATCCCACATAAACCAATTAGCATCAAATAAGTGGCTAAAGATAGGAAACCTGTTCCCTGAAACAGAAGGCTTTATCATATCTATACAAGATCAAATCATCAACACAAGAAACTACAGGAAATTTATCATTAAAGACCCAACCATCACAAATGATAAATGCCGCAGATGCCACATTCAATCAGAAACCATACAACACATAACAGGAGCATGCACAACCCTCACACAGACAGACTACACTCACAGACATAACCAGGTAGCAAACATCATTCACCAAAAACTCGCTCTTAAACACGGTCTCATACAAAACTCTTCCACTCCTTACTACAAGTACACACCACAAACTATACTAGAAAATGATACGCACAAAATGTACTACGATCGCGCCATACTTACAGATAGGACTATCCACTACAATAGACCAGACATTACCCTGCAGGATAAAATAGGAAATATCACATACCTCATAGACATTGCAGTTCCCAATACTCATAACCTACAAAAAACCATATCTGAAAAAATAAGTAAATATGCTGAACTTAAAGAAGAAGTCACAAGAATCTGGAGTCAAGAAAAAGTGTACGTTATCCCTATAGTTCTCTCCACGACTGGCGTTATTCCCAACCACCTTCTCCGTAGCCTAAAACTAATAGACTTAGAAGAATCCGTCTATATCAACCTACAGAAAGCTGCCATCCTAAACACCTGCAGGATAGTTAGGAAATTCATGCAGTTAGAGGAAGAAGAAAACACACCCTAATACACACCACACGCTGCATTTACTTGGCTTTGGCCCGTAAATGTAGCTAAAACCAGCCTAAGAGCTGAGAAAAAAAAAACACTCTCAAAATAATAATAATATTCCACAACTATCACACAACGCCGTCTAGTCTCAAGCTAAGCAGAGCTTGTGTTATGAGTACTAGACAACTGATAAACATACTTATATATTTCTAAATACATACATATATAGATAAATTACACCCAGACACAGAACAAATGATCAGTTGATCATGATAGTTGTACATTAAAATTTTGTTAGAAAATGTCAATCTAATAAGAAATTACAAATGTCAAAATAAGAATACAGGCAAGTCAAAATTAATTAAACTACACTATTCATGTCTGTGCAATATTCCTATTCATAATAATATTACAGATCAAAAATTTATTAGTAGTACAGAAACAATTTTCAATATGCCATGTTCTAAATCTTTTTTTAAATATATTCGTAGGCAGATCTCTGGTCAGGCAGACCTTTGGTACCTTATTAAATATCTTTATTGCCATTCGACTGGTGTTTTTATGGCAAAATGCAGGCTTTTAGGCATTTATGCAAGCTTATTACATAATACTTAATATATTTCATGACTTGCGAAACGTGTCAGTACAACACTTGGGTATGCAAACCTTTTCAAAGGGAAAATAATGAGATTCAATATCTGCGCCATTTTTCAAAGGATTTTTTCCTCGTCGTAAAAAACCATTGTATCAACACCGTTAGATTTTTCGGGTGTCGAAGGGTCAGTAGTTACTAATATTTTTATGTTAGGTACCTACTGATCATCATAAAATGTTACAGCCTATTATCCTAATCGTAAACATTACGGCGATATTAAAGCCAACAATATAATTTATTATGATTAAGTTATGTATTTTCAGGCCATAAATCTTCAGAGATACAGATATAGATAATATGCAAATTGTTTCGCAATTTCAGACATAAACGTTTTCGAAACCTGCGTATAGTGAGTGGAATCACTTTTACTCACATATTGAAGTGGGTTTAGTCCAAAAAAAATCAGTAGATAAATAAACCAGAGAGACGCAAGATTCTCACAATCAGAATAACTTGCATATTCGGCGCGTCCTAAGGATCTAGAAAAGTGATAATCGCTTTGAAAGGGTTTCGTATTTTTCACAACGACTTTCAACGTGATTGAAAACACAGGATTGATTGGATTTGTTTGGTTTTCGGTAGCTTATGTCAACTCAATACATCTTTTATCGTTTAATCATCGTTATTGTTGATAGAATGCCACATTGGCTGTGAAGTTTTAGGCCTATTGTATCTTTTTTTTTTGTTTTGGGGTGGAAAATGCTCAGGGATGTCCTCCGCCATAGGGTGGGCGGAGGGGTCTGTCAGAGTCTTACTGACTAAAAACCACCCCGGTGTTCCATCTCACACCTACGCCAGGGGTCGCGGAAACGTACGATAATTCCGCAACCCCCTACTGGGGTACTGCGCACCTGACTTGTGTGGACTGTCTTGAAGAATTCGCTTACTTAGTTGGATTAAAGAAGATCGTTCTTTCCCTTTGACCACCTGATTTCTCGGTTAACAGATTAACGAAGAATTTTACAAAGGCAACATGATCTGTTTCGGATGAGATTTCCCATCAGCAAAAAGACGAATATCCATACAAACATTCATCTCTATTTAACCCCTAAAGGGATTGAATTTGGAAAAATCCTTCCTTATTGCTCTCCCTCGTTATAAAAGGAACTCTTGCGAAAAATGTATGCTTCCGCATACAGTGATTTACGGTGTGCGCAGGGAGTGAATTTAAGAGAGAGAAATATAGCATGATTTCAGCATAAAATGTTCCCACTGCTGGGGCACAGGCATCCTCTCTGTCAGAGGGAGTGGGCCATAAACCACGACGAAGGCGCAGTGCGGAGTGCGCAATGTCACATGTCTTCGAATTTTTGGTTCTAGGACATGCCGGTTTCCTCACGATGTTTTCCTTCACCGTTTTGAGAACAGTGGTGATGAAACAAAATAAAGTGCCTGAATGGGTTCCAATCTACGATCTACATTTCGTAAGTCGTGACCGTTACCACGAGAGACATATACCAACTCGTAATACACGCAATTCTACTTTACATTATCATGATAGTTACACTCGTTGTTGGACAGTTTGCAATCCAAACTTGCGTAAAGTTACGAGATTACATGGATATAGCCGTTGACACTCCTTAATTGTTCGCACAAAGTTCGATAACGACCCAGTCAAAGTTAGTATTCGTATAACTTCCACATTTGCGACAACGTACTTTAATATTTGACTTGGAACTGAGTCGTATGTGCTTGAGAGTTTGTTTTAAAATGTTTGTTATGGGGTAATTTTGAGTAGCGAACTCATGTTCCGACTCATGTGTGTACAAAATGTAACAATTTCGGCAGTAAAAATTGAGCAGTAAACTAAATAAAAATAAGTCATAACAAATATTTAGATGCATAATGTAAATAAATATTTAGGAGTTATAATATTATCAAATCGGACTTATTCGGTGATAAATCTAACTTGGAAGTAGCGCTCGCCAGCCGCTGCCGCGGCACCGCTCACTACGCACGCTCGGCTTGCGCGCGTTTGGTCACATTTCTAACCTAACATAAGAACTGCCGAACTATTTACCTAACTGCCCGTGCCAACAGTTTTACTGATCATTCATTCATTTTCAGCAAAGCGCCACAGCTGACGCGCAACTTACACGCACTGAATGACGCGACTGACAGGATTGATTTATTTTTTCATGCTCTCTGAATGAATTCACAAAAATAATGTTGTAAGTGTTATGTTATTTAAATGAGTTATTTATTATAGTCTAATTAAGGACCACGCTACCGCATTAAGAACTTCCTGTAATGGTAGCAGTGTTTGTGCCACCTTCTTTAGGTCGTCCGTCCAGCTAGCTGCGGGGCGTCCCACACTACGCTTGCCGATACGCGGTCTCCACTCCAGGACTCGTCTGCTCCACCGGCTATCGGTCCTTCGACAAATATGGCCAGCCTAGTGCCACTTCAGTTTGCTTACTCTGTAAGCTATGTCGGTAAGTCCGGTTCTTTTCCGGATAATTTCATTCCTGATTTTATCCACACAGCAACTTACTCTCATAAATAGCATTTCAGTGACGTCATTCGACGGTAAATTGCTGACGATATGTGGGAGCTACCGCAGTGTAAAGAAAATCCAGGCTTTATAAAAATAACATCAAATACGAATGTATTTTCTATAAATAGCTACTAACCTTCTGTAGTTTCTTTGTGTACCATTTCTTGCAGCAAATTTCAGCTGAACTGCTTTTTATAATCGGAGTTGTTGGGATCAGATGGTTACTCTTGCAACGTGTTACTGTGGACAAGGAAATAAAAACATATAAGTTATAGGGGTACAAGTTTAGCAAGGAAGATTTTCGGAGAAAATTAAGATTTTTGAGGGAATTGGTTTTTTAATCTTCCGGCTTCTTTCTGCTGAGAGCAGTGGTGGCCTGGTGGTAACAGCTGCAACTCTGAGTTGTAGGTCGTAGGGTCGAACCCAGACAGGCGCTTTACATTTTGTAAATTATTTCATCACCACTGCTCTCAAAACGGTGAAGGAAAACATCGTGAGAAAACCGGCCTTGTCTTAGAACCAAAAATTCGAAGACATGTGACATCCACCAACCCGCACTAGGCCCGCGTGGTGGATTACGGCCCACTCCCTCTCACCGAGAGGAGGCCTGTGTCCCAGCAGTGGGAACATTATAGGCTGATTATGGTATGGTTGTTTGACTTTTCACGTGACAAATTCTTGACTTGAGGTGACAAAGCGAGGACTACTGCGGCATCTATAGAATCGTCATTCATTCGTTTTAAATACTTGACAGGTGTTTTATATCATCCTTGTTCTATCTCCTACACTCTGTGCAAGTTTGAGCAAGATCGGTATAGTTTTCTAAGGACATTTACGTCAAAACCACTGTAGTGACGAGGCGGCCCGCCTGGCCGTCATCACATCGGGGTACTGACAGGTGTCGGGCATATTAGCCGCTTTCACGGAGGAAGGGGATTAAAGATTTCAAATAATTACTGATTAATTTCAAGATTTCAAATAATTATTGATTTTTTTTTCAATATTCAATGCATGCACCTACCATAATCAGCCTATAATGTTCCCACTGCTGGGACACGGGCCTTCTCTCTTCGAGAGGGACAGGGGTTTTTGTTATAAGGACCGTAGATACAGGGTGGAATTTTGTAATGCCACCTGAAGGGAAAGTACTCTTACTACTGTAGATAGAAAATTTTACTCAAAGAAAACAATTCTTTATTTTTGAATAAAAAGAAAACTGCATTCAAAGATTTTAGAAAATTCGCTTTCCACACCCGGGAATCGAACCGACTAAAATCTGTAAAAATTACACCCTTTTGGTTTTTGTTTGAGTTTGGAATAAAATGATCTAAATCTGAGGTAGATAATGCTATTGTAAAATTTTTACTGAATAATCTTCTTTTTCAGATTCGCTATTAAAATCCTGAATAATTGATTTGAAAATACTATTAATCAGAAAGGACATTGTAAAAAATGGCCTATGAATCAACACGTATGGAACCTAAACCTGTGGCGCAGCCTGGGAGAGGTCTATGTCCAGCAGTGGACTGCAATAGGCTGAGTTGATAGATTAATTGACGTGCCGAATCCTTTTCGCACCCGCATACGTTGAATTACGAGGTTTATTAAAAAAAAAGTACATTAATGAACTTAACTTTTTTAACCACTTTCACTTGCTTATTTAATTTTTCAATCATTCGGAGCGCGAGTGAAAGATGCCGAGATCCAACATCGTTGGATTGGTTCACTATAAATGTTTCACTTTTAATTAATTTTGTATTCATTCGCTCACTTCGTGTGAGAGATATGCCTAATGAAAGACATTATTTTTTCACTGTCCGGATCCTTCAGGCATCCTTTTCTAGAACCACCTCGATCAAACCCATTGCGTTACGCGTCTAGGTCGCCTCGCCACGGAAAATAAACATAGGTAAATGAACAAAACATAAAGGTCTCATAATATAATATCAGAATGAAAACATTGTTTAATGAAACCAATTTCCACAACAATAAATTAATATTACATGCACCTTTATAGCCTCATTGCTTAGTAACGTTAACTACTATCGCAATATTCACGAAACTTGTGAAACGTTATATTAGGAGCTGGCATGTGGTGGAATACACACAGAACACACACATGAGCAGCTTATGTAAGCTGCTCATGCCTCAACGAACGTACTGTGGAACAATAAACACAAAGTGCATGTAATACGGCCGACGAACATGGCAATATACATTGTACATAATTAATTATTTTACTAGCACTGTGTAGCAGTTCATTCATTATTATGAATTTTAGGAGAATATGAAAATCTTTTTCGTTTTAAGTATTTTAAAAGTTTCATTGGAAACTATAAAAAAAATCACCAGTCTAAGGCATCCAGAGACAAGAACATACACACATCAACACGGTCTAGGGATATTTCATACTCAATTAAATAACTCGAAAAGTACCGGCCGCATTGGAATCTTTTATACACCGAATTGTTTGTAATTTATCTCAGACTAATTCCAAATTAAAATTTTTGAAAATTCTTTTGTTTCGGTGGCAAAAAATGTCTTGATGTATAGGAGAGGGAATTTTCATTTGTGCGAAATTTAGAAAACAATACGAATTACGTTTACTTACAGTTTTTTTTCATTTTTAAACGAAAGATAAAGTTAAAATTGAGGTATTGTAGCCATGCAACGCCGACATTTGACGAGGGCGGAGATGTTACGAGCTGTGGGAATGCTGGAAGCTGGATCTGTTCAGCGTAATGTTGCTGAGGCCATAGGGACCCATCAAAATGTAATTTCAAGATTGTGGACACGCTATCGTGCCACAGGTGAAGTAGCGGAGAGGCACCGGGGGCCAAGTCGCATCACTACCCCCAGACAAGACCGATTTTTGCAAATTACTGCGCGAGCACAACCAAATGCAACGGCGACTCAATTGGTCCAAAGGCTGCGAGTGGAACACCAAGTGCTTGTGAGTGACCAAACTGTAAGAAGGCGACTGCATGAAAGCAATCTACGCTCTCGTAGACCACTCCGGGTCCCACCTTTACGGAGAGGCAATCGTGGACGACGATTAGAATGGGTTCGGAACCACGTGGACTGGGGCCGTGAGCAATGGTCCAATGTGCTGTTCACGGATGAATCCAGGTTCGGCTTCCATCCAGATTCACGAAGGACGCGTGTTTGGCGAGTTCCTGGACGATGGAGCCGTCTCCAGAACCCTCAGGAAGTTCACCCATACCAAGGAGGAACAATTATGGTTTGGGCAGGAATTCGTCTTGGAGGACGGACGGATCTCGTTTGGGTGCGGGGCAATATGACGGCAGAACGATACGTCCAACAAGTGCTGGGGCCCGTAATCTTGCCCCACAGAACACAAATGGGGCAAGATTTCCTGCTCATGCACGACAATGCCCGGGCACACACGGCGAGAACGGTAGCAGCTTGGTTACATACACATAATGTTAGGGCCTTAGACTGGCCTGCTCAATCGCCAGATCTAAATCCCATTGAGCATGCGTGGGATATGCTGCAAAGAAGAGCTCTGAAGGAAGTTCCTGAAAATCTGGCTACAGAAGATCAACTTTTTGCGCACCTCAGAAGGACATGGGACAATATTCCGCAGCAAGACATTGACAACCTTGTTCTGAGCATGCCGAATCGTTGCCGATGTGTTATGAACATCATGGGCGCTTTCTCAGACTACTAACTTCAAGTTTATAAACACAAATTAAATGATTTTTCTATTTTTTTCAGTTTTTACTCACAAATTAAAAGTTCATTCATATACGATTTCCGTCTATGCTTCATTTTTTTTCCATAAAATCCTGAAATTTTAATCTAAGTACCTTAACCATTATTAAAAAATGGTAGAATATTAAATAACGTATCTTTTAAATATATACATGTCATATAAATAATTAACACATTGATAGTAATTCGCTTTTTTAAAAATATCCCTAGACCGTGTTGATGTGTGTATATAAAAGACATTGCATTGAGAAGCTTTGCAGTTGATTTGCTGTCCTTCCCCCCGCGACGCCCTAATCCGAGGTCCGTACCCCACATGAATGCCCGCAGCATGTGGTCGCTTAGTATAAAGGTTTTATGCCCTGCCTGGACCTTAATTTATTATGGCGTCCACAATATAGCAGGGTCATAAAAAACCATTTCGCTTTCTGTGTCAAGCTTTTTTTGATCCAACGAACCTGAACTGTGCTCAAGAGAACGGCAAACAGAGCCTAAAATTCGACGGGCAGTCAGTCAAAAAATCTACAATTTTATTACCAAAACCTACGTTTCTTTTGATGTCATAACATACATCATGCCTATAATACCCGAAGAGTCTGTCAAAAGCGTACCTAGGTATAGTACACCTATATTTCGCCAATTATGTTTCAAGTTCCATGTAATAGGGAGCGACTGGGCAGCTACTGGAAAATTCCTGAGGGAAAAATCCAATAACGCTTTGCCCAACCCGTGAATCGAACACAGGACCTCGTGCTCAGCAGTAGCAGTTGCGACCTCTAGGTATACCAACGAGATAGTCCAATACCAAAGTAATTGTTGGATATTCGAAATAACTAACTACGAATAATTTGAATCAAAATTAGTTATGCGTTTTGATATATTATTGCAGCTATTATAGCTATATGCCAGTGAGATTGAGAGGATGCTTCCCGTTACACGTGTGCTGTTGATTGCAGGAGAAGGATGAAACAATGATAATAGCTAGCAATGCAGGATGCAATCTATTGTAGAATTGAAACTGTAATTATTGCAATGTATCAGGTTGATAAATCCCGACATAGCTACTACATTCTTAAATATATACATGTGTATATTTACTAAACATAACATGCCCGTGCCCGTTTTGATTAACCTTTCTTATCCTGCCAGCTGGCACAGGTCTCCCCTTGATTAACAACTATCCTATTTTAAAAACGAATCTAAAATGTTGGTTGATTACTTTCACGTTTTGTGCCTTATGAAAATTGTTAGGACTTTTTTAGTCTCTGTGGTATAATTTCACTTTCCGTCTATTTGGTAAAATCCTTTTTCTAAGGAGAAGTTTAATAGCCAAAAGTCAGCGATGCCCAAGACTGACTTAGAACGATAACAGTGAATGATGAAAACATTTATGGTTGAACTATGGTAAATTATGAATTAAAAATTAAGGTAGGTAAGTTATAATATAACTGAACCTAAAGTTTTTGAGGTTCATAGTTACCAGCGACGACGGCGGATGAGGTATAGTTAGTAACGAAGCGTACCTAAATAGGTACGCTTTATTTCACTCGGATCCCTCAGATCTTATTATTAGATAGCGAATTTATTAAGTTTTTATTTAAGGGGCTTGCAGGACCTAAACACAAAAAACGCAAGTTTTAGAAACAATAAAAGTATTTGATCGACTACAGTACACAAATTCAGAAAAAATATATGATATTCTTCAGGATATATGCTAGGTAGATAGTGTGTTGAAAACATAATATAACTAATTTGTACGATAGAAAAAAATCATGAAGTTACCTCCAAAAACTTTCTTTTTACAATTAAAACTATACTATTAAACATACAATCATTATGATTTTTTGTCAGTTTATTCTACAAGCAACATACTAAAACACTAGTGTTTTAATTTTTTTTGTCCAAACAATAGTTTTTTTGTAAATAGATAATTGCTTCAAATTTTGCAATTAATTACCAGCGTTGCGTCATCGCGCTTCTTTTTTTCTTTTATAAGCAGTCCGACAAAAACCGCGCTTTAGGTCATGTAGTCGCCTTAAACTAAAACAAAATAAATAGGTAGAAGTACCTACCTACCGTTAGGGAAACTATTTATCTACCAAATTGACACACTATGACAACTTTTTTTTTCGACAACAACGTGTACCTGTGCTGGTAGTTAATTTGGCGAACAATAAATTATCCTGATTTTACATTAGGTACCTATACTTACTGTACTTCCAATATTTTTTTTACGTATGTATCAATTCGGGATACAGATTATCTCTAATTGATACATAAATCATACAAAATTCCTTTTCTTTTACAAAAGTGTACTGGGGCCCAACATAACATCGTAAATTCTAGACCGTTTTTATAAATAAGGGAAACATGACTACTCATTATGTATTTGAAATTCCTGAAAAGTGAGCTAGGTTCTACAAGATCACAATCTGGGATCCTTCGATTCGATTTGCATGACCGTATAAAAAATTAATTCTACGCAGGTGTCGGTTTTTAGGGTTCCGTATCCAAAGGGTAAAAACGGGTATTACAAGACTCCACTGTCTGTCTGTCTGTCTGTCTGTCACCAGGTTGTATCTCATGAAGCGTGATAGCTGGACAATTGAAATTTTCACAGATGATGTATTTCTGTTGCCGCAACAACAAATACTAAAAACAGAATAAAATAAATATTTAAGGGGGCTCCCATACAACAAACGTGTTTTTTCGGCGTTTTATGCCTTGTGGTACGGAACCCTTCGTGTGCGAGTCCGACTCGCACTTGGCCAGTTTTTAGATTGGATTTAGCTATCTCATGAAGCGATTGATTGAACAAGGCAAGGAATATAAAAATTGGGATGAGAAAAATTAGGCCTTATTTTACGAATCATTTTAGGCATAATTTTGACGAAGGTTCGGTCTTGAATATAGAGAATTATTATTTTACCGTAAGTCTTGAGTCTTAAATAAAATTAGGCAAAAGGTATACCCCATATATACACCCATTTTTTTACCAGCGTTGTATCTTATATAATAGAGCATGAAACAGAAAAAAACAGCTTATTTTTTACCCTGTGCCAGTATGCCAAAATATATTTAACTGAGTTAACTTAAAAGTGTACTATTTTAAATAATCAGACATCGCGACGAAATATAAACAGCTAAAACAATCCGTTTTCACGAAAAAACTTGACATGACGTGTCCCCAGCTGACGTCCAATTTACCTAAATGTCATATTACAGGCTCTAATATTTATCTTTTCGGCGTTCATATCATTACACGTGAACCGATGCGAATATTGACATATTTATTTATTGTGTATTGCCTCTGCATCACCTTGAGGTAGACTGGTAGAAAATACCCAAGGCATTAAGTCCGCCTTTGTACAGTTATTACTTGCGCATATCATCAACCTAGCCTTTTCCCAACTATATTGGGGTCGGCTTCCAGTCTAAACGGATGCAGCTGAATACCAGTATTTTACATGGAGCGACTGCCTATCTGACCTTCACAACCCAGTTACTGGGTAATACGATACCCCTTGGTAAGACTGGTTGTCAGACTTTCGGGCTTCTGACTGCCCGTAACGACTGTCAAAGTCCCACGAATGACAGTCGGGACCAACGGCTTAACGTGCTTTCCGAGGCACGGTCACGGTATGTAAAGATGGTCTTGGTCACCCATCCACAGACCAACCGCGGCAAGCGTAGCGATCGAACTGTGCGGCTTGTAATATTTAGCCACGGGCCTCTCAATACTAAACTACAAACTCAAACAAACTATTCAGTAGTATAATCATGAATGAAGCCAAAGTTTACCAATCCCTAAACACGGGCCTTCTGATGAATTTGTACCCTAATTATTCCGAACCCAGAAATAGCGTTCAAGCGTTTATAATTGTGATTCATTCAGTATGAATATCCATGAACAATAACAAACCCAGTAAACTTGCTCCTCAAATTATTAATTATTATTTTCTATTGGAACAATCGTCCGAGGCTAAGGCTAGCTTCGGCGACGCTTCAGCGGTTGTTGCCAGCACGCGTCGACGGTTGGAGTTGCCTCTGTCGTCGACGCGTGTGAATATACACTAAGTAGAAACTTAAAAAAAAAACAATCAAGCTCCAAAATCTGCTATCTTCTGTGCGACATATAAAACTGTTTCATGACTGTAGGGCCCTTTGTACATACACGTTTTTCGTGCCGTGAAAAACTACTGTTTATTCGCAGTTTGTTGGCACGGTCGACAGTGTTGTATGGAAGCTTGTTGACAGACAACACACGACACGACACGACACGACACGTTTTGTCTACAGAGTGGTTTATACCGTAAAGAAACAGTGCCGTGTACAAAGAGCCGTAGGCTACCCATGCCTAAGCCACTGAAGATAGAACTTCCAGACGTCAATTATAATCCACGAATAAAAATTATCCGTCGATTGAAAAATCAGCCCTTACAGAAATAAAATAATTTATAATTTACGAATATGTATACGTCCAATACGACACCACCATCAGTACGTGGGCGAGGAAGAAGAGGCCGACCAACGGCCAGTTTACGACTCCGAGGCCCACCGGCCTCTGATAGGGTCCTCTCCCCCCGGTGGAACCGTGCCGCGCATGAGATGGACACAAACTGTTATAGAAAATGTCATGCGTGTATACTTTGGGGCTACAGAGGGGGAAGTAATTTGACTGCGTACCGTGCTCGAATGCTCTCTGTAAAATATACTCAAGTATACATATTTATACGTAATAGTTGGTATTCAATAGTTTCTTGCTATCTCTCTCAAAGCTTTTCCGGTAATTAATTTCCGAAGCCTGCAGGCTACAGCAATAATCTTAAGAGCTAAGTGCCGATGAAGCACTTTGCTCCTTTTTGCAACAACTTGCGCAAAAACGCCAACGTTAACATTTTTATACACTAGTGACCCGCCTCCTGATTTGCACAGTTTTTACGAGTTGACAAAACATCGAGATTTTTTAAATAAATGTGTTTGAAATTAACATTTTATAATATTACTCCATGCTACTATTTTTTATATTTTTAAATATTTTTAAATTTAAAAATATAATTTATATGTTTTATTTGATGAAATAAAGGAAATAATAATATTAATAATATATTTATTTGCGTAAAACATGGTATGAAAAGTAGCATGGTATGGTATAATACACATAAACCTTCCGGAATAAATTCTCTAAGAGTCTTTAGTCAACTGGACCCACTCGAAATGGACCCACGGGATCACTCAACCTATTCATATTTATAGTGAAAACCGCATCAAAATCCATTGCAGAGTTCAGAAGAACACGCGGCTACACCGAGAGACACGAAAAGCGACATTAATTTATAAAGGGATGTATTTATTAGCACTTTACCATTAATAAAAACAGCTATAAAATTGTATATCAGCGCTTTAAAATAATAATTCAATTCAATTCAATTCAATTTTTATTCAGTAACAATTCACATTGCGTTCGAACATAATCCAGCATGAAACATTAAAATAAACAACAACATTATAAGATATAGGTAGGTACAAATATATAAGAATACATGCAATTCAATTTAAAATATGATTATGAATAACACCATGAAAACAAAAATTAAAAACCATTATGTCAATAAATTAGTAGTAGCAGTAATTTAAATAAAATATGATTATGAATAACACCATGAAAACAAAAATTAAAAACCCTATGTCAATAAATTAGTAGTAGCAGTAATTTAAACGAAAACAATAATCAACACTAAAAACAATAAAAGTCATAAATGAAAACCGAACACAATCTAACACCATACAAATAATTACATGTCAGTTTTACGAGCAACAAGTCCATTTACAGTTCATCTAACGAGTAGAGACATCTTTCCAACAGGAACGCTTTGAGTCTTGCTTTAAATGAGCCTGTGTACAGTATGCTTTTCAATTCAAGCGGTAACTTATTAAATATCTTAACTGCCTGATACTGTGGACTATGTTTTACTATACCAAAACGCGGTAAGATTTTGTTTCCAAGGTCTTTCCTACGCGTTTTTTCCCTTAACAGCCTGTCCTCGTCTGTTTCGTAGTCATACACATATTTTTTTAAGGTGTTTAAGAGTACTACTACGTAAAGGCTAGGTACTGTGAGAATACCAAGTTCTTTAAAATATGGTTTACAGGTGTCTCGTTGAGAAATGCGGACAATGGTTCGTATCGCTCTTTTTTGGAGAACGAATGCCCTATGCCAGTTATAATGGTAGCTGTTTCCCCAAAACTGTATGCTATACCTCAATTTAGACTCTATCAGAGCATAGTATACCATTTTCAAATGTGTTATGCTCACTTCATCCCTCAGACTTCTTAAGGCATAACAGGCAGATGATATAGACGAATCCAATGCTGCTAATTCTTTCTTCCAATTTAACAATTCATCAATATAAATGCCTAAAAACTTGACTTCCCTGACAAGCTCAATTTTAACTTTGTTAAGTTCAATGTCCATATTGTCCTTGTTACGCGCAGTAGTTTTAAATAACATAATATTGGTTTTAGTTATATTTATTATAAGCTTATTAGCATTAAACCAAGAATGAAAGGCCTCTAGTAATATCTACATCTATAATTTAATATTATTACTTTATTAAACATGAACCAATTTTACAAAATAAATGTAACTATAAAGTAAAAATCTCATCGGTTAAGTTATTTTAAAATATTCTGTTTTAAATTATATTCCTTAATTTGTTACTTTAAAATTTTATTTTTATTTATTATTTTAATTGCTAAAGTGTGTATTTTGATTTTCTATAATATGTTATTTAAAATTTGTATGTTTTTTTGAATTTGTGTACTTGTGACTTTATGGATATTTTTTGTCTGACTAAAATAAATGAATTGAATTGAAAGTAATAACTTCATAGACAACATAATTTTAGTTATAATAGTATAATTGTGGCAAGTATTTTTAATCTTTGGTTACTAACATAATTTTTAAGTATACTAACATAAATATGGATCACTGTGTCTGAATTAAAATAAATAATAAAAATAATAATAATAATAAAAAATACCCAAAAATAATGGTTTGCACTTTATCTGTGTCGAAAACCAACACCAATGGCGTGTCTAGGTTGGTTTACAAGCAATAATAATAAGACGTAGTCGACGGAGCCCCACCTGGCGGGGCCCCTATTTCTGTCTACAGGGTTTAAAAGATCCTGACACGAAGGAGATGACGGTTATCCCCTTCGCACCTAACCTGTCTGAGTCGCGGTGCCCCAAGTCCCGAGCTCGCTTCGCTCCCTCTTGCATCCTAAGTTCTCCAAGTAACAGTAGTAATATTGCCTTTTTTACACACATACGATCAGGGTCCCGTACACTAACTTTATTTTTACAATGTACTATATAAACCATTATTTTTATAGTTTATTCAATTAATGTTAAAGCTAAACACTAAGTGCGAACCATTATTGTGCGTTTATATATTCCCCATTTATATTATTATCTGTAGATGTATAGATAACCAACCTAAAAAAAAGTATATTTACCTATAGTTCTCGTGACCTCCTACCGTATTTCAACACGCAACACATCGACCCATTAGCTCAGGGGGCCTAAAAAGGCCACTTTGGCAGAATCATAAAAGGATAATATAATGGACAGTTAACTGTTAAGTTAATCGTATCAAATCCTATTGGTGAAGCATTTTTCAGTTATTTCTTTTTGTCTGTGCTAAAATAATCAATCCAATCGAAATCCAATCCCAATCTCTTTGATTGTACCTACGTAGTGCAGCGAAAAAAGAAAAACGCGGACTGTCTTCGCCATATTATAATTCATAATGTTATCCTTTTATGATTCTCCAAAGTGGCCTTTTTAGGCCCCCAGTTGGTTAGAGCATCGTCGCGTCGTGCTAATAACGCGAAGGTCGCGGGTTCGATCCCCTCATGGGCCACAATTTTCTTTTGGGTTTTTTTATGAACCAAAGTTAATACTTACGCAAAACTTTCCATTTACTACTACATTCCGCAATTTATGGTATTTGTTTTAAGGCTGATTTTTCAAAAGTTAAATAACTTTTATCTAATGAATAAATATTGCAGCTTCGCTTTTATACGAATTGACCAGTCAAATAAGGTGTTGGGTGTGACTGTCCAGGATGCGCCGAGCGCTCGGTTCAGTTGAGTAACTGGCGGAAAAAACTGCACTACACGAGGAGGCTTCTTCATGCATCCCATATTATATACTTGTTTGTCATGCTTTCAAGCAAAACCGGCTGAACGAATTTATATGAAATTAGGCGTACCTATGGGTAGACCATGACCTGCATTAGGACTTAGGATACTTTTTACCTCGATATTCCTACGGGATCGAAACTTATGCGGGTGAAACCGCAAGGCGCAGGTAGAAATATAGGTAGGTACGTATATAAATTTTATACACTTCTTATACTTAATTTATTAAAAAACTATTAACTCATAAATAACAATAAAATACCATAACCATTACAATATTGACCATATTCCTTCAATTTTTCTTACTGTCCCAGGACGAAGTGGCCGGATTTTTAGGACCGTGAAATGAACGGAACCACAGTAATATCGGTAAACGCTTGTCTGTTCCAGACTAATGTGTTTGGCAGCCAATGTGTTCCAGGCAGTGTTTGGTATGATTATGTGAAAATAGTTTCTATATTAACGCACCCACAATCCTTAAAGTAACTCTGTCTGCTTGTTACCATTTCTTGCCTGTACTTGGCTGAGCAGATTTGGCACACAGGTAGCATGTCCTGAAGGGCTATACTTCACCGGGACACCATGGCGGCGCAACCACGGTCACGCTGCCAGATAAATATACACAGCTTTATGGTGGGTATCTCACCAGGCGTCTTTTAGGGTACCTACGCAATAAGCGGTTAGCCGCAATACGGCCAGCCGTCCGGCTGACCGGAATCAAAAATTTGGACGAGAAAGTAGTTTTTATACGCACTGCGATGCGGCTGCCGGCCGACCGCTCCGGTCGTTCTGAGCGCTGCGGCCCGACTCACGGCCAACCGCACGGTTGCTATACACACTACGCGGATGGTGCTAGTTCGCGGTTCCCCGCCATTGACGGTTTACGTGTTCACCGACGCTCGCGCATTTTATCGATAATTAACTATGGATTTCGATACAGAAAAGTTTATAATTGAGATACAAAATAGGCCAGCAATCTGGAATACAAAATCCGCAGAATATTCGGATAGAAACTTGCGTTCAAAATCAACCGTCCAACCGCAAACCACGACGGTTTCTTAACCGCATGTTCCGGTTGCGGTTGCGGCTAACCGCCATCCGGCTTACCGTAAGCGCAACCGCATCCTGCGGTCCACCGGACGGCTGACCGCATTGCGGCTAACCGCATAGTGCGTATGTAGCCTAAGCGGTTGCGCAATCAACCATACATTTTGTTGGTAGCGGCGACTAGTTGCGCCGCCATGACACCATGGCGGCGCAACCAGTCGCCGCGGTGAAATATAGCCCTAAGATAATTGCGTAACACACTATCAGTAGCAATGGCTTTCATTTTGACAGTTCAACAACATTCATTGCGTTATTTACGTTTTTTAGCGGAGAAATTTTTGAACTTTTGAAGCAATATCCATCAAAATCATTCAAAATGTGAGTGAATGTGTTGTGCAATTAGGGTTTTGGGTTAGTAAAATAAAGCCAGCGTAAAAAAGGAAACAATGCGTATAAAACGGGCGTCAAAATACAATTACCTAACGAAGTCGAGAGTAACTTGTTCTTCCGTTATTATGATTTGTTTTTTGTACTGGGATCCTTCTGGTTACGAAGAAGTTGAAGGTCAATGTTTGTTCTACGAAAAAAATACCATTAAAAAAAATTTACCCTTGAGTGCGTCTTTGCGTGCGTTACATTACGCACTACCGTAAACAGCGAATTTTATAAACCAAAAATAAAAATCATTTCCCAGCAATTAATTATTTTTGCACAAAGTTAATAAGTTTTGATGTACAGAATGCGTTGATGACGACTTGTGAAGGGTCTGTATACCACACATCTGAGGCCTAAAAACAAATTAATGAGGAATGTCAAAACTGTTGGAAACTCACAAGTTTCCTACAGTTTTGACCTTGGTTCTAACAGCCTACTCGTGCAGGCTTCCGGCAAAAGTTTTGAACCTTTTAACAAAATTTATTGACAGCCGAGCGGCGGATGGAATTTCCCATGGGCAGAAATGAAGACCTTCCTTATGAACTTTCAACCCTTTTAAGGGATTTAAAAGGAAAATCCTTCCGTATTGCTCACAATCGCCATACACCCTTACATTTTGAGAGGGGTCATTGTACTCATCATTACGAACGTCTTTTACTATGGGACCAACCCTGAAATCGTGAAAAAATAAATCAGCTGATCCATACATTTATGTTTGCATAACTCGACAGACTCGACAAAAGATTTTTTTTTAATAGGACATAAGTGACTTCCTTTTGTGAAAAAAAAATACGAGCAGTAAAAATAGGGGAACTGTACTGGATAAGGGGAAAATACTCTGTATCGAATTTAGTGACTTTTATTACTTTATGTACAGTATTAAAATAATAATAAGAATATGTACAAGTATATAAAAAGGAAAGGAAAGAATCAAAGGGCATCAAAAAATTTATCCGCATCGCTGTCAACAGGAAACGTGCCCAAAAGACTGGCAGCATTGCCACGTTGTATGGCAATGCTGATTCTTTGGCCAAAAAATAGGCCAGCCCTCTGGTCACGTGAAGAGTCGACCAACCGCTTGGCGATGTCTCGAAATACCACGTGGGCACTCGGGCCCCATGGCCCTAGAGTTTCAACCCCAAACGGCTCAAACATATACGTTCCAAAGAGATTGGAGTATTTGCGCCGTTTGAGGTTTTCCGCACCTGCAGCAGCTACAAGTATTACTGCCATTTTTGCTAGACCTATTTCCAGCTGTTGATTATGCCTATTATACTATTGCCCACTGGGCTTAAAAGCTGCTGATGGAAACTTGTGTAATGGTACTGCATGAACCTATTATTTTTGGTTAAAAATGTAAACTTAAACTGTCATTGAAAATTGGAACATTTTCTGCTTGAAAGGTGATGAGGTAGATTTTTAAAACAAGCTGTAAAAACTTGAAAATCTTTCTGGGACTCGGAAATTTTAAAAGAGACGTGACTTCTAAGTTTGTTTCCGTGTTTTTTCTCAGAGTAGTCGGATAGGAAACACGGACCTCATCTATAGTTCTAAAACAGAATTTATGTTTAACGTGTAAAAGTTATTTTTATAAAAACATTACAGAAATAAATAAATCATGAATGTTTTCTTGTGTCAGACGGCTTTTCGAAAACGTAATTAAAAGAGACTTAGACTTATAAAACCTCAAGATTCAGTAGTCGTAGTCTCAAGTTCTAAATTTCTATGAACAGTATCTAATCAATAAATTACTAAACAAGGTAGTTAATTGATTATTGCTACGTCTGCATATTCTAAACATAATATGCGCAAAATGATAACCAAGATTCTAAGCAGAGATGCGAGCGAAGACTAATTTCTATTACCACGTTAATTAATTACTGGATATCCGAGATAGTATGGCGGCTAGGACTAAGATAAATGATAGCTTTGCTTGCTGTAAGCGAGGTCTACAATATGGTTGAATGTGGAAACTTTTTTCTGGAATAAAGGATGTGTTAGGTACTGATAAGAGAAAATATTCTGCCCCTAATCTAATGCATCATCTATACATTGTGGCGATTAGGTTATTACATTAATTGAAACCACGTATTATTCTACATTATGTATTTTGAAATTCAGTTTTCTATTTTATAAAAGTTATCTGTTGACTTTTCAATCGACAGATAATTTTTATTCGTGAAATAAAATTGACGTCTAACAGAATAGAATACTCTTTATTGTGTACACCATATTATAAATTACAGACATAAATATAGAAACTTTACAAAGGGTGACACAATGGGCGGTCTTATCGTTAAAAGCGATCTTCTAAAGACAAACTTTGGATGGATTAGAAAGGGGAAGGACAGACAAATACTGTAGGTAGTCTGTGGTGTACCATTTACATAATACAATAAATACATACATATGTAAATTATATTATAACAGATTTTGTATGGAAGAACTGTCAAAAAATTCAAAATTATTCCTCGGATAAAATTATCTGGCGTTGGAAAATTCAATTGGAAATATGTACCTAATCGCCACTCTGTATGTACTCGTATATCCTACACCTATGTAAATAATTATGTCTTATCTTTTCAATCAAATCCGCCTACATTTTTCCCAACTATCTTGGGGTCGGCTTCCAGTCTAACGTTGTAACGTTGTAAGTTGTAGAAAAGAAGTTGCAATTGACCAAGATTTTTTTTCAATAGTGGTAAAGCATTTACGAGTCGACTGCACCTAGGGTTGCCAGATCCGAAAATAAGGTTTCCTGGAAAAATCCCTGACTTAACAATAAATGTCCTGACATTTTTCATTAAAGGGTGCGCAGTGGACAAAGGAGAGAAATAGATTGTCCATAGCTTCTATTAAGGCTCTACTGTTGACACAGTTCAATCTGAAGACCACATCATGTGAAGAGTTTCATAAAATTGTTATGAGAGACCAGCAGTTGCTGAAAGCTATACCGAGCAATGAAAAGTACGAGGTTCAGATGAATCACACTAATATTATAAAGGCGAAAGTTTGTGAGTGTCTGTGTGTGTGTGTATTGGGGTGTGTTTATATGTTTGTTACGTCTTCACGCTCAAACGGCTGGACCAATTTTGATAAAATTTTGTATAGAGGTAGCTGACACCCTGGATTAACATATAGGCTACTTTTTATCCCGATATTCCCACAGGATCGACATTTACGCGGGTGAAACCGAGGGGCGCAGCTAGTAATTAATAAATAATCAATTATGATTAGATTTTATTCTTTGATTATAATATTTTTCTCTTTTTTTTTTTTAATTCCAGACAATTTCCAAATTTCCCTGTTTCCCTGACAGACAGCTGAAATTCCGGGCATGTCAGGAAAATTCCTGTCATCTGGTAACCCTAACTGCACCTAAAATATTAAAAGTTTTACTTACAATGCTTCTGCCACTTGAAGTTATGCTGGATCTCGTGCCGCATACCCCTCCATAACTTGGTGACTATCAAGGAGTATGCGAATGACATGATAAAGATGGGTATCAGCAGTAGTCCAGCATCTATGCCAATGTTGAAGGCTCGTTCTAACTCCAGGCTGGTCCACACTTCTCTGCATTTGAAGGCTGCAAAAGAAAAATGGGTTAAAAATGTTGGTATAAAAATACAGGGTAACAGGTTTATTGACGCACAACCAGCCGGTCGATTCTGTAAAAATCTCACCGTGAAAACTTAGGTGAAGTGAGTTTGTTTTTGCTAGGAATTGACACTTGGCAGCTCACTCCACGCTCACTTCACCTAAGTTTTCAAGGTGAGATTTTTACAGAATAGCACCGCTGTTACCGTGGATTCAGCACATGTTCTGGTCCCTGCGATGGAACTTTTCATAGGTTATTAAAAAAAATCAGTTTACTACAAAACTGAAATACCTACGTGGTCAAAATGTTTGGAACAGCAATTTTTTTTTCTTAATAAACAACGAAACATTTTTAATACCTCATAAGAATCCGTGATATAAAAATCGCCGTTTTTGAAGTGGTAATTGAATGATTTGTATTAGTTTACAGTGCCAGCGTATGAGTTATTAACAAAGCACTTCCCAACACAGAGGCATCGACATAAGTAATGTACAGACGCCAGCACATCAAGCTACCCGAAACTATCAAATTCTCTGTGTGTGTGTGTGTGTTTATATGTCTGTTACTTCTTCACGCTCAAACGGCTGGACCAATTTTGATAAAATTTTGTATGGAGGTACCTGACACCCTGGATTAACACATAGGCTACTTTTTATCCCGATATTCCCACGGAATCGTAACTTATGCGGGTGAAACCGCGGGGCGCAGCTAGTGTTAAATAAATCACGCTTGCACTAGAAGCACAAAATTCGAACAGTACAAAAATGAAGAATACTATGCAATACCAGTGGTGTAGTGAACCCAGCGTTTTAGAGCTTCAAAACGAACGAATCATTTTCCTAAATAAACATTTCACATTTTATATTTAATGCCTTATTCAACAACCACCATAAATTGAAGTTGCCCTTTTACGAGCCAACTGTATTCGCATAGATGTCGTGAAAGTTGTTTCCACTTCCGAAAAAAAGTATTGGCTGTTAGGGTCAGTTCACACCGAGACGCGACGCGACACGCAGTTTTCAAGATAGAAATACAATTACAGACCTTATCTACTACAATAAAAGGTACATAATTCAGTGTCTACCTACTACGTCGAGCTACGCAGCGCGGCGCCGCCGCCGCGCGGCGTAGCTCACTGAATCGTGTATCTTTTTGTGTAGTAGATAAGGTCTGTAATTGTATTTCTATCTTGAAAACTGCGCGTCGCGTCGCGTCTCGGTGTGAACTGATCCTTAGTTCCATTATCAAAAGTATAGTTTTCCAATACCTTTCTAAGTCACTAGGTCAGTTAGATAATGGTAAAGGTGACGACTATAACTGGATATCTTATTGACCTGCCGATAGGAATCGGTTGCAGATTAGGGTTTCAATTATGTGAGCGGGCACGCCCTTTATGAGGCGGAGGCTTTTATTTAATATTTACCTAAGTTTTGTTTACATTTTTAGTTTTTGCTTGAGTATAGTTTTCATTGTTTCCGTTGGTATACTGGCGTGTGCTAGCTGACATAGTAAATAATTTAAGGGACTTACAGGGTCTAACTTACAGGGTCGTCTGTGTGGTGCAAAACTTAAACAATAGCACCACCCCATACTTCCCGTGGGTGTCGTAAAAGGCGACTAAGGGTCGTACCGGAGAATGCAGGGCAGCAGCGTTCTCTATGCATTCTACCACCATACCATACTGCGATCGCCAACCCGCCTGCCAAGCGTGGCGATTATGGCAAATCCCCCCCTTTTGGGGGAGGCCTATGTCCAGCAGTGGACGTCTTTCGGCTGAAATGATGATGATGAATGATGACAGGGTCTAAACACAAAAACGCAAGTTTTTACCGACTTTATAGAAACAATAATAATACATTATGTCTCTTTGACAAGAATCATTATTACAAAGAGATCCGTAGAATATGTATTTTTAGGGTTCCGTACCCAAAGGGTAAGAACGGGACCCTATTACTAAGACTCCACTGTCCGTCTGTCTGTCTGTCTGTCATCAGGCTGTATCTTATGAACCGTGATAGCTAGACAGTTGAAATTTTCACAGATGATGTATTTCTATTGCCGCTTTAACAACAAATACTAAAAACAGAATAGAGTAAATATTTAAGGGGGGCCTCCTATACAACAAACGTGTTTTTTTCGGCGTTTTTGCCTGGTGGTACGGAACCCTTCGTCCGACTCGCACTTGGCCAGTTTTTTTGAGTTTATTATTTTCTTTTCGTTCCCAAAAGCACAGTCTTTTCACGCGGATGAAATCGCATAGCTTTATTTTAGACACGACCAATTGGGTAAGAGGACATTTCATATATCTATTTAGATAAAAATCAATGTTTGTATGTTTGTCCTCTTAGCGTTCCGAAACCCTTGGTCAGATTGTGATGAAACTTTGGTAGGGTGTACTGGGGACGCCCGTGAAGGTTTCTAATTATTAAAACATGGGAAAAAATAACAAAAAAATACTGAGGCGGTACGAAACGAAGTTCGCCGGGTCAGCTAATTTCATTTATAAATGAAAATGTAACTAACAGCGGTGTGATTTCGAAGACCCGGAAAATAAGAGGCAGTCGTACGAGAGCCCGTGAATCATATCTACACCATTTGAGGCTGTATTTTACCGAGCGCGGCACAAAAATACCGAATCAAAATACTATCAAAACTTGGAAAGCGAGAACTTAAATTGCAGATGAAATGTTTTTGGTGTTGCTCTGTCAGCAAAAATATTTATTTATTTAAGCGTCAATTATTTTGTTTGTTAAAATAAACTGCAACTTTTGACATTTTCAGGGCTTGAATAGAATTGAATTGAGTGAAGTAATCATTTGATGAATTGTCTTTTTATGCAAATGTAATTCTGATTTAGAGTCGCTGGACGGTCTCCGAACCCAAGTGGGAAGGTGAAAGTCGAACCTCGTAAAGTGAGGCTACTTCGACGGAAGAGCAGCAGGGTGTGGATGTGGAGCTGAGTCACAACCATGCTCCACCTCCTATCCTACCCTCTGTGCCCCAAAACATGCAGCCAAAGTGACCTCTGCGCTGCCACCGATAACGCCGTGCAAGTGGCGGAGTTTTGGACCAAAATATTTTTATATATATCTTTTTTTTGTGCCAGCGACAAGAAGAAGAAAAATACTGATTCAGATCGAATGAATTCGTTTTAGAACTCAGGTGAACTTAAGTTCTCAGCTGTACCTAAGCATGAATTGTCGAAGTGAGAACTAGTTGAAATTTTCACAGATAAAGAAACTTACCTACACAAGATTTCACAACTTCAGCCCAATAGCCCACATAACAATATTATCTCAGGAAAGAAGAATACAAAAAGCCTTTTACAAACCCTGCTTATATGCATGTTTTACTTTGTTTATAGCCGCTTAGGGAATGCTGCAGCTGGTACTACAAAGTAGCGCTGAAATGGCGAGTTTAATAAAAATATAGGCGGCCACTCGAGCTACATACTATACCTGCAATTTCAACATTTTACCAGCGCCTTTTCGAAACAAGTAGAATTTCATACGGTTTATTAAAATATGCAAAATCTGGCAACTTCAAATTGCATGCAAAAGAATCGTGGTTTATTAATCTTTGAACTTTGACTTTATTAAACCGAAACTTTGTCGGCAAAGTGTACCTACGGTAAAAGAACTTTATTTCACTTTAAAACTGGACGAAATATGTTATTATTATAACCTATGGTTATAATATCACACTTTACTTTAATACCTTGACAAAGTGCCGTTGGAAAGATAATAATTATAGCGGCTAGGAAACATAGAGGTTATTTATGTCCCACAATGTCCTTCGTAATGAAGGACTTCGTGAGGGGCTAATGGCTAATTAATAACAGCCTCGTTGGTCGTTTGGTCTCGTGGTTGCATGTGCGACTGCTGAGCGTGGGGTCCTGGGTTCGATTACCGGGTCGGGCACAGTGTTATTGAGTTTTTCCATTAGGAATTTCTTAGTAACGGCCCGGAGTTTAGAAATTGGTGGTTTAATAGGCACGGTGGTGCCTCGGAAAGCACGTAAAGCCGTTGGTCCAGCGCCTGATCTCTCCTCGGTCGTGTTGGATTACCGTCCCATCAGACTATGAGAGTAAAGGAACAAAGAGTGCACTTGTGTTTACGCACATACGTACTTGTGCACTATAATATCTCCTGCGTACCCGGCTAATCTCCGTTGAGATTGGCCACCGTAACCAGAATCGGTCGGGAGGCTGTAATAACAGCCGCATGGGTCGATCAACCAGGTTAAGCTACGCTTGCCGCGGTTGGTCCGTGGATGGGTGATCTTAACATATCAAGACCCCCCTCCGTGTCTCGGAATGCACAATAAGCCGTTGGTCCCGGCGGTCCTTCGTGGATCTTTTGCAGCCGTTACGGGTCGTCAGAAGCCCGAAAGTCTGACAACCAGTCTTACCAAGGGGTATCGTATATAATTGGGTAAAAATTGTAATTGGGTTGTGAATGTCGGATAGGCAGTCGCACCATGTATAATCCTGGTATTCAGCTGCATCCGGTTAGACTGGAAGCCAACCACAACATAGTTGGGAAAAGGCTAGGCAGATGATGAATGTCCTTTGTAATAGATAAATTTTACAATAATAAAATCGATATCCGTGGTCGGATTAAACATATTTGGATTTCCTACATATGTTTTGAAAATGGAAGCCAATTTATCAATTCGAGATGTCAATAGCGTTCCGAAAAGTCGTTACGGTGAACCAATGAAAAGTTTTTAATGTAATTCGGCATCTGAATAATTTCGCATCATGATTTATTCATAGATTCCTGCGTAAGTTAAAAGCGTCAGTAAAATCGAATGATACCTGTGAAATTCGCATTTTCACATTGGGTTTCATTTTGTGATTCATCATCATCATTTCAGCCGAAAGAAGTCCACTGCTGGACATAGGCCCCCAAGCACCTCCACTTCGACCGGTTCTGTGCTTCTCGCATCCAACGGGTTCCTGCGGCCTTCACAAGGTCGTCGGACCACTTTGTGGGAGGCCTTCCAACGCTACGTCTTCCGGTACGCGGTCGCCACTCCAGAACCTTTCGGCACCATCGGCCATCTGTTCTGCGAGCAATGTGCCCTGCCCACTGCCACTTAAGTTTGGCAATTCTTCGGGCTATGTCGGTTACCTTGGTTCTCCTGCGGATCTCCTCAATCCTAATTCGATTGTGATTAACGAAATGAAATCCAATGTGAAAATAGAAAGTGTTATATGTCCTGGTTTGTGGCTGCTTTTGTATGAGTTTTGTTTAACATTTTGGTGGATAATCCAGTGAAAAAAACATCAGGGTCAAATTAAACTAGCTAGGGAAACTGAGCAGACGAGATCATCATCCATCAACATAATCAGTCTATAATGTTCCCACTGCTGGGACACAGGCCTCCTCTCTGTGAGCGGGAGTGGGTCATAATCTACCAGCCCAGTGCGGGTTGGTCCACGTCTTCGAATTTTTGGTCCTAAGACATGACGGTTTCCTCACGATGTTTTCCTTCACCGTTTTGAGAGCAGTGGTGATTAAATTAAATACACAAAGTAAAGTGCCTGCCTGGGTTCGGACTCACGACCTAGGACTCGTAAGTCGGAGCCGATACCACTGGGCCACCACTGCTCACGTAACAGACGTGATAGGTAAACATAAATCTAAACATGATAAAACAGATTTTCTGAACTGATACTTCAATGCTCCTGCGGTGCGGTTGATGACCCTAAAAAAATCATATACACATTTTATTTTACCATGTTTAGAAATCGATAAACGTCACGACATGGGAGTTGAGTCCGTATGCTCCATCTATCTAGTACCAACCTTGAAGATATCTACGCTCAATTTCTGTTTCCCTTGGGCATTGGATTAGGACGACCGAATTTCTCCCCCGATAGTACCTAGCTAACTAGACTTCGGTTAGGCACAGTATTCATGTTTATTTTGAATTTACAGACCGCATGCGTGTAATCCGCTTGATATCAAAATCAACATTAACCTAGTACTTGTGCACCACAACGTGTAAGGCAATTAGGCGACGTGTGGCCATCTTGGATCTAGGCGACGTAATCGTCAATTTCATTATTATGTTACTCAGTATTCAGTTCTTAGTGCATATCTTCACAAAGAACACACCCTCCAAATTTCATTTCATGTCTCTAGGACCAGCGGTTTAGGCTGTTCATCGATATATCAGTCAGTCAGGACTTTAAATTATATTTAAATAGATTTTGAGTGTGTGTTATTATATATTGACAAACATTAAATCGTCAAGAATCGGTCGTAATACAATGTGTAAAAACAATTGTTTAAATGTATAGAATTCTATCCTTTTAAGTCGACAACGCAACTGGTAATGAAATTCCTGCCCACGCGGCGATAAAACGCTTTCCCCAACCATAGTTAACTTCAGGAAACAAGACGCAATATTCTAGCGGTATTTTTATATTGAATCTACTTGCCTCTGGCAACCTCACATAGAAGTGATTTCCTACTAAAAGGGATAAAGGTGACACCTCACAAGTGCAATGCAATTCCACGACACGTTCTTGAAAGAAAGAAATAAAAATGTTCATTTGCCACAGCACCTTACCGCTATTAATCCCATGTTAATGGATATAGTCGACCTCGTTATTGCTTTACCTCTTTATACAACAGTTCCCAGCAAATTGAAACTTCACTAACCAACAGCAACCTTATTGTAACGAGAATAAAGATCACAGTAATTTTGATAGACTTGTCAGTGGCAACAACCCAACAGGAACATTTTTGAATAGAATAAAGATTAATTTTATTTGGTCAGTGATGCAAAATAAATCAGAGATGAAATAACTGTGAAAGGAATGTGGTTAAAACTATCTAACTGTCACAATGTCAAATAGCCCTTGTCGTTTTATGACGTGCAAGTGACATTTAGCCTTAGTGTGATTGAAATAAAGCATTAGATTGACTAATGTTTTAGATACCACGGTGCTTTAAAGTCACGCGTACAATAATAAGTATACCAATACCGAAAACTCAAAACAAATAAGAAACAGCGTACATATCCCATATTTTTACGCGAGAGCTGATATTATGAGGAGTAACTTAGACCTACTTTTATTTTATATAAAGTATTAATTACTTTACCCTACTGGTTACATCCTAATACTTACACATAGCTAACACAATGGGTGCGACGACCCGCCTTAGGCGTATATTAATGTTTTGTCTAAGTAAAGTAAGTAAACAGTCGGACACTAATCGGAGGGCTTTTTGCGCAGTGCAGTGCGAAATTACCACGCCATGTTCAAAACAAAACAAAAGCGGAAGGACCGCGAATAAGGACCAACCCTAGCTGCGGTTTCTCCAAATACGTTTTGTGGACCCCCGACATCCAATTTGTTAAACACATGGAAACACAGGAAAAATATCACACAGTAAACTTAGTTCCTTAAGGGGCTTACAGGACCTAAACCTTTTAGAAACAATAAAAGTTTTATATCGACTACAGTAAACAAAATCAGGAAAATATATTATATTCTTCAGAATATATGCTAGGTAGATAGTGTGTTGAAAACATAATCGGGGGGCACGGCAGTGCCCCCGCCAAGTCGAGCGCGAAGCAAACACTGCCGTACCATCCTTTACAGGAACCATTTCGCCGCATTTTCAGGCCCCTATTTGAGAACCTCTGGATAAGACCAGAACGCAGAAATTTTCGTCATCCAGTAAGCTATAATCACATACTTATAATCCAAAATTTCAAGTCTGTAGGTTATTTAGTTCCGAAGTTAAACGAAAGCAAAGTTTCGCATTTACGACACTCACTCACTCACTCACTCACTCATCATCAAAATAGAACTAGTACTTCCCATAAACTCAGAGTGCTGAAATTTGGTACAGAGTTAGGGTTTAATGGCCACATAAAGGGAAAACTATAAAAATTAGGATAATCGAAGATCTGGAGTACTTGGTGACCCTGATTAGAAAACACAAGAGCCCAACCAAACTATTAGAGATCGACATACCGCCTTTACAAAAAATATTCAACTTGGTGGGCCGCTTCATTTGATGTGAAAAAACTGGCCAAGTGCGAGTCGGACTCGCACACAAAGGGTTCCGTACCACAAGGCAAAAACGCAGAAAAAAACACGTTTGTTGTATGGGAGCCCCCCTTAAATATTTATTTTATTTTGTTTTTAGTATTTGTTGTTATAACGGCAACAGAAATACATAATTTGTGAAAATTTCAACTGTCTAGCTATCGCGGTTCTTGAGATACAGCCTGGTGACAGACAGACGGACGGACGGACAGCGAAATCTTAGTATTAGGGTTCCGTTTTTACCCTTTGAGTACGGAACCCTAAAAATCGAAGGTCTGAAGTATCTGATGAAGAACCCTCAGCTGGTCTCAGCTGTATTAGAGATATGGTAATGCCCCCTTCTACTATTGGTATTACTACGACGAATAAATAAAAATCGACTGTCATTGCAAAAATCCAGCGTAGTGGCACACATCTTCTAATTTAATCTAGCCTATAGCGTCCCACTGCTGGGCGAATGCCTCCCCTTCTGCTTTTAATACGCATATAACTAAAATTAAAGGAAATCTCTGGAAAAGACTAGACCGGCTTTTATACTTATACTTACAAGTTTACAAGAAGAAATAGTCGAACGATTAACTTTATTCTCCTCGAACATTACACAAATTAAATAAACAAAGGAGGATGGACATAAATGTATGGAAGCTGGTACCCGAAAAACATGGCAACCAAACAAAATAATTTATATACAGTTTTAAAGATCTAATTAGATAGAGCAATAGTCGTTAGGGGGGATAGTGTCAGTTCGCTGTCCGTTCAGAGATATACAACCTTCAAAGGTTAGGTTAGGTTATCGTTAGGTTAGGTCATAAGTATAAGTAACAATAATAGACTCTTGCTTTGTCGTGACGTGACTGAATTTCTACCTTTTTTTTTTTACCCCGTTTTTCCATTTACACTACGCTGGGGGTCGCGGTAACGTACAATGCTTTCGCAACGCCCTAACCTAACCTTAACCTAACCTACATAATGTTAAAGGTTGTATATCTCTGAACGGACAGCGAACTGCGACTATTCTCCTTAGCAACTAAGGTTCTACATAATTAGACCTTTCAATCTGTATATAAATTATTTTGATTGGATGTAATTAGTTTTCAACGCCCTAACCTAACCTAACAAATGTATAGTGTTAAAGGTTGTCTAACTCTGAACGGACAGCGAACTGGGACTATCCCCCATAATAACTATTGTTCCACATAATTAGACCTTTCAATCTGTATATAAATTATTTTGTTTAGATGTAATTAGTTTTCGGGTACCAAAACGCCCTAACCTAACCTAACATAAATGTATAGTGTTAAAGGTTGTATATCTCTGAACGGACAGCGAACTGGGACTATCCCCCATAACAACTATTGTTCTACATAATTAGACCTTTCAATCTGTATATAAATTATTTTGTTTAGATGTAATTAGTTTTCGGGTACCAAAACGCCCTAACCTAACCTAACATAAATGTATAGTGTTAAAGGTTGTATATCTCTGAACGGACAGCGAACTGGGACTATCCCCCATAACAACTATTGTTCTACATAATTAGACCTTTCAATCTGTATATAAATTATTTTGTTTAGATGTAATTAGTTTTCGGGTACCAAAACGCCCTAACCTAACCTAACATAAACCTAACATAAATGTATAGTGTTAAAGGTTGTATATCTCTGAACGGACAGCGAACTGGGACTATCCCCCATAACAACTATTTTTCTACATAATTAGACCTTTCAATCTGTATATAAATTATTTTGTTTGGATGTAATTAGTTTTCGGGTACCAAAACGCCCATCCTCCTTACACTAAAATATTAATTTCGCTCAAAATTTGGTCAAAACATAATGCATTGGACTAAGAGTGGCGGTGATACCCGCACACGTCGCTAGATGACGCTGACTGTATTTTAAAACGCGCTTACGTTTGTTTTTCCGATAACCTTTTAATAATAATTTGATTCACGAATTATTGCCTTTTAAGTCAAAATTTGAGATCATACCCCGGGCATACGTGTACAGAGAACAATTCCCAATCTGTGTGGCGTATGCCCTAACAATTCACAAGAGCCAAGGTCTAAGTCTAAAAAATACCCTCATGGACATTGGCACCTCCATATTCTCTTGTGGCCAAGACTACGTGGCGCTTTCACGAGTAACCAATATTCATGGGGTGCACATCATAAATGTTGACTTCAAGAGTATAAAAGCTCAAGCTACAGCGATCACCGACTACAACCGGCTTAGGCGTAAATACCGCGCCGATCTTTCAGAAATTAAACCGTCTAAAAGAATAAATAATGAACGCGAATGGGCAATACGAAAAACTGTTGCTACTGTACAAGAATCAGAACCGGAAAAAAAGAAAATAAAGATTTGTAATAATAAAAAAACTACTCCTAAAAAGAAAAAAACTGTGTGTAATAAGAAAATCTAATAAAATAAATCAATATACGTACAAAAAGAATACGTACGTACGTATACGTTTCTACAAAAAGAAGTGAAATCCCACCAAAAACATTCTGTAAAAAACTAGCCAAGTCTCAATGGAGCTGCTTGTTTATCTCTAAAAAGTAATGAAATCTAGACAAAGTCGTACCAAGTCTAAGGTTCCTTACTGCGATTTCTTTATTATTATAGTTAATGTTGTGTGACTTGGCCGTTGAAGGGTACACAAGGGTACAAAACCAGGTGCTCCATGACACCATTGCACCAATCTGTCGCCAGAACCGCTACCCATTGACGATGGAAAATTGCCACTTGGAAAACGTTGATTCAATAACTAGTGAATTGTAGGCTTGATAAAGCTGCGTATTTCAATAATACTTATGTATAGGCGAGCCTGAAACAAACAGTTTTAAAAATTATTTCCAATACAGACGGACTTATAATCATTGATAGAAGTCCGTCTGTACGTCTATTTTATGTTAGATCGGTGGTCGATTTGACGCTCCAAAAAGAAGAGAGCAGAAGTCAGCATTGTCAATGCTGAATGCATGTGTTGCACAATCAACAACAGCCTAAAATGAGACACTAGCGTCCAATTACCAATACCAGTATGGGCTGATACCTCGCTTAACAAACTTAGGTATTTACAACAGATATAACATTACGCGTGTAAACAAAATTGACTTATACCCACTAACGTATAAAGAATGTTCAACGGCCAAGTCACACAACATTAACTATAATAATAAAGAAATCGCAGTAAGGAACCTTAGACTTGGTACGACTTTGTCTAGATTTCATTACTTTTTAGAGATAAACAAGCAGCTCCATTGAGACTTGGCTAGTTTTTTACAGAATGTTTTTGGTGGGATACAACTGATTTGATACGATAGAAAACAATCATGAAGATATCTCTAAAAAGAAAATTTGCTTGAAGTTGTGTTTGAAAACACTACTGTTTTAATTTTTTAGTCCAAACAATAGATTTTTTGTAATTAAATAATTGCTTCATATTTTGCAATAAATTACCAGCGTTGTGTCATCGCGCTTCTCTTTCTGTTCTATACAGTACGACGATGACCGCGCTTTAGGTCATGCAAGCCCATCGATATCCGTGCTTATAACTTTGTGATTTTTCATGATACAGTTTTGAAATTTTGTACATAGATTCTTTATATAAAAATACTAGGCACGTGTTTCGGGTTTCGCATATACTAAAAAATAATGTTGTATACACAATTATGATGAAGTGGAAATAGAGTGTTCTTTTTCTCCCATTTAAAAAACTGCAACAGTTTAATATCGACTTCAAAGTCAAGCAAACAAGACTCACAAGAAGAAAATATAAAAATAATATGTACCTCTTTTATTGGAAATACGTACGTTACGTGACTGAATGTCCAGCAATCTCAGTTTTAGTTCACATGAATGAAGAATGATAGATGGAGCGAATGAATGATAGAATGAACTATACATTTACTAAGGTCGTTCGCTTAATAGGAAAGTCATGAAAGTACAATTTGGTTTATCCCGGATAATGTCCAGATATTCCGTCATGCGTTTTTTCACCTAAAAATAATAAAGGCTAAAGATTTTGTATACGATTCGGTATAGTTATTTGCATTACGTAGCCTTAGGATTACATCCTAGAAGTTTCAGAAGATTTTTTTATTGGTTTTAGTCACAGATCTTTGACAGATTTTGCATATCCATTTCATTTATATAGCTATGGTTGTAAGATCCCATACGACTAGAAGAAAACCAGTAGAAAATCGGACGCACACATTGCGCCAGTTTTGTTAAAGCCCCATGTAATGAGGGGCAAGCCTATTGCCATCTGCCGCCCCAGTCCAGACTCCAGGCTGCTCGTAAAAAAATCCAGATGTAAAAACCCAATTAAACTTTGCCTGAATTTGGATAAATCGAGATTTAACGCTGTAGGTACAGACGCCAGTACATCAAGATACCCGAAGCTGTAAATTTTTCCCAATCAACTTTGAACCTTGTGCTTTAGCGATAAAGTTGAATATTAAAGAAATTTGACAGATTGTAGAAACTTGATGTACTGTGTACCTCCCCTACAGCGTGTATTAGAACAATCAAATCTAAGTTGTTCAATTTAATGGTCTGTCCATTACACTGAATAACTTTCGCCATGGGATCAGCAACGTAACTAATCGAGAAAAAACGATCAGCCGTCCCATACATTTGGGTCAAGTGGGTTGTTTTCCGTATGTTGAAGTTACGACAGTTCTTCAGTTTTATGGTCTGAGGGGCAATTCTCGTAATTTTAAGAACGTTCACAGTCTGATCTCAGTCTCAGTCTGTCAAAAATACCTCTAATTTCCCTACATTTTTGATAAGTTTTTGGCATTTCTTTGTCGCCAAGATGAGATTGTGACTAGATTTTGAATGTTTTTAAATTACGAGAATTGACCTTCTGTTAACCCCTCTTTGAGGAGTGGCTAGAGAGGCGCCACGGCGCCCTCACCTACCGCCTGACGCAGGTCCTCACCGGACACGGAAGTTTCGGGAGGTTCCTGCACATCATCAGGCGGGAGGAAACGCCCGGGTGTCACCATTGCCAGGATCGCCCAGAGGACACGGTGGAGCACACGGTGGAGGTCTGCCCCGCTTGGGCGGAGCACCGCCGTGTCCTCGTAGAGGCGATCGGCAGCGGCGGCGACCTCTCGCGCCCAGCCCTGGTGCAAGCCATGGTCCGGGGCGAGAGGGAGTGGGAGGCAGTCACCTCCTTCTGCGAAGCAGTCATGCTAGCGAAGGAGGTGGCGGGACGGCTCAGGGAGAGAGCCTCCCGTCCCAGCCGCCGCGGGAGACGCTCCGGACGTCGGGAGCCGCGCGACGACTCCCGGCCACCGTAGGCGCAGGCCTGCGGGCGGATAGTAATGGGTAGCTCACCGTCCGATCAGGACCAGGCCCGTGCCGGACGGCGCGTACGTGTTCCACGCGCGCCTCAAAGAGATGTCAGCATCGAGGAGGGGCCCCATAGGGCCGAAGCCTGCCGGGTCAGCGGGATTGTCCGAAAGGGTTACCGCTGGCCCGGAACATAAAGGGCTAAGGAAGGAACACGGGTGGGTTTTAGTCAGTAAGAGTCTGACACTCCCTTCCACTCAACCCAGAGCGGGAGGGGTCATTTGATGATTTACCATCCGCAAAAAAAAAAACCCCTCCTTTTTGATACATGCTGTTTAATTAAATATCGCTACACGTAAGGGAAGGGCCTCAACAAAAACAGCCTTGATTCCTCATCGCGTGTCCATAAACATAAATAATTCACAATAGAGAGGAAGTAATACTGAATCAAAGCGACTGACGTACGAAATAATGGATTTCATTATTCATGGCGAATTACTAATAAAATTAATAATTCCCGGTCGATTTTGATTGACTTCAGGTCTTTATGGCGATCTCTAAATGATAAATGATTTATTTTCTGTACCTACCTTAGTAGGTTTGTACAAACACTTTTAAATACGTCAATTATATTTTTCAAACTAGATGAGGTCGGCGTTTCCTATCTGACTATTCTGAGAAGAAAGGCCGAAACAAACTCAGAGGTCTGGTCTGGTCTGGTCTTTTTTAAAGTCCAGACAAAATCTTGGTCTCTTCTTCGTGTCGCTGACACGACTGTATTTCAGATCTTGTTAGCCCAAAACTTCGCCACTTCCGCGGCGTCGTTTGTGGCAGCTCAGAGGTCACTTTGACTGCATTTTTTGATACACAGAGGGCAGGATAGGAAGTGGAGCATAGTTTACAACATAGCTCCATATCCACACCCTACTGCCGTTCCATCGAGGTAGTTCCATACTTTACCAGGTTGGAATAAAATCTTACCACTTGTCTGGAGACGGTTCAAGGACTTCCAAGTAGACCACGAAAGGTTTACACCCTGCAGGGAGATGTTCCTTTGGTGGTAGATAGTAAGTAGGAGGGGGAAGAGTATCTGCCACAGTTTGCAACGGGCGTCGGCGTCGGCAGGATTTCCTGGTAGAGACGCTGTTGATTTTAAGAAGCTGTGCCTGCTTTTTATGCCGAATACTCACTAGCCAGCTGTAACTGTAACGAAGTTCTAGTGTGTACGCGTGCTAAAGTTTAGGCTATTATCTAGTTTATTTTGTTATTAGTTTCTGCCCGCGACTTCGTCCGCGTGAAATTTCATGTTCCCTGATCCAACCCGTCGCATCGCATCGCCTGCCTGCGCTATTACTTCGTTTACACTTAGCGTTATATTTGTCTTTTTCTTCTTTTAACTCGGTTCCTAAAGGACCTAGCGTGATATTAAGTAGAATATAACCTTCCTCAAGAATTGAGCTATCAAATGCGAAAAGAATGTTTCAAATCCGACTGGTAGTTCCAGAGATTAGCGCGTTCAAACAAACAAACTCTTCAGCTTGCGCAGTGGAGAAATTCAAACAGGAATCTGATACCAGACACCCACTATTTGGCGCACAACGCAACGGCTAAAAAGCAGACATAGCTTCTTGAAATCGACAGCGTCTCTGTCAGGAAACCCGGCCGACGACGCCCGTTGCAGTGTGGCAGGATACTCTTCCCCCTCCTACTCATTACCTACCATCAAAGGAGCATCTCCCTGCAGGATGTAACCTTCCGTGGCCTACTTGGAAGCCTCTGAACCGTCTCCGGACACAGGTGGGAAGATGTAAGTCCAACCTGGTAAATTGGGACTACCTTGACGGAACGGCAGAAGGGTGTGATTGCGGAGCTGTCACAAATCATGCCCCACCTCCTATCCTGCCCTCTGTGTCCCAAAACCTGCAGTCAAAGTGACCTTTGCTCTGCCACCGACAACGCCGTGGAAGTGGCAAGATTTTGGGAAAACAAGATTTAAAATACCAGCGACACGAAGAAGAAGAAGCTTTATCATTAGTATTAGATTACTATAGATAATTTCCAAAATGTGGGTGTAATTCTAAGTTAATAATGGTGATGACCTTTTCAATCCATACTAACATCTAACATTATAAATTCGAAAGTAACTCTGTCTGTATGTTACCTTTTCACGCCTAAACCACTGAACAGATTTCGATAAAATTTGACAGAGAGATAGACTGCATCCCAGGAAAGGACATAGGATATTTTTTATCCTAATATTCCCACGGGATCGACGCTTATGCGGGTGAAACCGCGGGGTGCTGCTGATAAAGTAATGTGCTTAAAATACCTATAGAAATTAATAAACTAACGAGCTGCTAATTATCTTATAATTTAGTAGAAAATTGAGAATTAGCTCAGCATCGTCGAGCATTAGCGCTTTACATGCGATAATTAACTTAAGCCTGGCTTAGTTACAACTTGACGTCTTACTTAATAAAGTAGGTATCTCAAAGCCGAAATTAGATTTTGTACTTATAGCCCAGTCAAAAAGACATTCAAGGTTACAATAATTCGCATAAAGCTGAAAATTGCTACGAATGTTGGGAACCCCATTGTAAATGAATTGTGAAAATTTCCATTGATCTGCAAAAAAAACAGTATAGGCTGATTATGCTATCACAAGGAACTTGATCACCTAATAGGTATTAAACCTGAGTGTGATAATTATTGGCAATTGATACCTAAAGTGCTAATAAAAATTTATTAATTGTTACGTAACAGGCAGTTGAGCTAATTCCAAAAGATAAATGACTTTCATATAACGGGGAAGGTCGGCTTAGCTAATTGTAGATTGCGCGATCAATTGATCATAAATGTCTCTGCGGCCCACAATAAACTTTTCATCCCATCTATTGGAAAAGGACGACTTGGTTCGCCTTTAAGTGCACCCAAAGGTGGTGTTTTATTTAAGAAACTTTTAGCGGGCAGTAATGAGTTTTTAATCCTCTTTTTAAGTTCGCACTTTTTTTATTTGGAACATCTTATTCAGCGCCAAAGAAATCGAACACAAATATTGTTTGAATAAAGACTGGTTGGTACGACGGTCCATAGTCGCGCCGCCACCGGCTGAATAAAAATAAAAGAAATCAAATTAAAAACGCGCAAACTACAACCCGCGTTTTCGTAAATTTTCACGGATTGTTAGAAATTCATGGTTTTGTTTTGAAAAATGAGTTCTTCAAGTGACAGTGGAAGTATAGAATTAACTCCTGAATTTATTAGAACTGACGCAAGAAATGTGATGGATAATCTATTACCTGCAAAATCCCGGGAGAAATATATGAAAGCCTATGGTAATTTTATTGAATGGAGAAATGCAAGAGGCGCCAAAAATTTTTCAGAATCTGTGTTTTTGGTCTACTTCCAGTACTTAGTTTCTTACTTATCGCCCACCGTGAGGACGTGGCGGTGCTCTGCCCAAGCTGGGCAGACCTCCACCGTATGCTCCACCGTGTCCTCCGGGCGATCCATATAATGGTGACACTCGGGCGTTTCCTTCCGCCTTATCCAGAACAGGAACCTCCCGAAGCAGCCGTGCCCGTTGAGGACCTACGGTAGGCGGAAGGCGAGGACGCCGTGGCGTGTCTCTAGCCACTCCTCAAAGAGGGGAGTTACCGCCGCAATTGTGGCGTGCCCAGCACTGGGTTGCGACAGTCGCACTCTCCATGTCGTCATGAAATCCCGCCGGAGCTCTGTCCACTGTGCCACGATTTCTCGCGGCAGCGGAGTTACGCCTCGGTGTTTTGCCTCCTCGCGCCACTCCCATATGTGGGCGAGGACTTTTGTCTCCAGATCCCATGGCGGCAATCCGGCAGGAAGCTTTTGGACCCCCTAGATTGGGCTGGAGCCGCTTCAAGGCAGCCCCGGCCCGCTCCAGTCTGGGAACCAAACGTCGGAAATGCTCCACGAAGTTCCACCGGCTGTCGAAAACAAGTCCCAGGTTCACTCGACGCCGATGTGAACCCCTCAGGTCGGTTTACCCTCAGAATAAAGAAAAGGTTTACCTAATCTCTCATCTCTTTGAATAAAACCCCTATGTCTAGCCTTGTGTAAGGATTTTACCCAGATTAGTGTTTAAAAAAAATTATATTAGCTTTTGAATTCCTTTGAGACCTGTTTTTTTAAGGATGAAAGAGTCGTTTTCTATATTTAGATTTAATTATACGTATAATTGAACCGGAACAGTAAACTTAAATATTAGCCTGTAGTTTTTCCATTAATTAAAAGTTGAAGCTGGCCCTGGAGGGTAAGTACGTACCATAATTAATATTAATTCTCCCAATTGTTTGCAAAGTAAATTTGATTTTTTTCTCAAAATTGTATAAAACTCAAACATCTTTTTGAATAATTACTTGCCAGGACCGGAAACAGACCACCAATCGGTAGTTTAAATATTGATGCTTCCAATCTTTACTCAAAGGATATTTTTTTTTTCTTTATCATTTAACTACAGTAGGATGTTTAGCCATAATTAGATGTGGTCCGGGGTGGAATCAACTCAAAAGAATTGAGTAAATATTGGTCCCGCTTCTTGGGCCCGCTTCAACTTTCCACCCTTTGGGCACCAGTCTCACCGCCGACGAGAAGCGATTAGCTATCATCGATTTCTTCAGTCAAAGAAAGTACAAAAGATTACAGGTCCGTTTAAGTAAAAGAGATTAGTTATATTAATGGTTGACCGCTTACTGTACCTACACACCTCCGCGACCGGCGATTACTCGTTTATCGCAGCGACAAGAGCACCAAAGATAGTATTCATAGCATAATACTCGCTAAAAGACTGAAGACTTTAAGTTAATTGAGAAGTTGCGTATTGCATTTTGTAAAACAAGACAGTAAGGTGCTAGTATTAAATATAACACGGAATTTGAAATTTAAACCTTAATGTCTAAAAGATTAGACCGTTAATAACCTTGTTCGATAAAAAGAATAATGCTATTCCAATTTTCGTTGAGGTTGATAACTGAGCCAATAGCCTAGTGGAGGCACGGTCTAGATGATCGGCTGGCGCCTGGTGATGCGGGTTCGTATCTTAATCGCACGCAAATTGTCTTTTTGTTATTCAGTTATTCTTGGTATACGGTTCGGCCAGAAGGAAGTCGAAAAAATACCATATAGAATTATTAAAAATTTGCAAATAATATTTGAGGCGGATCGGTGGATGCGCTCGGGCAGAGATGGGTGTGGCGGCGGGGGAGGGAGCTGCTCAAGGCTCACGTGACGCGCCCGCCGCCGCTTGAGCGACGAGCGACGGCGGGCCCGAGCGTGCTCGGGCGATAATATTTAAGTCTTGGGGGGGTTCCATTTCTCTGACGCTGACTGTACATACGCATACCAGCGAATACTCGCTCGTCGCCCACGCACACTCGCTGCTCGTTTCTTGTCGACTCGTCTTTAGTTGCTCGCTCTACTCGTTTCTCTTATAGGGTCCTTCAAACAGGCGTGACATGCGATAAAATCGCGTGCGACACAAAGGCACCGCAAGTCGCGCAACGAGCGGTGCCTTTGTGTAGGAGCCTTAAATCGCGAACGATGGGATAGGTGCCTTATACATTTCTGGAGAACCTAGGAATCTAATCATACAAAACGACATTCCAAACGTGTTGTCAGCAACAGATTTCGGCAGTCGGCGCCATTTTGTTGAATTTATGAATTCCCTAAAGATTTTATGAGCTTATATTTTAAGACAGACTTCGTTATCAGACATGGTGTTAATTATAATTAATTCAATTATTAAAGATACCTTCCAAGTAAATTCAAATCTAATTATATGATTATTATTTTGTGAAGATTATTATTCGTCATTAGACAACGTTACTGAGGTAGTTTATTTTGTTATCTAAAGATGTATCACGACATTTAAACACTTACCTTTATTGTATTTTATTCCAAATTGTGTCTCATTAGTGACAGTTGAGCTAATATTCAGTTTTGTTTCCTTATTTGCGAATATTTTATTGTGATTTTGTATGATTGTATTGTTCTAGTGCAGCGATGGGGAAACAAGGGCCCGCGGGCCATCCCCGGCCAGCGAAGCGTTAAAATCCGGCCCGCGACCATCAAACAAAAATACGGTTAAAGATATTTATTTTCTCAAAAGAATTACAATTCACTTATAGAGAAAACATAAATAGGTTTAGAACAAATGTTATCTGCCAGTAAGCGTAGATAAAAACTAAAATGTATCTTAAAACTAACATTACACTAAAACTTCGACATAACATAATAAGTAGGTACATCGTTTTAGCATAATAAGTACAAAATAAATAAATCAGAAGAGGGTGGGTTACACACACGAAACATCATAATTTTGAGCGATGAGGGTAGGGTGCAATTTAACAGTCGTTGCGTATTTACTAAGGCCTACGACACGGTGCAGAGCATAAGCGATTTATTCAATTGTTTTTTGTTTTTTTTTATTTTTCGGTTAATATTTGTACATATTGATTTTATATATTTATGTAGACTATCATTGTTTATTTATTTTTGATTAATCGAAAGGCAGGGAAAGATCTTGTAATATATGTTTTTTAAAGTTTTCTTGTAAATGCATGCCGATTTGATTTCTTTTATGTCTTAAGGTAGTTTGTTATAGAAATTGGCCCCCTCATACATAATATTCCTTGATCAAAATCAAGTGAAGTTTATTGTTAGAAAGGAGAATGGGTAAGACCGTACTCAGACACAAATGTGTCCAAACATGTCCCCACAAATACCAGCGCTCCTCAACCTACTTCGTAGCTAAGGGCCTGTGCAAACCACGTTTTTTAAACGCGCCGTTCACGTGCTTCTATAGCGATAAAGACGCGATACGCACGCGAGTCGGACGCAGCCTGTAGACCTGTGCCTTGCTCAGTAAATAAAATAAGCAATAATCGGTATTCAGTTCGATGAATTCTGCTAAGCAACGTGTTTAGGTTTCCGAGAGTAAGCCTCTAAACATCTTCCTTATTACGTTCTCGTAACATATGATAGATAGAATATTCTTTTCACGCTTCTGAAACCGTCGAAAGTAATTGCCTGAATATTACTGTGAAGGCGCGTAGAATTCTTATGTAGGTAAGTCTGTTATTACAAGCTTAATATTCTACTTCCACGGTATTATTCTACCCGCATAACTCCTGATCCCGTGGGATTATCGGTAAAAAAATATTCTTTATCTTAAGAGCGTTTACGCCGAACGGCATTTCATACAAACTATCAAGCCCTTATTTTTCGAAATGAATTAACCGATTTATGAAACTTCATACTCATAAGCAGGGTACAAAGGTCTAAAACGTTAGTAGAGAACATTTTCGAAATGTCTTATTTAAAAGAAGATAACTGAAAATCTGTTTCTATGGAAAATTTAAAATCCGTCTAATTTGGCTGTAACACTATTTTTCGAAAATGTTCTCTACTAACTTCTTAGACCTTTGTATCCTGCAAATGCGTATGAAGTTTCATTAAAATCGGTTCATTCATTTCGAAAAATAAGGGTTTGAAAGTTTGTATGAAATGCCGTAAGGCGTAAACACTCTTGATGTAGGTCATGGTCTCCCATGTGCCAAATTCAATGCAAATCCGATCAGTCATTTTAGCGTGAAAGCGTAACAAACAATTAAATATTTTCTCTTTATATTATTACTAGCAGCGCCCCGCGGTTTCACCCGCATAAGTGTCATCCCGTGGGAATATCGGGATAAAAACTATCCTATGTACCTAATGACATAGGATAGTTTTTATCCCGATATTCCAAAAATTCCCGATTTCCAATATTCGAAAATTTGGCAGAGATATAGATTGCATCCCGGGGAAGGCCCCGGGACGCAATCTCTCTGCCAAATATCGAAATCCGTTCAGTTTAGACAGAGTTAATTTCGAATTTATAATATTATTAGTATGGATTCATGAATGAATGAATATTTAACATTTGAAACCCTGAAAACAGAAAGATAAACAAAGGCTCATCGTGGTCGCGTTCCTACTTCATTGTATTGCAAAGTCAACAACCATATTCAACAAGACCCGGGACTTAAATAAAACCACCCGCTTTTGAGTGTTCCCGTATGTGTATATGAAATTATTTACACAAAGTAAAGTGGCTGCCTGGGTTTGAATCCACAACCTAGAACTCGTAAGTCAGGGCCGTTACCACTGGGCCACTATTTTTACATTATTTAATTAACAAAATAAATCATTTATTTTAATAATTAAATAATTATCAGTTTATAAAAAACTTCCCGTTTTGTCCTACTCCATAACCTAATTTGAGATAAATTAACCTTTTGACTGCCACAGTCATATTTATATGACAAACCAAAATGTGCCCAGGACGTCACGGTTCGACTACATGACAGACTTTGACGCCGAGGACACGTTTTTGATTTTTTGACGTGTGGCGATCAAAAGGTTAATTTGATCATCAATTATGTTTGAAACTATTTCAACCTAAAAACCATCGAAAATAGTATTGGCAAAAATAAAATCTAGGGTCCAACTTACTTACGGGATTCTTTAACTCATAATCTTTGATATTCTTACTTGTATGTGATTTGGAATAGAAATTATAAGAAAAAGGCGAAAAAGTTTAGTATCGGTCCCTAGGGTCGCAAACCCAATTATATTGTTTTTTTAGAAGAGCTTTTTATGTCCCTATGTCGTGTTGTTATAGGGATAAGGGCCTATTTTGAACAAAAGCATGATCATGTAAAAGAGCCAGATAAAAAAGTAGGGGTACTGCCTACCATTTCTCGAAGCGTTTTGTCGTATTTTCAAACCCCCATACCTTCGGCCTGGATAACGCTATAGAGCTCAAATTCTTCAGGTAAGATGTAGATAGTCAGATTTATAAGACACACTAAATTTAATTTGTTTAGCTTTTACACTTTTGATTTAATAATACTTAAAATACTTCGATTTCGTCACTAACCGACTGACTCACTCATTCACTCATTGAGAAATTCCTGACCTCATAGAAAGCTGAAATGTATGGCGTGGCCGTTCCATTGAACTATTTCATGACACAACATTAAAGACCAGTGGCTTAATGCCTTACCTTATGACCACAGGAATGTCTATCCGACAACGGCCGGAAAACGGTCAATCCGTAAATTTTTACCAAGATGTTCGTAAAGTTAAGATGTTCGTAAAGTTAAGCATTATAGAGTTAGGGGCTTGGCTCTTCATTGGATCTGATAACTTTTAAACATTAAAAGCGTTAAGTAAGTCTAGGCAACCTAGAGTTTACATGAAATATTTTTGGTGGGATTTTATTAATACAAGTAGTTTTTTATGCCACAAAATACCTATGGCATTAAGTCCGCCTCTGTACATTTATGTGCTTGAAATATTAATATAATTTCAATTATTTTATTACCTGAGCGTTCAAATTGAAAACCCGTTCCCTTTTCTACTTACTTAATGCTGGTATTTTGAAATTGGTACCGTTAATATTTGTAAAATTATTTGGATAGGTACTTAATTAAATAATTTTGCTAAACATCAAAGTACCTACTTAAATGTCTTCGAAAACGTAATTTTGAAACTTCTATACATCACTCGTTCAGCTTTTCTTCTACTACTTAATAACGTTAATTTCCAATTAAATGATTTTATGCCATTTCACATAATTTCTATTGAAGAAAAGCTTAAAGTAAGCTGTACTTAGATACCAAAACAGAAATACGGAATATTTGATTTATTATTTTATTATCAAAAGAACTTAAGTATCATTGATGTGTTATAATGGTATAGTAGTATATTTTACAACAGCTAGTGCATAAAAGAAGCCATTTTAAAAATGGCTGATTTATGCCCGAGGTATTATACACTCTTCTTTTCTCTTCGATGGCGAGAAAATGAAACAGGCATATAGTACCTATAGAACAGTATTTTCACTGTTCAATAATGTTGTAAAAGTTACGAAGAGAATAGCTAATTCCCGCCACGAAACTTTTAAAAAGTTTTTTTTTTTCAATATTTGTCATTCGACTTGGGTACTTCATACTGCCAAGTCATAAAAACGTTTCTTTGCGTTTTAGAATAATAAATGACAACTATTTTATCTGGTTTTATTAAATGAACGATAGAAAGCAGGGATGTGATACAAATTAAAGCAAATGAAATAAAATAACAAATTTAATCTGCGACGTTTTATTGTGCGTGTGGCTGTTGGGCCTGATTACCTGTCTTAAAAAATATTGTTTAAGTTGAAACTTAAACAAGATTTTCCGAGTCAAAAGTTATATTAAATGGAAATCTCGATACGCAGCAAAATTACCTCAAAATGATGGCACTTCCCCCTCCACCGCGCGCGATGCCTCACAGTCCTCACTTGACGTAAAGAATTCTTTGATCCTTTAGCTATCCAATGGTGTAATTGAATTTAGGATGGAGATGATAGATTATGAAGCTGCAACACCAAACTGTATCCCCCGATTTTGTTATCATTGTTTTTTTTACTTGCCACCCACTATGGAAGCAATTTTAAAGACATATTCACGTCAAAATTAATGAGGTAAAATACAATGTAATATCGCTGATAAAAATCCCTACTAGTTTACCTTGTGTGGGGTGTTTATTATACCCCACACAAGCTAGTAGGGATACCTACGTGTTTAAGCACCCAATTACCAAAAAAATACCTTTAAGAAATACAGGGTGGAACATGTCTCACGTAATTGGATTTTTAAAAAAAGTCTGAAAAATTTCTATTTTGTTTTTTTAGGCGTCTAGACTGTAAAAAAAAGTTTACAGTTATGACCGCTATCGTTCTATTCTGATAAACATATTCTAACCAGGTAGGTACTAAAGTTTCGGATGAACCTGGATAATTTGTTTGGTCCTAAAAGATACGTAAGTTGTTGAGGAAAATAAAGGCGCCGCTCTTCAACAATCCACGGCTAAGGGTGTTTTTTCTATGTGTAACTTGAGGATGTGGAATAGGGATTTAACATTTTGGTATATGTTTTTTGACTCTTTGGTCTAGTATCATGTAAAAGGATTACCTACATTATTCAATGAATTTTTCTTGGAAAAAAAAATTGCAAAGTTATATCTAGTTTTTACTTTTTTCGTCATCACAGCAGAATTCTGAAGAGTTATTCATTGGCATTTACTTTAAAACGTAGAGAATTATCACATCAAAGTTTACTCAAAGTAGTTTTAAATTTAATTCATTTATTTTGGTCAAAAAAGGAGTAAATTCGTTTTGGCACATACGTCGTTTTATTCTGAGCCATCTCTCTTCTTTTGCGTTTCAAAAGTAATTGCATCACTTTCGCTCGCTTAGTAGATCTGTCGCTACGATTTATTTTCGAGTACGCACGTTTACTTAGCTTAGCTGTGTATGTAAATGTTGGCGGAATAGTTCACTGTAATTTACGAAGAAAGCGTGGCTGGAAAACAAATGAACCGCGCAGATTGCAAACCTCTCTGTGACCTTTTTTGTGTGAAACCTTTTTATAGTCGACCATCCACTGCTACAAAGGATGGGTCCTTTGTAACAGTGGATGGTCGACTATAAAAAGGTTTTGAGAAGTAGGTATACAGCGTGAAATTTTAATGGTTGTTTTCCCGCGGCAGAACGATTTGTACTCAGTAGTGCTACCGATTCATGGAGTTATTATTTTTTTTTTTTTTTATATGATCTCAACTCGAAAGCAAGAGAATCAATAGTAACTCACGTGCGACGTGCGCCCCTACCATCTTTGCAGGTAGCAGGACGACCACGCACAGTCGTCTTTTTGCGCTGTAGCTATACTATTGGTTCGAGATTGCGTTCGAGTGTGGTTTTTCACAATTGTAGATCTGTCATTTTTTAATACTTTATTTTTATTTATTTATAAATCGATTGTACAGACGCCAGCACATCAAGTTACTACAATCTGTCAGATTTCTTTAATAGATTTTCGACTTTATTGCTAAAGTATAAGGTTCAAGGTTGATTGGGAAAATCTGACAGTTTCGGGTAGGTTGACCTGCTGGCGTCTGTACTATCAAGACGAAAATCATTTCGCTTCGGGAAAACAACCATTAAAAATCACGCTGTTTATTGCATCCAGTTTTTTTTTTTGTTTTTTCTATGTGAGTACCACTAAACCATTATTTTAAACTGCATTCTTTTTTTCTCTAGTCAGTACAATCAAAACGAGTAGCGGCGGAAAATATGCAACGCACCGCCGCTAAAGTTTGTCGAAAACACTGTATTTTTAGTCAGTAAAAGTACATCTGACAGAACCCTTTGTCTGTCCTAAGGTGGAGTACAACTATGAGAACTATGAGGACTTCCACACGCAAAAATAAATGAGTGGCGAATAATTATATAGCTTAAGCAGCCTCTAATGTTCCCACTGCTGGGGCACAGGCCTTTTTACAGTGAGAGGGAGCGGGCCGTAATCCACCACGCGGGCCCAGTACAGGTTGGTAGATGTAACATCGTTTTCCTTCGCCGTTTTGAGAGCACTGATTATGAAATAATTTACACAAAGTAAAGCGTCTGTCTGGGTAACTACAACTCGTAAGTCGCGGCCGTTACCAAAAAGCCACCACTGCTCGAATAATATAATGACAGATACCTATACAACAACGTTATTTTTAGTTTATGCGAAACCTGAATACCTATACAAGGTTAAATTTAAGTCGTTCTGGACCTCTTAAGGGGTCATTGTACTCATCATTATGAACAACTTTTACTATGGAACCAATCCTGAAATCGCGAAAAAAAAATCAGCTGTTCCCTATATTTTGACGAGTTAAACAAACATAAATGTAGGAAACAGCTGTTTTTTTTTTTTTCGCGATTTCAGGTTTGGTCCCATAGTAAAAGTTGTTCATAATGATGAGTACAATGACCTCTTAAGAGGTTGTTAATGTTTTACCAATAACCCTGTATAGTTTGTTCAGAATAAGTAACAGAATCGATTCCAATATTTCTTACCCCATGTTATATTTAGTCCCAAAAATATTTAAAAAAGGTTAAAAGTTGGACACCGAGCGATACTAAGTAGGTTATCCAATCTCCGCGCCGAACGGTTAGGTACCTAGGTATCAATGAGCGAAAGACGGCGCGGCGCGGGTGAGCATGTTTTTGTCCGGACAAACAGGTAACTTAACAAGCTTATAACTTTGTGATTGTTCATGATACAGTTTTGAAATTTTGTACATAGATTCTTTACATAAAAAACTAGACACGTGTTTTGGGTTTCACATATACTAAAAATAATGTTGATGTATTTTAATCCCTTTTTAATCTATCACCATTGTTTAGACATCACCTATATAACATCATATGTACATTCTTACGTTACAACATAATATCATTCATTCATTTCGCTGCCTCATATACAGGGTGTGTCGTAAATAGTGGTCCAGAGTAAAGGAGTCGATACACTGTATTCTTATGTATCACATACCGAAATTTTAACCATTTTCAGTTAAGGGTCTCCGAAAAAAAAAGTTGTTTTTAAAATTTCTGTACCTTGCTTCACGAATTTGGCTGTAATTTCCACAAATATCAATATTTTTTAATTCTGTTTTTTATTATAACTCTTGAATATGTGTACTATGATATCCAAACCCTTTTTATATTTTAAAGTCACAGGTACTTAAAGAAATTAATTTGTTTTTTCGTAGACCCTTAATTGAAAATGGTTGTTATTTCGGTATGTGATACATAAGAATACAGTGTATCGACTCCTTTACTCTGGACCACTATTATAAATTACCGGGGTTCAGTATGAATAAACATGCATGTTTAATCTTATACCAATATACCCGACCTAAATGACTTACAATACAACAAAAAACACTACAAAGTGAAAAATAACTTTAATTTCGGAAGTCGGTGTCTTTGGATCTGTATTTTAGTTTTTTGCCACCGACTTCCGAAATTAAAGTTATTTTTCACTTTGTAGTGTTTTTTTTGGAAGTCGGTTTTTCTTTTTTGTTAAAAAGATTTTATTTCCCGCTTTTTAGTGGGTCTGTTTATAATTTATCTAAGTTACAATAGCCTAATGTCAACTTGCTCATCGCCTTTACCAAAATATTGCTTTTCCCGATGCAGGGAAATTCATTGTTGAGAGTTCTCCTGGTATTTCACCATCAGCTCCATTTCACCATTCGCATTGTGATGAGCATAACTTGCTTAGCAACCATAATAAAGTAATCGAATCGCAACCCATGAAATACTTATTATTGAGTAGTTCCGGTGGCCATCTGTGGTCTTCATCATCAGTTCCACTTCACCAAATAGTGCTTTTCGAGAGCAAATGCACGAGTTACTATAAAAAATACCCAAATCGCTATAGGTGTGCCTATAATATTTGAAGAGTTCCTTCGATTTCTCCAGGATCCCATCATCAGATCCTGACCTGATGACAATGGGACCACCTGGAAAGTATACCCTTTCAAACAAAAAAATATTTTTTGAAATCGGTCCAGCCATCTTCGAGTAATCGGGGAAAATACATAAAAAAAAAAATAAAGGTTCCGATGAATTGAGAACCTCCTCCTTTTTGAAGTCGGTTAAAAATGTATCGAAAACAACACGCGGGAATTGTAAGCATTTTGGGGTAATCTCTCATTTGTACACAATTTGCGAGGGTATTTGTAATCCTGAGAAATGGTAACACATGGTGTAGGCATTAAATACGAGTATGTTGTGGACTTGTGGAGTATAATAAATTGCTGAGAGTCTGTAGGAGTACCTACGTCCCTAATTTATCATCTTGAACACACTAATGGTTGTTGGTCGATTTACTTCGGTGTGTAACGGGCGGAATTACAATTAATAGAGTAACATTCATTAGGAAGGTAATTATGTTTTTTTATTAATAATAAATACCTCACCACTCCTCAAACACCTCAGGATATGTTGCCCCTTATCGCTACGTCTCTATGTGCTAGCGACTGTTTGTAGGGGCCCATTATTGAGTGTGCAAGTCACCCCCTGCCATTTTATCCGTGTATATATAAATCATTGATCAGGCAGGGCCATATTTCCTCCATAGTTCTTGGTAACCAGTCCACTTTTGCCACCCAAACTTTTTATTTTTGAATATCCTGCAATTAGTCTTACAACAACCGGGCGTTATACTTGGGTGCTCTTGCATAGTGCTTACAGGGATAATCGTCAGTTGGTGCCGCATTTCATTAAAATTTCTTAAGGGGGCCTCTCGAATTGGTCTTCGGCCTTTCGTACGGACTTGGACCCCATGGCCTGGTCCCGAGATATAATGTAAAAATAAATAATAATTATTGCAGACCCCATGCGATCCGTAAGAAAAAACATAATTATAAAATAATAAGTACAACAAAAGACAATCAACACGACAGGAGATGATAATATTATAATTATAACACTAAAGAAAATCAACTATTTGCTGGCAAAATTACTTACTTTTACAAAAACGGGAGACAAATGGTTGGTTGACTTACTGACTGGGCCTCAGGTGGGAATAGGCGTGATGTTGGGTTATGAGATTATAATTCTTATCGGCGCCGTTTAGATAAGAGAATTCATTTCGTCAAAGTCAAATAGAAATATTTAGAAATATATAAGTATGTTTATCAGTTGTCTAGTACTCATAACACAAGCTCTGCTTAGCTTGAGACTAGACGGCGTTGTGTGATAGTTGTGGAATATTATTATTATTATTATTATAAATGATTTATTTCAAATAGGCACATAAAAGGCACTTTTGAACGTCAAAATTTACAAAAAGAATTGATTCTAGTCGCACCTTCCAAAAGATTACATTCATATTTAACTTAGGGCTAATTTTTCCAACGACGCCAGATAATTTTATCGGAGGAATAATTTTGAATTTTTGACAGTTCATCCATACAAAAACTGTCAGACGTCAATTTTATTCCACTAATAAAAATTATCTGTTGATTGAAAAATCAGCCCTTAAACATATCAAAGAAATCTTCCTGAAAGCAGGGGCGCGTCGCTAGTTCTTTTTCATAATTATCACTCTGATATACGGCACGGTTCTACCTTCGCTATAAAAAAAAAATAATAATAAGTTTACAAAAAGTGTACATAAGGTTCAGTAGTATATATTAATCTAGGCCTATAATAGGATGATAAAAATCTGGATAGACTATGGTATGAGAAATATGAGATTACAGTCAAAAATAAAGCTCTGAAGGTAATGTAGTGCGTTGCCTGATCTAGGTTTATTTAAACCTGTGTTTCAGGCCATCTCTCTACGAAAGTATTTTGTTAAATAGGACAGTCAGTGAATTAAGTTACCATATATTGCCAGTATCTAAGCAGATACAATATTTTGCGCAACCTTATTATATTATATTACCCCAGATTAACTTTGAAAAGAAGAAAAGATATGATAGCGGAAGTTCCTCAAACCAAAACCAAGTTCGCCAGTATACAATTCCAAAAACGCTCAGCTCAGCTATACAACAGACTTAACAAAGAGATTTACGTTTATAATAAGAAACAAAATGAATTTAAAAAAATTGTAATTAATTGGATAAAACCACTAACCTATGAAGACACGGAGGCGCTGCTAGGATAAAATGTAACCGTACTCTCTGATCCATTCGTGTTCACGTTCACCACACTCTCGCATTTGCATTCACACACCCTCATATACGCATTTGCATTCACACACCCTCATATACGCATTCACACACACACACTCACCTCCACCTACACATTCACACACACACACACTCACTGTCACCTACACATTCGCATGCCTGCGTGCGTGCTGCATGTTTAGCTCTAATTTTCTCTATTCTTTTTTTTTTTTTGTTTTTGTTTTATTATTCCTTTTAGTCTTGCATAAAACAAGTACATATACGATACTTATTATGTTATGGAAGAGCGGAGTCTCCTATCACAGGCTTATCTGCTTAAAAGGAGGCTCCAATCACTAGTTTTTAAAGTTTAGGTACTTGTTAAAATAATAAACCATTTTTCATTTCATTTTTCATTTTCATTTCATTTTTTCACCTTATTATAAACTAGGTTTATGGGATGTTTAAATATAATCTATAACTAAAATTATTATGAAATAATATTAGGTTAGGTAAACTAATTACAGTTAACTCAGCTAGTTTAATTCAGCACTTCTAGTAGTTTTTCCGTGTCCGCTATAATTTCAGCTTAGTAGTTTCACGACTTTATTCGTCGAATATGAAGTGATTTACATAATTTTTTCTGTCGAATGGGCCCGCACTTGACCTCGATCACGCCTGATGGAAAGCGAATACATTATGTCCTGTATTACAGAGCTTATTTCGTAAGCTATTTGATATGCGGGAAGGCAATATAAAACCGAAAACGAGAACATAAAATTGTTTTATTTAAGTGGTTCGTTCGTTAGGTTCATAAAAGATCTCAGGCAACCCATTTTTGTAAGTAATATAGATATGTAGATATTCCGTCTACAAAAAGATCTCGAAGACATCTCATATTGGTTGGAAGCTTTCACCATTCCAAGATAATAATATGGCCTATACAGGGCAGTGATGGCCAAGTGGTAACGGCCGCGACTTACGAGTTGTAGGTCGTAGGTTCGAACCCAGACAGGCTCTTTACTTTGTGTAAATTATTTCATCACCACTGCTCTCAAAAACGGTGAAGGAAAACATCGTGAGGAAACCGGCATGTCCTAGAACCAAAAATTCGAAGACATGTGACATCTACCAACCCGCACTGGGCCCGCGTGGTGGATTACGGCCCACTCCCTCTCACCGAGAGGAGGCCTGTGTCCCAGCAGTGGGAACATTATAGGCTGATTATGGTTTACAGGGTTATTTGTAAAACACCAGCAACCTCTTAAGAGGTCATTGTACTCATCATTATGAACAACTTTTACTATGGGACCAAACCTGAAATCGCGAAAAAAAAATCAGCTGTTCCCTACATTTTGACGAGTTATACGAACATAAATGTAGGGAACAGCTGATTTTTTTTTCGCGATTTCAGGTTTGGTCCCATGGTAAAAGTTATTCATAATGATGAGTACAATGACCTCTTAAGAGGTTGCTGGTGTTTTACAAATAACCCTGTATATGCTAAATACCTAATCGAGAGTATAATGTAGCCAATTAACATTTAGATTTTCTTTTCAGCGTGAAATGTTCAATGGACTTAGCCTCAAATGGTTACCTAAATAAATTTAGTATGTCCTACAAAACTTAGGTAATTTGAAATCGATTTACATGAATAATAATCATAATAACCCTGCTAAGGCTAATTATTTAGTCTTCTAAAACCAAAACAATTTGACATCGATTTTATAACATTTTGAAACAAAACATGTGTTATTAGTGCGATTAGGTCCTAAATTACTAATCACACAAGTTTCAGTGTGTGAGGGGTTTGTGGCCAAGTAATAACAGCCGCACGGTTCGATCGATCAGTTTAACCTTCGCTTACCGCGGGTGGTCCGTGGATGGGTACCCATTTTTACCGACTTAAAAAAAAGGAGGTTATCAATTCGACACGAATGTATGTAATATTATTCGAATTGCATTATATTCACATATGACAATCTATTAGGGCTTCCAAACAAATATACCAAATTTTATAGACGTATGTAGATATGTATGTATGTTTGTCCACGCATTTCTCCGCAACTATTAATCGGATCGTGACCATTTTTGTTTTTATTGGCTTACATTTACTTCAACTTAGGGAACAGTGCAAGTTTTATTAAAATCGATTCAATAATTTTCAAGATATGGACTAGTACGTGTAAGTGTGACGGCTTGGCTTATTGATATGAGCTACGGGTGTAGTGTCAAAGGGAAAACATCTCAAAACCTTGGTCAAATTCTAGTGCAGCAACTAAAAATTATGAAATAAAAAACAAAAAACTAAAACTATAAAGACAAAGACACCGACTTCCGAAATTAAAGTTATTTCATAATTTTGAGTTAATTTCTTTTTGAAGTCGGTTTATTTTTTTTTTAATTCCTTTTTTTACATATCAAGACCCATCCGTGCCTCGGAAACGGCACGTTAAATCGTTTGGTACCGACTGTCATTCGTGGATCTTTGACAGTCGTTACGGATCGTCAGAAGCACGAAAATCTGACAACAAGTTGTACCAACTGGTATTGGTTGGTTGGTTGTGGTCAGATAGGCAGTCCCCTCATATAAAATACTGGTATTCAGCTGCATCTGGTTAGACTGGAAGCCGACCGTAACATACTTTGTTGGGAAAGGCTATGCAGATGATGAGTTAAGTTGAAGGTAGTAAGTTTAGTTTTATTTATTTATAAACAATGAATAAATACAGCTGATAAACCATATTCAATGGATTTCAAGGGATGGATTTTAATGGATTAGCCGAATGATAAAGCTAAGCCTTTCAAAGTGTTATCTTTATATTTGAGTTACCGCTTCATTGGGTTTGCCTTTCAAGATGTTACATGTTCCATAAAGTTATTCACGATCGATGTAAAAGCATTAGTAAGTCATTATAATGTAATTCTTATCTTGGTAATCGTCTTGCCATTTCATTCCACGGATAGCCGCGGCGTGCCACCGCGGCCCGCGAGCCACATAGGTCACAGGATTATGATAGCTAAACTAATTGAAATAAGGTTTTGGAAGGCTGGGCTTTCTGTGGGATGCTACGACGTGACACAGCATGCTTCGGCATGCCGCGTCATACCAAAGCGTTCTTCGGGCTGCCGAAGCACGCACGCCCTGCCGTGCCTCGACATCATTCAGCGCCGGCCCTAATGGTTTTACGTCATTCAATTATCGTGAATGTGCTGCTTAAGGGTAGCCGAATGAACAGGTTACCGTTTGAACGACCTCATAAATGTGGTAATGGTGGTGCCACACGCGGATGTAATTTTTATGCGTCGGACTGTGTAGGTACTCACTCTAAGCCCCCGTCCGTTGTCGAATATATCATGGCTTTGACATCACATCAATGTTACGTGTCAGCGAAAATGTAGACGTGTTTTTTCTATCCTTTGTGGAACGCAGTAGAGTGGGCCTAGCACGAACGCATAAATACGAACGATTTTAGAATAAAAAATACTCGTTTCACTCAATGTGTGCTTAGTATTGAGACTTTGTGCATATTTATGGGTGATGATATTTATTGTGCTTGTCGCATAGATTTAAACAAAATGCTAAAAGATATTTTATACAGTTTCAGATTCAAAAAAACGGTCGAGTTCGTTAGCACGAACGCGCCCTAGCCCGCCAGTGACACAAATTCCCACATTATGTGTGGGGATTTGTGTAATGTCAATATTTAACTTTCGTGACTTGCTGTCGATACGGAAGCAGTCGTCAATTAATGTTTGTTCTAAAAATATTGATATAGCTCCTGTGATGCTGGTTCGCACCGTTACAATACCTTCATATTTCGATGGAGTTAAGAAAATGGCGACTTCTCTGGGAAAACATGTTTTTTTTATCAAAGTGGCTACTAACTTAAATTGCCCGCATATTCAAATCACAAGTGTAATTTTTTGACAGTTGAGTGAAATGGCTATTTCGCGGCAAATTGATGCAGTGTGCCAATTTGATAAACAATTAATTTCTATGATTTTATTAGAATTTTCAAAAACCACTTACCATTTCCCCTCATTGGCTGAAGATCCGACACGATCAAGATCGGTGAATTGAGAACAATGGACAGGATCCAGACCATGGCTATCATTTTGTAGGCGTGGCATTGTGTCTGCCATTTTCTGGACTTTAGGGGGCGGCAGATCGCGAAGTATCTCTCCAGAGATATCGCGACCAGGGTCCACACGTCCACTGAGACGGAGACCGCTGTGGGAGAAAAAGCAGCGTTATTTTTTGGTACTTCTATAATATCTCTATTCTAAACATAATCTACCTATACTAATAATAAAGCTGCAGAGTATGTTTGTTTGATTTGAAAGCGCTAATCTCTGGAACTGCTAGTCAGATTTAAAAAAAAATGTGTTTGAATATGATAGCCGAATTCTTGAGGAAGGCTACAGGCTACTTAGATCGCGCTAGGACCTTTAGGAGCCGAGCAAAAAGAAAAAAAGTCAGAAAGAACGTAATATCGCGAGCACGCGATACGATGCGACGGCGACGGAGCAGGTCGGGCGAACAAGAAAAAAACATGATTGACGTGTAAAAGTGTTTGTACAAACCTACTTACAAAAATAAAATCATTTCATTTCATTTCAATCAAGATATTTCACGCAGACGAAATCTCGGGAAGAAACTAGTTATAAAATACAGTCGATTTTCGTGACTGTCTGTGTTCTAAACTACGCAACGGATTTTTGAACGCGGTTTTCACCATGAATTAGATTTTTTTTTTGCAAGATTTATGTGTGTAATACATACATTAGTAGAATCGGTCAATCCAACCGATTTCTATATATACATATACTACTGAAACTATTTCGATGAAATTTGGCAAACCGATAGTTTATAACCATGATTAACACATAGGATACTTTTTATCCCGATGCACCCACGGGATCGCAACTTATGCGGGTGAAGCCGCGGCAATACATATACCTACTTAGGTAATAAAGTACCTAATCGTGATGTTTTTTCTCTAAGTCCGTTAACAAAGATCCGGGCACCTCTAAAAGTTTCCGATCCGTTAAAACAAGTGTCAAATTCAATTTTCCGTACGGACAGTTACATAATCCGTAGTTAAGGAAAAAGAGAACTGTCAAATTGTTTTGTCATGTACGTAAATGATACGGAGTACAAAGCTACCGTAACTTTGACCGTAACTATGGATTTCGAGTAGACCCCCAGGGGTGTGTTGCTAGTAAAAGATAGAAAGAAAAAGAAGAAAGAAAGATGCGTTTATTGGCATTACAGCAAAATAAATAATAATGTCATAGTATTAAGAGCGTTTACGCCGTACGGCATTTCATACAAACTTTCAAGCCCTTATTTTTCGAAATGAATGAACCAATTTTAATTAAATTTAACACGCATAAGCAGGATACAAAGGTCTAAAAAGTCAGTAGAGAACAATTTCACAGTCACGAGCAAAAGTATGTATACACTTGGCTTTATTCAAAGACGATTTTCTCCTTTATTTTTGAATGAAATTTTATATTATTAGGAACATAGTATTTTTGAACCCATAGGTATATGTAAAGTGTCGTATTTCAACGTTGCATTAGTTTATTTCGTGAAAAAATCGCAATTTAAAGTTGCCAAGTGTTGACATATTGGTGCTCGTGACTGTACACAATGACTTTTCCTTTTTGCAGCTTAGAAATGATTCATTCTCCGCGAATTAGTTATGAACATTAAATAATTTTATTTAAGAGCGTTTATGCCGTACGGCATTTCATACAAACTTTCAAGCCCTTATTTTTCGAAATGAATGAACCGATTTTAATGAAACTTCATACTCATAAGCAGGGTACAAAGGTCTAAAACGTTAGTAGAGAACATTTTCGAAATGTCTTATAACTGGAAATCTGTTTCTATGGAAAATTTAAAATCGGTCTAATTTAGCTGTAACACTATTTTTCGAAAATGTTCTCTACTAACTTCTTAGACCTTTGTATCCTGCTTATGCGCATGAAGTTTCATTAAAATCGGTTCATTCATTTCGAAAAATAAGGGCTTGAAAGTTTGTATGAAATGCCGTACGGCATAAACGCTCTCATATAAAATTATTTAATGTTCATAACTAATTCGCGGAGAATGAATCATTTCTAAGCTGCAAAAAGGAAAAGTCATTGTGTACCACAGATAGTCTATGGTGCAAAACCATTGTAGCGCATCTAATTAAGAGATTAACAAGCATTCGTGTCCTGGCTCTAATGCGCTCTGTTTAGTACTAAAACAATATTTGAAATGTAAAGTGCATTTGCATAATTAAAGGTTACTGCTGGGATACAGGCCTCCCCTCTTCGGGAGGAAGTGGGCTGTAATCTACCACGCGGGACCAGTGCGGGTTGGTTGATGTCACATGTCTTCGAATTTTTGGTTTTTGGACATGCCGGTTTCCTCACGATGTTTTCCTTCACCGTTTTGAGAGCAGTGGCGATGAAATTATTTACACAAAGTAAAGCGCATGTTTGGATTCGAACCCACGACTACAACTCGTAAGTCCGCCTTTAGCTGCACCACGCGGTTACACCCGCGTAAATGTCGATCCCGAGCGAAAAAAAAAAAAAACGGGATAAAAAGCCTATATTTTAATCGAAGGTGTCAGCTACCTCCATACAAAATTTTATCAAAATTGGTCCAGCCGTTTGAGCGTAAAGAAGTAACAAACATAATAACACACACACACACACACTCACAAACTTTCACTTTTATAATATTAGTGTGATAGTATAGATAAATTATATTTCCTTTTCCTAGAAATTACGTATACAATGTGTCCGGTCATGAACTAGCAATATTCTAGGTATTTAAATAACAACTATTCTCACTCTAACAGTCACGAACAAAAGTATGTATACACTTGGTTTTATTCAAAGGCGATTTTCTCTTTTATATTTTATTAGTAGGAACATAGTATTTTTAGTGTCGTATTTCAACGTTGCATTCGTTATTTGGTGAAAAAATCGCAATTTAAAGTCGCGAAGTGTTGACATATTGGTGCTCGTATACAAATACACTACTGGAGGCCCAAGTTCCTATCTAGGTACAGTCAGAGAAGTTAATTGTTAAGCAAATTGACAACCTGCGTCAGTTTGCCATGTTATATCCATTTCATACAACTGTCAAAGAATGACAGTTGTGATTATAATTAACAGACAATTTAAGAAGGACCCTAGTCAATTAATTTCTCTGACTTTACATACCTACCCATATAAAAGAGAATGAATTGAGTAACTCACCCTGTAAGAACGGAATGAGTTTGCACAGCAGTGCTCCGAACAGGAACCGCCTGTAGATCTGCCCGACCAGTGTGAATGGAAGGCAGAATACACCCAGCAAGAAATCCGATATTGCCTGGAACAATAAACATTTGTTAATTATAACAGTAGCTGGAAGATTGCCGCGGTCACACATAATGAGCCTATAATCTTGAAAGATTTCTCTCGATTTTGAATCAATGACCTATATAAAAAACTTTTTTACAAAAAAAAAACAACCGACTTCCAAAAAACACTATAAAGTGAAAAATAACTTTAATTTCGGAAGTCGGTGTCTTTGGATTTGTATTTTTGTTTTTTGCCACCGACTTCCGAAATTAAAGTTATTTTTCACTTTATAGTGTTTTTTGGAAGTCGGTTGTTTTTTTTTTGTAAAAAAGTTTTTATTTTTTACTTTTTAGTGGGTCAGTTTGTAATTTATCTAAGTTACAATAGCTTTTTCTCCTGTGGCAACACTACAGCTAACAGCTGTTTAGAATTTGTTCTCGAAATTTTTATCTTAAATATTATATTTCATTGTTTTTTAGGCCTATTTTCCAATTACTCTTCAAGTAATTATGATAATAATGTGTATTTTGTGTTAGATTCACATAGCTAGTGCAAATTAAGTGTACATAATTCAATGTAAATCGGTGACAGTTGCCGGCACAAGGAAACTTGCATTGTCATCTTGATATCAGGTATAATACTTTATATTTTACTTGCTATTAGTTAGTTTACGTACTACAATTAGTTCAATTACACCAGCAATTACCTACTTTGTTCACTTTTAGCACAGTATAAAGATATACAGTATTTCGACTTCATACAAACGGACGAAACGCGAGCTATACCTACGCGCCTCGACCTCGGCATGCGCTTGGCATGCAAACAGTCGCGACTGTGCCGCAGTGACGAACGGACGGTGTGTTGTTTTTTTTAACAATAACCGCGCAAAATAAATTGAAGTACATATTTAATATGACGAGTAGGATATATTGTGCTGTTTTTGGTTGCATGAATTCGTCAATAACGCATCCAGAGATAACTTTTTTTAGATTACCTGGAAACTCTGAAAGGTAAGACTATAAAATATTATTACTTACTAGTAGGTAGGTACATAATGTGTGTCGTTTTAATGGATAAGTATTTCCTTTTATCTCCCGAAAAAAAAGATGTCTGGATTAATAAATAAAGTGAATAGAGTAAAGGAAAGTGATAGACACGAGTGAAATAGGTAGTTATAGGCGGTTCATGAATCATTATACGGTAGGTACGCTTGTGTTAAAACCTCGGGGCATGTGTGTTTTGTTTTGTTAGTTTGTAAAATTCAAAGTAAAGACGTGGTTTTTATTATTAATATTTATGTACACACAGTAAAATACAATAACAAAACTAAATGGAAACACAAAGTAGGCAAATGTAATTAAAATGCTGGAGGCGGGCAGCCCTATCGCATGTATACGTACCGCGCGGCTGTAGGCATTTATTTCAAGGTTACGGCCGAGTTACAATACTGTATGATCTTTATACTGTGCTTTTAGTAAGGCTACTTGATGCCAATGACCTTTGAACGTAAACATAACCTTACTTAGGTTTGGTGACAGAACTCCTTTTATTTACATCTAAATTTCATTTTTCCCATTGACTTATATATTTTACTTTTAAACTAATCACCTTTTCAACTGCTGCCACAACAACCTTCTCTATTCTTATTTCTTGTCGCTTCGCTTCCTTACTTTTAATCATGATTATGACTCGCAGCGCCCGTGCTCGCCTCGAAGAGTCCAAACTCAATGAGGCTTTGAGCGCTTTAAAGGCGTCAAAGGAGTCCTGTGACCAACTAATTAAGGAAATAGATGAC